>VXBN01006968.1:61148-115984 GCA_013397395.1 Sinosuthora webbiana
TCCGGACACCTGTTGCTCGGGGGTGTTCGGCCGTGACGGGGCAGCAGAAGTGGCCCGGCAGCGGTTCGGTCCGGGCCGGGGAGCCGCGGAGCTCTCCGCCTGGTGCCGCGCCCGACCTGGCCGTAGCGCCTCCGGTAAAAGTGCCTGGCTGGCCTGGCCTCTCCCGGCTGAGCGTTTGCTGCTGCTGGTAAAGCTTCCAGATCGTAGAATACCCCGAGCTGGAAGGGACCTAGGAGGATCATCGAGTCCAGCTCCCGGCCCTGCACAGACATCGCAAGAATCCCACCCCGGGCATCCCTGGCAGCGCTGTCCAAACGCTCCTGGAGCTCTGGCAGCCCCGGGGACATGACCAAACCCTGGGGAGTCTGTTCAGTGCCCAGCACCCTCTGGGGGAAGAACCTTTCCCTGCTGTCCACCCTCAGCCTCCCCTGGCCCAGCTGCAGCCGTTCCCTGGGTGCTGTCCCTGTCCCGGAGCAGAGATGGGAGCTGCCCCTAGGGAGGAGCTGCGGCCCCCGGGGAGCTCTGCCCTCAGTCTGCCCTTGTCCAGCTGAGCAAACCGAGTGTCCTCAGCCGCTCCTTGTACAGCCCCTCCGCACCCTTCCCCATCCTCACCGCCCTCCTTTGGACACTCTAATAGTTTTAGCTCTTTCTTGTTTTGTGGCACCTGAAACTGCACAAAAGACTTGAGGTGAGGCCGCCCCAGTGCAGAATGGGGATACACAATCAGCTCCCTCAATGATTTTGGTTGTCTTTTCACCTTAGACGTGGTTAAAGTGGCAATTGCTTGTATCTTGAGACCTGCCATCCACAGGGCAGCCAAACTGTTGCCGTAACTGGTAAATGAGCATAAGTATCAATTATCAGGGAAGAAACCCATAAATGAGCATTAGTATCAACTACTGGAAGAAACCCACTCTTCACTGTACAGGCAGTGAGGAATTACCTGTCTTTGCTTTTATCAGATTAAATTATTTTTTAAAAGGCTGAGGTGCCCAAGCTTCACAGGTTGCCTGCAAGTTTATCTTTGCAATAATACCACAGCACGTGGGCAATTCTTCTGCCGTTCAGGTGTTGGAAAACTACAGAAGTGTCAAGCTGCTGCTGCTGTATGTTCACATTAATATTTAATTAATGAGGAAAAGCATATTGTTAATGAGATTTCAGTCGGGCTGGATTGGCACCCACAGTAAATATTCCCAGCAGGGAATAGCTGTTGCAGCAGGAGTGGGCCGGCTCACTCCCAGGCAGTGAGTGCCATGGGTGTGTGTCTGAGCCCAAATGCTGCAGCATCAGGAAGGATGATGAAATAAAGAATACTGGAAAAGCTATGGAAGTAATCAATGACAAGTGCATGCTTCTTGGAAATCTGGTTTTGCAGTAATCTGTGAGTGTGGTTTCCTAAGTAAATAGTCTGGTCTCTTTCCGAATTACTTTTCCCTTAGAATTCTTAGATTATAAGAATAGATATGCTCTAATAACCTGAAAATAATAAAACGGTTTGGAACACTTTGAAGAACACACAAAAAATGGTAGCAGGCCAGTAGTGCTAATAGAAGGGAAGTGGATCAAGGAGGCCTTAAGAATTTTAAACATCCTAAAAATCACCAAAATCTGGTCAAAATAACGAGTACTGCCATACATGAGGTGCCTAAAAAGCAGACTTTCAGACAGCCCTGCATGTCGCCAATGCTCCAACAGTGCAAAGCTCGATCACAAACAAGCCATTCTCTAAGTAGCCTTGTGAGCAATAACTGAGTCAAGAAGAATTCACTTCTTGTCGTTAGCTCTCGCAGGGTCTCTATGTTCAATAGTCTTAGGAATGGCAAATCATCTATAAATAAAAGATGATAAATTAGTGTGTGGTTTTTTTCTGGGATTGTTTGTTTGTTTGTTTGTTTTGTTTTGGAAGGAAACTAGTCCAGAGCATGTGCTACCAAGAGCCTGGCTGTCAGCATCCTTGGAGTCAGGGAGGCACAGCAGAGCTGAGCACTGTCCAGCCACAAACACAACCCTCCCTCCCCAAAGAGGAGAAAAGAGAGAGGAAAAGCATAAGGGGAAACAAGGTGCTTCCAGAACTTGTTTAATACAAACTAAAAGTTTGGCCAGACAAGAAGACAATGGAAAATAAGTTAAATTTATGGAAAACAAAATTACTCTGGAAAGCAGGTAGATTAAGCTAGACTTAAAGAGCAATTAATCAAAGACACGAGGCAAACAAGGTGTTTTTTCATCAACCAGCATTAGAAAGGCTGCAGGATCCATCAATCTTCTTCCTCAGCACGGAGACACAGTGTGTCCCACAGCTCCCAGATGCTGGCTGTGTGAAGGAAGGGTTAATAGCGGTTGGTATTAAAGCCAGTGACTCATCATCCAACCTGAACAGAAGAGAATTAGGAGTGGCTCCCTCAAAGGAAGGAACTGAACAGTCATTGGGGAGAGCTAACAAATAACCATGTCAGAGCAAGAGCAGAGATGAATGTTATCAGTTTAGTCTTGGTTCCTCTGCTAAGGAAAGTCAGTCGCACAGCCAGAGGAACAGGGACACAGGCTGTGGAACAGACTAGCTGCTGTCACCTGAAAGGTACATCTGCCTGGGAGGAAGGCCTAATCCATGGGAAACACTCCTTCCCTTCATATTATTCCCTTCATATTTCTCCTCTTTTCTCAGCCTGCTGTGTCCTGCTGTGGAGCTGCTGCCCCAGAACTTCCCCGTTCTCGCTGGTGCAGATGAGCTCCCAGCCTGGACATCACTGCCCACTGCCAGTGGCCGTGGGCTCACCTGTGGGCAGCTGCTGTTCTGCATTGCTACTTCAGCATTCACAGTTCTAGGCGTGCCTGTCACTTAGTTCTAAAAAGTTGCAAAAATAAAAGAAATTGAAGAAAAATTGTTGAAGTTTAAAAAAGTATTGGAAATAAAATTTGTCTCTAGTTGCCATCTTGCTCTGATTTTGTATCATCATTTTTGATACCACATGTGACATCCCTTTCTTGTCTCTTAAGTTGCTGCAATTAAACTCTACACCATCACACAACATTTATAGAAGGAGGTTTTCCATGTTCAGGTATTGCCACAAAGTATTAACAAACACCCTCTTGCTTAAGCATACAATAACTTCTTTCAAATACCTATGATACTTCAGATGGAACATTTTCCTCTTAGGACAAAGATGTGCATGTAGAAGGCACATCACTGAGTTATTTAAAACACTTATGGGTGTCTCCATCAGCATCAGCTCTCTAGGGACCACCAATCCAAAGAAAAGATGGTTCAAAAGGTAGCATACTTTAGTAGAGCTACTGCTGTGCTCGAAATCAAAATTTCTGATTGTCCACAGAGGCCAGCCCTCGAAGAGTTTGGCCCTGGGCATGTGTGGGGTAAATGATGGTGTTGCTCCAGCAAACTTTTAGGGCAAGAAAATGACTGGTGGCGAGTCCTCCGAGCGCCTGGGAGAAGCAGGCTGGAGGAGGAGGAGGGGGCAGTGATGCTGGCTGAAAGAATTCCTCCTTTCAGAGAACAAGCAGTGCTTTCACAGCAGTGGATGCTCAGCCACAGCACACACCACACAGATTACATCAGGGCCATTCGCTGCCTTTGATTAGTTTTAAGAAACAAAAGCATGAAAATTTTAAGTTCTAAACTTGAATTTTCAAGACAAAAAGCATAAATAATAAGGGCATTATAGAGCAGGCAGCGGGAGCTGGTGGGGAGCAGTAGCACTGCTTCTTCAAAAAGCTGGAACAGTAGTGTGCTGTTCCTGTGGCAGTTGTGGCAGTCATACAAAAAGCCAGTATTTAAAGCCTATTCTACTGCAGTTTTTGCAGGAGCATCAATAATATTACCAAAAGATATTAATAGAATGCTACAGCTTGATATTATAACAGATAAGATGCACTTGCCAGTGGTACCACGAGAGCATGTCTGAGCTAAAATACATCTGCTGTGACCATTTCAGAACAGCAGCTATTTACACTCCCAACACTTTAAAAACATGTCATTTTTGTTGGCGTTTATGCAATTAACACAAGTATCTCAGGCATGGAACTACACAGATTTAGCTACCTACATGTGGGGTAGGGCTGCCAGGTTTGGGAACACCATCCAAGCCAGACCTTCACCTTCAGTCTGCTACACAACTGAATTCTTCATCTTGCCCAAACACACGGCAGCACGGTCTGCCAGTGTGCCACCGTAGATGTGGATCGTTCAGTTATTCGTCTTACCATGGTCTGCCCTTATTTCATCCCTACAGCTTTCACTGCAGCGTCTAAAATGGAAGTATAAAAAAAAAAAAATTAAATTGATTTGAATTGCAAAGTATAAAGTTCTGGGGCTGCGCCTGCTTGAATCAGCACACAGGATGAAATGAGGTCCATAAATCCAGACTTTTCAAAGTGGTGGCCTGGACACAAGGGATACTTTGTGCTGTTTCCTTTCCTGTCACATAATGGCTCTCCCATGTCCACCCCAGCGGCACGGCCGCCACTCCTGGGACAGGGTGCTCCTTGAGCTGCTGCAGTTGCAGAAGCAGACAATCCTCCTGTTGTCCAGAACTGGCCCACGAGCCACCAATTAGACTGCCCTGAACGACAGCATTCTGTTCAAAGGGCTGCTAATTGTATTTTAATGATGATTTAAATGCTGCTGCTGATCATTTCAGAGACATCCAGATCACTAATTACTCGTAGTCTATGTTGAGCTTTAAGCAGGCGCGGGCACAGTGCTGTAGAAGCATCAACTAATGTTATGAATGTTCTCAAAGGCCTCCAGTGTCCTCCCACATGTCAAAAGCATCATCTCCTGCTGTCAGGCCCAAACCCAGCCCTGGCTGCTCACATCTGGGATCCAGGAGCTCAGCTGCAGCACACGTTCTTGCAGCACTCTGGAAGTAAGGAAAGAGAAGCAGCGGATCAAAATTACTTACATTCATTAAACAAAACTCTACCAAAATAATAAACATTAACTGACATTCTTACACCACCACCACTTCAGAACATTTTACCTTTAAGATAAAATACTAGCTCAGTTGAACTGCATCCCTGAACACAGAATGGTCAGGATGTTTGAATAAACTCACCAGAAATGCAGATCCTACCAAGCTGCCTGCACAGCCAGGAAGGACATCAACCTGTTGGAACAAGTCCAGAGGAGGCCACCAAGATGATCAGAAGGATGGAGCACCTCTGCTACAAGGAAAGGCTGAGAGCATTGGGGTTGTTCAGCCTGGAGAAGAGAAGCTTCAGGGTGACCCAATTGCAGCCTTCCAGTACCTGAAGGAAACTTACAAGGAAAATGAAAAGAGGCTATTTACAAGGACCTGGAGTGGCAGAACCAGGGAGAATGGCTTCAGACTGACAGGGGACAGGTTTAGGTTAAATATTAGAAAGAAATTCTTGGCTGTGAGGGTGGTGGAGCTCTGGAACAGGCTGCTCAGAGCAGCTGTGGCTACCCCTGGATCCGTCCAAGGCCAGGTTGGACACTGGGGCTTGGAGCAGCCTGGGACAGTGGAAGGTGTCCCTGCCATGGCAGGGGTGGCACTGGATGATCTTTGAGATCCCTTCCAAGCCATTCACCTCTAGGGCTCTCTGAGTGTCTCCTTGCAGCAGCAGCAGTGGTGTGGTGGAACGTGGCTGGCCTGCAGAGCTCACACAGCCAGAGCTGTGCTGTGCACTCAGTCCAAGGGAGTTCAGTTTCCAAGGCTGGCAAATCAATACCTGCCATAAGCATGAAATTCCTTCCCAAATGTTTACTTGTATTCTGTACAAGATGCTCATAGTGTGTGGAGGAATCCATTCTCCAGAAAAAATATTTAGAGTGCAAGTCACAGTTTTCCCCTTCAGAAATTCAGCCAAAACACACCAAATCTGCTATCCACTGACAGCGTAATGCTGGTCAAGATGTTTATACATAAAACACTCTGTCAGTAAGAGTAAAGCACATATCTTGCCTGTGTAATTGATATCTACAAATGGGGAAACTGGCTGAGCCCTGTTCTAAAATACGTGCTTTTTCAAGAATGTAGGTTAGCTGTAGTACGGTGGATTTTATACGCCAAATCTAAGCAGTCAGAATTTTGAAGAGACTTTTAATGATGCAGAGGGGAAAAAAAAAAGGGAGGCTTGTTTTCTCACTGGAAAATAAAATGCATGTAAATAAATCCTAACGCTGGTGTTTTTCTGGTGAAGATTTATGTGAGGTTAATCCCTTTATAGTCCTAGAGTGTATTAGTTTCACTAATCTACCCTCAGTTCGATGTGAGATTACTGGCCTAGGACAAGAGTTAGGGGCTTGCTCCACTCTGTGCCCAGGCACACGGTGAAGAGGGTGGGGTCCCCTGTGCACACCTTCCCACAGTGATGTTGTGCCTGGAGCTGCAGGGGCACCTCTGCCTCAGCAAGCCCCTCACACAGCCTGAAAGGAGACTTCTGCTTGTGCAGCTCAGGTGGCTGGTACACAACAACGAGATTTGCACGTGGGAAACATTTTACATGCAATTTTTTGCAGCCATCTGACCTAAGAGTTTTACTTTCTACATAAATGGTCTGTCTTGCTTCCCTGAGGAAGACTTTAAGTGGTTTTTGCGTGTCCCTCTGTTTTCTGAGGGCTGTGCCAGCCATGGCAGCTTTGGAAATGAAAAGTCGTGAAAAATTCTTGCACTTTGTTACCAAGTGGTGTTTTTTTTTCCTTTTACATCGTTGATGGTATTTAAAACTGAGTAGACATGAGGGCAAATAATTACCCCCTTTTTCTGTTTCAGCAAACAGCTGCCTCAGCTGCCAGCCTGCTCCTACAAACCCCACAGCTTGCACGGAGCAGCCGAGCTGAGCTGATGCCAGGAAAGTGAAGGTCTTGTAAGAGGTAACATTTAAACTTGTGTATTCCCAGCTTTTGTAATTACAGGTCAGTCATTTGGTTTCCATTCTTTTCAGCAAGGTCTGAGATGTTGGTGTTGTAGGTTTTCTGCCTGATCTACACAGGTTACTTCCTCATCTTCATTTATTCTTTTAAAGATACATCACTTGAACTTTATCCTGTGGCTTTCTTGCCTAACGTCAGTCAGGAAAACGTTTAAAAATTAAAGAATTAAATATTTTTGGACAATTGGTAATCTCTTTTGCGAGAGGTGAGAAGAGTTAGACCCTGCAAGCTTGTCACTCGATGACAGAAACCCTGACTTCTGAAAGTTGGATACACACGTGCAGCCTGGCCTGCGCTCAATCTCCTGACTCCCATGAAACTAGAAACATCAATTAGCATAAAAAATTTGTAATCTAGTTCTGAAAGAGAAAAAAAAGACAAAAGACACCAAGAAAAAAGGCAAATGCTAAACAGCTCGTATTTATGAGAGCATTCTTATTTTCCAGAAGACGTCAGTTTAATTCTCCAGTTACTCTCACTATACCCAGCAACTTTTGATCTCCCCCCACATAATACAGCACAGGAGAGTGTCTCTTTAAATTCATTTATAAAATAATTCAGGACTGTGGGTGTCTTTGATCTGTTCCTCTCTGCTAAAGTACAGAAGAGAAGAACATGTCGCTTAGCAACCCCTCTTAGCCAGCACTGGGGGAGGCAGGAGGGATGGAGGGTCCAGAGCCACAAAAGGGGAGGATTAAGCCCCTAAATTTCGGACAATCTTTCTCAAAACTGAAGCAAGCAAACGTGGTTGTTGGCAGAATTGGGTAATCTCACTTAGTGCTTTTTTTTATATTCACTTATGGTCTATTAATAGCCATCTTCCAACCAAAGGGGAAAATCTGGCATGGGATGGACAACACAGGCCTCAACAGCTTCAGGGCTGGGTTGCAGGTGAAGGGAAACTGAAGTTTAATTTCAAACCAGCTCAATAGATTTTAAATAGAATTACTGTTGTCAATACTAATGGTAATCAATTTCATACCACAGTTTTAACCTTAAGACTTCAAATAAATTTCGTGTGAGTCTCATCCTGTTGCACAGCCGGCCAGCCGAAGCGTCCCCAGCCTGACGTGGTCGGGGTCACTTACCCTGTTGTAAATAAAGCCCAGAATTCTCTGGGCTGTTACCAGGCTGTGATTCGCTGGTAACTAGGTAACATCTCAGAGCTGCAAGAAAACACCAGTTCGGGAAGTAACTTTGCTCTGAAGCAGAGGAGCAGCCCTCAGCCCTCTGTCCTTCCTGCAGCTGCAGGATGGTGACGTCCCAAGAGCCACGGCAGGAGCGGGCACCAGCTCAAACCCTGCTGCTCGTGCCCCTGCTGACCAGTGCTGGCCTAGAGCAGACTTGATTGATTCTTTTCCCAGACATCAAATCCCACAGCAATGGGGCTGAGTTATGGAAGAAAAATTACGCTAATAACCTGTGTCAGAGGAAGAATGGCAGGACTACCCACTTCAGCATCTCACACAGGCAAAAAAAAAAAAATGAAATACAGGTAAATTGTTATGCCTGGTCTTCTTTGAATGGTCATAAAGATTGTTCTAAATCTTCCACTTTCATGTACTAATCACCTATAACTTATTCGTGAATAGTTAAGAGAATCCCTAAATTCTAATGGTCCAGTTTTCTCCCAGAGCTCCATGCAGGCAATCCTGTGCTCAAACTCTGTAGTAAAACTGCAGATTTTTAGACTGAGTACCTACCTCTATCCACAGGCAGGAAGCTTGTCTAAACTGGCATCGGCTGCATAGTCCAGCAATTATAAACATACCTGAAAACAGACATTATTGGACTCTGAAGTAACATTTTTTTCTAGTAAGGGAAGTGGTAAGTGCTAGTGTCAAGCTCATTCAGAGCTAAGGTTCTTAGAATGGCGTACTGAAGAACTTAATTCAGAAGTGACAAGGTAATTTTTATTACCCATATATAGCAAAGACCTGTACAGTAGAATCATGTCTTCAATGGGAATTTTACTGGTTACTGTAGGGGTGCTGGATTTACCCAGGATCTCTGAGTGCGCTTTTTGTATTGGCAAATGCTCGTGTAACGTGATTCTTTGGAGAAATTTAATTAAAGAAAAATGTATAAGGCACTTGGCATTAAGTGGTCTAAGTTTGTTAACGTACAGTATGGAGAATGAAACCCAAATTAGAAGCAAATAACACTAACTCATCTGTGAGCATTTCCATAAAAACTGCTTTAGTAAGAAACTTCTATTTTTGTAGCACATATTTTCTCTATACTTTCACTTTTATGATCCAAACAAATTTAGAGGCTTTATTTGAAGTGTCACAGGCTGAAGCAAACCCCGTTGACTTGACTTTGTCTTTGCTCTCAGTTGCACCACAATTAACAATTCTTTACTGTAACTCAGTACTGAGAAAGTCATTTTGCTGACTGCCTAAACTGAGGAGGAGGAGTCCAGCAACAGCAGAACTCTTTGACTTGCACTTGTGTTTACAGTGCAAGTTCTACAGTTCATACCCGTAGCTTACAATAGTTTTAGGAAACTGAAATATGTCATATCCATAAGGCCAAGATGCTCTTCGTTGGAGATTCCTGTTACAAACACTTCCTGTGGTTCCTCTAACAGATACTGAACATCTCCAGCCTCTCGAGCAGACTTTGTGAGGCTGATGGGCTTGAGGAATATGTTTTGGACTACACTGACTTCCAGAGCTGCACAATTAACATAGCTTTCTGCTTATGGCATCCAGCTTCCCAGATCAGGATGATGCATGGAAAAAGCATGCAGATAAGGCATCGTTTGCCCAAACATGTCACCAGAAACCGACTTCCTACAGGTATGTCTCAAGCTGGAGAATACAAACAGATGTGTGATATTTTTCCATTTCAGAGCAATCGTTATGATATCACTATGATGCAGATTACCTTCCTGACTTCTTAATCCTAGCACCGGCAGAGGGAGAGTAATCTAAATATGCAGATGCATCATGTTGGGGAACTCTCAGTTTAGTGCAGCAATTCTTGAAAATATATTGACCCAGCTGACAGTATTGGGGAAAAGAGGATAATCTCTGGCGTGGGACCACATTGCAATAGCCCCTGTTCTCAGGGAAGAAGCTCTAATCTAAAATCTATCAGACTATTTCTTTGTCTCGTACTCTCTTCCTAAATGAAAATAGAATTATTCAGGTTTTTGTCATGATGTATAGAAAAGTGTGAAGTTAGAAATAAGTCTCAGCTCCTCCTCAGTGGAGGGACAATGGCTGTCTCTTTAAACTAAAAGCCCACTGGTCCCATTGCCTTCTGCTAAACAGTCGGGCACCACAGAAAGGTTTTTTGGTGTTTGAGGCTCAGTCTCCCCAGAGAACAATAATTACAGCAGAAGAACTGCAGAGAGGCTGGACATGTTTATTGCCTGCAGTACTACCACCATGTCTGACTCCAGCACCAGGCAGCTGGAATATAGATGGACTGAAAGATTCACTGAAATGCTTTGATGTTGTATAGATGCAGAATTTGAAAGAATTGTGAGTATCTATTTTTAAAGGGAAATTAATAAAAAACATTATAAGGCTATGAAAAATACTGTGTGGCATAAAGGAAGATCAGGAAATTCTTGTTTTTCTCATAGCGTAAGGAACACAAGCATTCACAGAAAGAGATACAGTGTGCAAAAACAAGCAAACAAACCAAAAGAAGCCATTCCCTGCTGGATTTCACTGTGTCCTGACTGCCTGGTTCAGTTGAGTGGGGACTGTGGGCCAGCCTGCCCAAACCAGCCCTGCTCGCTCCTGTGTCTCACTGAAATCACCAGGACTATCACCCCCATGGCACTGCAGCTCTGAAAATATGTGACTGGAAGCAAATGATTTTGAAGGAGAGAAAAAACAAATGCAGAGAGGTCCTTGTCCTCAGAACGCCTGCTGAACCACACCTTTTTCCCTGGAAAAAGTCATATTTACACGACAAATTTACATGTAGCGGTGACAGTGGCAGAATATTTCCAAGAAAGCAGAATTATTAATGTTTTGGTAGCGTGAGATTGTTTTTTTCCCAATTGCAAATGTTGCTCCATCTGCCACAAAACCATTAGTTCCAACAGCCCGGCCTTCCCCATTAAAGGGCATCAGAACACGTTGTGTTTGTGGCTGGGATTTGAGGAGGGGAGGTGACACCGTGTGTGACACTGCGGTGCTGTGCCCTGCTGGCCGGGAGCTGCCTCTGGGGAAACAAACCAGCTGGGGAGGTGTGTCCTCCTTCCTCCGTTCTGCTGTGTCAACTGTTAAGTTAGTTGTGTTTGACATCATCTGTGTTAAGATTTTGATGCTGATGTAAATCCGAGTTACACCATAGAAATAGTGGTTGGACGGGGCCTTTAGATCAGCTCCTGCCTTCTGCTCAAAGCAGCACTGAACCAACACTGGGGCAGGTCTGCTGTGATCTTACATGGCCAAATGTTTGGTTTCCCCCTCTGGGTAGCCTCTTCCCTCTGCATTTTCAGAGTCCTCAGCATTTTCAGAGTTTAAGATCATGACAGGTCTGTCTCTGCAAAACACTCTGTTTTCAGCAGAACATCACATGTCCACAAAGATAACTTCCTGGTTTCTTTTTTTGGAATCTGAATTATGAGGAGGGTAAAAGGTATGTGACTCCTTAAACAAAAAGGAGACATCCAACATAAAAGAGCAATCTTAATTCTAAAATGACTATTTTAGTCATGAGTTGTAATCTATGCAGTTTTATCTACTTGATAATACCCAGCTTAGTGTTAGATCTTAAAAAAAAGAACGAAATGAGAAAATTATTCCTTTGATACACATTAAGTTATTCAGTTAGCAAATTAGTGAATCTTATCCTGTTATTAGCTATTAGCATGTTACACTTCTTGATGTTGCTCATGAAGAATGCGTATGAAAACGAGGGGGAAAATTACCTTTTGAAGTTCCTGCCACTTGATATGTTGACATTTCTTTTAATTTGTGACTGTCCTCTTGAATGCAGTATTCCACTGTCTGGTTTTATGAGAGATTCTTCATTTTTAATTTGTTCTCCCATTGATCTGACTTTTTTTTTTTTTTGAATGGGTAGCTCTCAAGATAATTAGCCTTTCAAGGAAAACATGTTCTCCTAAATAGTTATTAATGAGTATCTCTCCCATTCAGTGCTCTTTGCTCTTTTTCATTAGGGGACTTTCAAGGCCTGGTCAGCCTGTGCCTGGTACTACTGAAGACAGCAAGAATCTCGCTTCAGATTTCAGGGGGAACAAGAACAGACCTTGGGAGTGAAGAAACATCATTTCCATTCACTTTGGCAGGTGGCTGTGTTCTAGGAGAACCTGCAAACAGTTCTTGAGGCTCCAGGGTAGACTGAGGAGGGAGTAAAATGAGTGAAAGAAAACAAGGCATGTTTCCTTCTCTTTTCTCATCCTCCTCATGACCCAGGTTTCCATCTTCAGAGGATCTCATCAGCTGCAGCAGCTGTGCTAAGGAGCCTCGATTACACTGCCCTGTTCACAGTGCTGGAGACGAAAAGCTCCCTTGTATTTGAAGTCATTATGTACATTACATAAACATAAACCCATTCAAACCAACAGACATTCTGTAGCTGAAGTTATTTGCTGTTTTTGTCTGCAGTTATGCACAGCCAGTTTCAGTGGGGGCTTATTCCGTACTTCAGGTTTCTATGAGCAACAGGAAATAAAAGTTGCCTATTTTGTCTCTGCTCGTCCTGATTCTGCAACCCCTAAAGACCAACATCTTCCTTTGCAATCAACACTGGACGTTTTTTGGAAGAAATAGATCAAGAACTTAACTAGAAAAAAATGCTCAGAAATACCAACGACTCCTTTCAGGAAGAAAATCAATATGAGATTAATGAAATTGAAAAAGAAAAGATTACAAATAAAACCCAAGGTGATCCAACACAGCTTGTAAAAGTCAGTATAAATGGCTGAACAAACAACCATTGTGGAGTCATAATTTAAAGGGAAGCTTCACCTTGGAGAAGAGCAATGTTTATAGAGAGGCTAATTTAATCTTATTGAATACTATTAAAATACCTATTAGAAGTTACAAGTTGTAGTCCAAAATACTGTAGTGCAGCTCACAGGAGAGCTAGCACAGGCTAGGAACTGGCCTCACAAGGTGATCTATGTCTGATACCATAAAAAATACACTCTTTCAAGAGCCCAGGCAGACTGCATGGGTAGAGCCCTGTCCTTGCTGCAACTGATAGTTTTGCTAGTGACATCTGTGGAATGATGTTTTCCTTTGGTTTTAGCCCATACAAGTTTAAATACTGGGCCATGAAACCCAAAGCAGCTCTACTGCATGCAGTACCAGTGATTTTTACCACATTTGCTTAGGAGGATTAGAAAATGGAATTTGAAAACTGATTTACTATTGGAAATTATTTTTGTTTGTTTATTTACCCAGTTTTCCTAATTGTGCCATGTTATTTTGTATGGTAGTGTGCCTCTGCTGTACCGGGACAAAATATGCACTTAAGCCTTTGGGCATATATGAGGTGAGTTGTTTCCCTTCCCCATTCCACTAGAAAATCAACAAAAACAAGCCTTCAATAGCGTGAATTCCATTATGGCCCGCCTTAGCAGGCACCTAAATCCTGCAATGGTAATTTATCTTTGAACTCAGTAGCGGTGCATAATTAACAAGTAAGCTGCAGGAACATGCAGCTACTCTGTATTTACACGGTCTTTGCCGTGCGGTTGTGGTGTAAGTACAGAGATTATTATACCTGCTCTCTGGAATAGGAGCACACGGTGTCCCTCGCTTTGTGCTGCTTCACACAGCAGAGCCCAGCGCTTTGTGAGCGGCTGAAGGAGCCCCGGGCGGGGAGCGGTTCAGAGAGAGCAGCGCCGGGGCCGGGGCTGCCGGGGCTCACAGCCCGGGGTCACTGCCTGGGGCCACTGCCTGCCCTCCTGCCTGCCCTCCTGCCTGCCTGCGGTCACTGCCTGCCCTCCTGCCTGCCCTCCTGCCTGCCCGGGCTCACAGCCTGGGCTCACAGCCTGCCCTCCTGCCTGCCCTCCTGCCTGCCCGGGCTCACAGCCCGCGGTCACAGCCCGGGGTCACTGCCTGTCCTCCTGCCTGCCCGGGCTCACAGCCTGGGGTCACAGCCTGCCCTCCTGCCTGCCCGGGCTCACAGCCTGCCCTCCTGCCTTGCCTGTCCGCCCGTGCCTTCCTTCCTGCGGTCGGGGCTGCCCGGGGTGACAGCCCGCCTGCCCCCCAGCCTTCTTTCCTTCCTGCCCACCTCCCTGTCCGCCGTCCTGCCGCACTGACCGTGCTCCCATCGGCACCGCCGCCCTTGCACTGAGGCGCTCAACTGGAACATGCAGATTCCAAGGCAGGCAGAGTTCGGGGTGTCTTAGTGCAGTAACTTCCCCCTCTAATGTATGCTAGTGTAGGTTTCTGTAATAATTACAGGAAATGCATGGAAAGAATCTATCTTCTTACAAAGTTTTAAATTTTTTTTTTAAGTTTGTTTGATGCTAGCACATCCCATCTGCTTTGCCCTAAAACTCCATTGGAATCGCGATACCAAATGTGAAGTTGCAGCACGTAGGTGCTGGGAAAAAAAATACCATCAGCTGGTGAAAAGTGCAAAGAAATAATGCTCTGTCTCAGAGTTGATCACATTTTATGTGATTCAGCATAAACTGTAAGTAAAACTGAATGCAAAGTTTCTGTTATATTTGAGATCCACATCTAACAGGAAGGGGGATACTGTACACATCCCTTGGTGCACAAATTGCTGTGCCACTGCTCCAAAGCTGACTGTCCACTCACACATGCAGTATTGCCCTCTCCAAGGAGAATGCACAGGCCTTTCTAGAGCATGGATACAGCCCCGCACTAGTTAAAGCAACTCAGCAGGAGAAACACGGATTTATTTGCCATTACCAAAGAGTAAAATTTCACTTCAGCAGACAAAAAAACCATCTAGGAGTTCCCTGTTCTGCTCCAGGTGGAAGGAAAAGTAGGGAGATTTTCTAAGTGTAAATTATTGCTGTTCAGCTTCATAATAGTTTTCCTGTCTTGAGGGACTTGATTTCTGAGTACAGAGTTAACAGCATGTCGCTCTGAGGGGCCAGCAGTGTGACGTGACAGGGCATGAGCTGTGCTGCATTGATTTCCAGCACTGCCTTGGCAGCGTACAACTACATCACCAAAATGAGATGCAAATTACCAGGATATAATGATCTCATTTGAATGTCTCACGGTGATTTCACTCTGTGTCACAGCCAGGGCTCCCATAGTGTTTTGTGTGGGTTCTGCTGACCCTGGCGGGGTGGGTGGGGCTCCCCCATCCCCAGGGCTGGGCTGCATCTGGCACCCAGCTTGGTGGGCAAGCCTGAAACTGATTGTGTGAACCTAGGGTTCGGGGAACTTGGGTGCTTAACATCAACAACTTATTTCTGTCACAAATTACACTATCTGAGGGGTTGGTCATGAGCAGTGAGAGTCAATATTTTGGTCCATCTCAGATGGTGCTGGTTAAGGACATGGCCACAGTGCACTAAGTCTTTTCTGCACTGACAGATTTAAAAATCATTTCAGAAGACATTAGAGAGCAAAAATAAAGTAAAACTTCTTTCCCAAAATTCATATTTGAAAAAATGGTAATTGGTTTCTCACATGCAATCTTTCTATGTGGATTTTTTTAACTGTTTTTCTATGTCTTTCTGTTTTCACAGTGGACAATAAGGAATAATGGAAGAGATTCCCATCCGTGTCCCATTTACAATCACAAATGTCATCGTCCATGAATTCCATGACTTCTTCATTTCCATTTTTCCTACTTAACATCACAGAGTGCTGGGGTGGCAGCTGCAGCAGCTGTCTACTGTAGCTGGAATACCAGCAAAGCCTATCCCAGCACAACAACCAGAGCCAAGCCTGTATTTGACAGGCACCTTCAAAGCCAACATTTCAGGCCAGCTGCAAGACTTGGATTTGAAATTCTAGAGATCCTTAGCTCTGGTGTACCACGGCACTCAGGGCTTGACTATTCCCCCCTTTTCCATATTGTCAGAGTCACTCTGGTGCTTTTCTTTGTAAAAAGACACAAGGTACCTGACAGAGGGGGTACAACTGACACCAAAGGCTTTGAGCATCAGCACCTTGTTATCTAGAAGTCTCTCATACCTTTTCTCTGTAGCCTTCCATGGGCAGCTCCACACAGCTCTGGCTCTTTCTCTCCTTCTCTCTTCCTTCTGCAGTTTCAGCTCTCTCCTTCCTGTCCCTGGCACGGCCACCTCACCCCGTCCATCCCAAGGACAATATTTCCTTCTGTACTATCCCTATCTGTCCTCCCACAGGTACCCAACCCGGATCCCACTGAAAAGTGCAATCATTCCTTTGAACTTTTCTCTTAAAAAACAGTGATTTACAGTCTGAAAAGGGCAGTTTCCTCCATCTGAAAAATGGAGAAGGAAGGGCTTTGCAAAGAGTCCAGCATGGCCTGGTCAGATCCTTCAGCTGGGGTTCCCATACAAACACACTTGTTTTTAATTCAAGTGTTACAATAACCAGGAGAACTCTGCCATTATTGCTGGGAACGAAGTAACTTTTAAATGGTGAAATTGTGCGTAATTTTAATTGTTCTCAGGGAGAATGCTCAAGACTGGATCTTTTGATGTTTTGTTCACAGAAATAGACACGTGGTGCAAGTTCATATATACAATGAATGGACTTGGGACAAATGTTTGAAGACTTCTTGCAACAAATTGCTCACAAATGATCTACAGCAAGAGTTGGTTCCAGAATGGTTACTGCACATGTGTTTGGAAAAAAAATATTCGAGCAAATCAATCTGCTTGTGGACAAATAATGAAAATAGAAAAAGGAAAAATTCCTCTAACAAATATGAAACTGCAAATTATTCACTCAGCTCAGTTGGCAACAACCAATTTTTGTGGTAGTAGGAGCTCATGGAGTAGGAGGTAACTGTGTGAAGAATGATTGATTTGGTATCTTATATTGCAATTCTGGAAGGGCTTCAATTTCTAATTTAAAAGCCATCTTCCTCCTTTTACCCAGTAAAGAAAACAAAATGATAGTTGATTTCTGTGAGCTGTTTTGGGCAGATAGGATCTATTTTATGTCCTCTGGACACTGACAACAGCTAGCTCATAAGAAAGAGCAGTTATTTATTAGAAGAGATCTCTCTTGCCAGGAAAAAAACAAACAAAGCCTGCCTAAGGAAGGATATTGCCATCACAATCCTCTTTGCATCTTCCCAGGACAGACATGTCATGGGTCTGAACTTGGTGTATCTGTGAGTTGTGGAGCTTTGTGAAAGCTGCACTTCCACAGCCCATCTTTTGGTACAAACACTGATTTTCTTCCCTCTTGGAAGAATACAAAGCTCATCTGGGACATCTCTGAACTAAGAGCACCTTTGCCTCTCCTTCCCCACTCCTGGGATGGAGGCAGCCACCCTTTTGGTGAGAGGCTCTGGGGTGCTGCAGTGGGATGCTGGCAGAGTTTTCTTCTCCAGACAAAGTGACTGTAGCATGCTCTGTTTATGCCTGTGGAGTGGTGGATGAGAGTTTGGCATTCAACTCCTCTTAACGCCCTACACGTGTGTTCTTGATTGAATATGTAACTCCTGATTTATCCCCGAGCAGGCACGTGCTCTCTCCCAAGGCATAGCAGATGCGAGGGAGTCCGCTCCATCCCTGCTGCTTTACTTCCCAAAAACCTTAAAATGCTAAAGCCATAAATAGGCATTATAGCACAATCTTTGGCTGAATGATCTCCAACGTTACTGCAGATCTTAGTCATAGTGAAAGCTTTTACAAGCTACTTTGAGCTAATGGCAAAATAGTTTTCATTTAAAGCAGTGATGTGTTCCTTCCCACAAATGCTAATTGCCATGATTCTATTGTAAGTTCTGGGCTTGTACACTGAGCTTGAGTTAGCTTGTTATAACTTAACACTAACCATTGACCAGAGATTCATTTTACCCTTTCTGTGGTTTTGGAGAGAAGGGTATTGGGACTGAGACACTTTCACATCACCAAAGTCAACAATGGCACAAAGGTGTATTTCTGCAGGAATGTTCCAGGCAGCCTCCTCAGCAGCAGAAGGACGTGGTGGTGTTCAGAAGCCATTCCACCAGCCCACGGGGATACAGGATGAGGATGTCTGCATCCAGCTGAGCTCTGCCAAAACCACCTTCCTGCCTCTTACACCTTTCTTTCCATGCTGCAAATCCATGTTAGGTTCAAGACTGCTTGAAATGTCTGTGAACATCCTACCCACTGCTGCTGCTTTAGGAGCCCTTTCTGCAGCACCTGCCTCCTTGGGACAGGAGCTGGGGCACACAGTAGCTCATCACTTCATTGTCAGAGCACAGCTGATATGTTGGTGGGCTTTCTTCAACAACTTCACTGCAGGAGAGCTTTAATTCTGACTATTGTAAGAATATAGACGAATTTCTCAGCCTCCTTCAGTCTATGAACTGCAGATACATATACAGGTGGTTTGATCCTGGACACAAACACTGGATCCTGGACACTGCCCTCTGTCTTTACCCTCCCCAGTGATTGCAATTTGGGAAAGTGCCTAGAAAGGGTAAGAAAATATTCAGCTGCTGCAGATCATCCTAAGCCCACCTCCCAGCTTGTTTGTTTGTTTGTTTAATTAGCTCCATATGATTAACTCCACTGAGTTTCTGCCAGGCAAAATTTGCAACTCAAAGTACCCCGTGAGTGTGCTGCAAGACTGCCAGGAAGTGAATACTACCAGTCTCCTTAATCACTGTTTGTCCAAAGAACAGGTATAGCAGACAGGCTATTATAGGCTATAAATGGAAATCAGAAAATGAGATTTTCTTTCCCTGCTAGTTCTTCTCCTGGGAACTTTAGTCTTTTCCTCTGTGCACGTGCTTTGGTTGTTGGTGGCAGCATGTTGGTAATATGGGTGTCTCAGAGCATCGGTCACTGGAGCCTGTTCTGAAGCACTGCAATGCCAGTGAACATGGGAAATCCTTCCCACTAGTATCAATGTGCTGCTTGTTGGTCTAAAAATCACATTTTAGATCAAAACCAGATCAGGATAGCCTGATTTACCCCGTGATTCCAGTGACAGGTGATTCAAAATTCAGGTTTACAAGGTAAGTAAAGGTATTTCCCAGCTACCTGCACTCCCTTTTCTAATAGTGGTAATCCATTTGTAACTCTCAGTTTTGTGGATTGCCTGTTACCTCCTGTGGATGATCAAAGTCCAGCCATGAATGCAGGCACTCTGGACTTGCAGTCCTGTCAATATCAGGGACATCTGGCCTTGTCTTCAGTTAATAGCACAGACACTGCTGTCCAAATCATCCATGTCATATTGATCTAATGCAAGATCTTTGCATGGCCTTTAAATCTGAGATGTTCCAATTATCATTCTTCTATCATCAATTCTTCTATCGTCAGTTCTATCATTCTTCATGAATTACGATTTTTTTTTTCCCTGGAGAAAAGCTTTGCATTATTAGGAATTCAAGAGATTAGGTTTTGCTACAGCAACATGCAGATCTCAGAACTTGAGAACAAACCCTTAGCATCACATGCACTTTTCTGTTGTTCCGAATGGTAATGAGAAGCATTTTCTGGGCTAGGAAATATCCTCATTATTTCATGACAGTGTGATATGAGGCCTGCATCCCCTTGATGGATTAAATGCTAATCACAGGTGTCCTTTGATAGGGTAAAAAAAATCATTATCCTTTGATATTTTAGTCAATTGTAGTACTACTGAGAAGCAGTCTCTTCCTGCCTATAGAAATAAAAAACCCATTTAACCTTGGAAAAACATGATTCATGCTATTTTCTTCACTGAAGGAAAAGGAGTGGGCTTTTTTGGGTACAAACCTATGAAGTGAAAGATATCTTAGTCAACAGGGGTCAGCTCTGGCACTGAGAGAAGGCGAAAGATTTTGAGAGAATATGTGAAAAAAACAGATGGGTTTAACTAAATTAATAGAAAACATATTTTGTGTTTTACCCAGCTATCACGTGATAATCCTAACATCCCAAACTGTCGTCACAGTCACACTCTCTCGTTCTCTTAGTCTTCCACTTGAAAATGTCATTTACAGCATTCACGTGCTTGACTTCAAGCAACATGATGCTGTTCACTGGTTACTTGGTTTGGCATTAAAATATCATTAAAATTGAAAAAAAAAAAAAGATTCAGAAAGTTGGAGGACTGCTATCCAGTCAATTCAGATTGAGTCAAATCCAGCCAAATTCTCAGAGCATCGTGAAAGGTGTAAGGTGACTGAACTCTTGGGTTCACTTTGAAGAGGTCCTGTCACATCTGTCTCTCCTGTCCCACCACCAGCTGCAGTCACCCTTGTTGATGCTGCTTCCTCTGCACCTTTCTCATGGAGGCTCCTTTGTTTTTCCATGATTTATTGAGATGTCCTCACCCTCATGCCTCTGTAGTCATCCTTCAGAAACAGCCGGAGAAGCAGCTGTGACCTGTGTCTGCCTCCTTGCTCTGTCACCAGCTCAGAGCCTTTAAACTATTGATGGTTTAAACAGCTGACCCCCAGCCTTTAATCCACAGTTTGCTTCTGTAAAGCCCCTTGTCCCAGCACTCCTTTCTCCCTGAGCCACTGTGGTTCCTCAGAACAGTGAACAGACGACAGCTGTGAGGACATGCAGCCTCAGGCAGCAGCATCCTGACCACAGCAGAGTCCACCAGTGCAATAACCAGTGAAACTCTGCAAAGCTGTGCCTAAAGGGTGCCAACTACAGGTGCATCCCTGGATTGGCAGCATCCACCAGGGGCTTGATTCCATTGATGATCCTATGGGCTATCAAAGAGGGTTTGTATAGGGATATGTATCAGAAAAGCAGCTTTTCTCAGAAAGAAATCAAGATCAGGAGGCAGAAACCCTCACTGCCTAAATAGGGCTTAAATCTGAACAAGAAGTGTGGGCTCATCTATCTGCCAGTCCTCTCCTGCTGGAGCTGTGCTGCTTGAACAAGGAATGTCTGGTTATTCACGTTTTCTTACATTGCCCCATGCCCACATGCCCCGTGTGCTGTGCAAGCACAAAGGAACAGGTCATCCTTGTGCAGGACACCTGCAGTGCTAAGTCATGATCCTCATCTCCTGCTTTCCCAGCCTTCAACCAGAGGTTATTTTTCACCACCAACCTAAAAGGGCCCAGAAGAAAGCTCTGTCTTTGGTTTAAATAATTAATGACTTTGCCCTGGATATTCTGAGAGGCCCCACTAATCTCAGCCTTCACAGTGGTTTCTAAAATAAAGTAAAAGCAATAGAATAAGATAACATAACAATAAATTAAATGAAATAAAATGAATTAGTCTAAGTCACCATCAGTTTTATGGCTGAGTTCTTCTGCCACGTTCACCGCTCCCACTTGGGATCAGACCTGCTGCTTCTCCATCCTGGTCAGTTTGTGCCCAAGGCAATGGCAGGACAGCAGTTTATTTCAGCTGAGAATTTGGTGCCAGGCTATTTTGGGACTGAGTGAAACTTGTCCTCCATAATTACTTTACAATCAGTGAAGAGCTCTTTCTGGAGCAGCTTGATGTGATACAAAACATGCTTTAAATATTCTGGGCTTGTACTGTGTAACAGCAGGAAAGGACAATGGCCTGAAGAGTGCAGGGTGTTCACTTGAGAGGCGACAAAAGTGCTATGGCTGTGACAGAATGGGCAGAAACACACCATTTAACCAGCCCTGAGCCTAACAGGGGGCCAAAGAAATCCACAGGAGAGCTGGAAAGTTTATGATGTGTCACAACACATCACTGCAGTGCTGCGTGGAATTTTATTACACAAATATATGTACTTTAATAAATGGAATATCAGCCTGTGATTTTATTCCTCTGTTGCACAAAGAAGGTGAATATATCATTTATTGGGATCCTCTGGGTGTGCACACACTGCCCCTGGTGTGTTCAACCACCTCGGCAGGAGCCTGAGCGGGTGGGACAGCAGCCACACCCTGCACTGGCACCTGGCACTGGGGGCATGTCCCTTGGGGTCACCTGGCACTGGGGGCATGTCCCTTGGGGTCACCTGGCACTGGATTAGTGTTCCTTGAGGTCACCTGGCACTGGGTCCGTGTCCCTTGGTGTCACCTGACGCCACGCACGTGTCCCAGCGCCTCCCTCAGGCACAGGTTAGCAAATCACCATTTCCACACCTGCTCTCCACCCAGCCCTGGGTGGGAGATGATTGCAGGGACCTCGGGGCAGGGGAAGGGACAGCGGGGTGACACAGCCCAGGCCCCAGCCCCTGCCTGCAGCTGGGCAAGAAGCGCCGGGGGCACAAAGGGTCCCTGCTTGCCTGCCCCAGACACGCCATGCCCAGCAAAGGATTTACTTTGAAGACGTCCTTAATGCGGGGCTCAGAACTACATCCCTCGGCAGCGCAGAATCTGCAAATATGAAAGCTAAAGCACAAATTCCATCTCCCTTTGTAGCCCGAGAAGGTCCAATGGCACCTGCATCTCCTCCGTGGCCGCTCCCCGCCCTGGGAGCGTGTGAGGGGCTGCCGCCGGCACTGCCCTCCCAGAGCCAGGGCCAGCCTGTCCTCCTGGGGACACCACAGCGGCACTCACACGGCGCTGGGAGGAGTTTTAGGGTCCCCGTCTGGTTTTACTTTGTGAATGAACTGAGCAGTGACCAGGACACAAGCGGGGACACCGAATCTCCCAAACCCTCTCCCGACAGAGACCGGCGCTGCTGCCTCACGGCCGGTGGGGCTCCTTGCACCGCCCCGGGCTCACCCAGAGCCTCTGCTTCCATGAAGTTCTAATTAAAGCCGGGCCGGTGTGTCCCGGTGTGTCCCCGTGCCGCCAGTGCTGCTGCGGGGCTGTCTCTGCCCATCCTCACCCTCCCGTGCCGGGCAGCTCTGCTCAGATCCTCCCACGGGCATTTTGCCACCGTTTAGTTTTGGTGTTTTTTTTTTTTTTTTTTTTTTTTTTTTTAAACCCGGCAGTGCAGAAGCGGAGAAACTAAACACAGTGACCGTGCTCCTGCCCCGAGCACAGCAGTGATAAGGAATGCAGCGCAGCTGCAACGCGCTGGCGCTCGGCCTCAGCTTAGCAGCTCAAAAGACATTTTCCAGAGACCTTTTCAGTTTTGCAAGGAGGTTTCTGGACGATTAAATAATCAGCGAACTTTGCTTGGTGTTAAGGTGCAAAACTGGGCCAAGGAGGTGACGCGGAGTCAGGCTGGATATTTTGGAGGACGGCAGGGATCAGGTCCATCTCTGATCGCGCACATTAGAAAAACGAGGCGCGGGGAACAGACCGCTGCTTTCAGTTGACTTAATTAGTTTATACACTGAAACTATGAATAAAGGGGCTGTGCAGCGCTTTGGCTTCAGGAGTGACCCCGCAGCCATGACAACAGCCGAGCATTGCCGATCACCATGACAAAGAGCCGAGGGCTGCTGCCGCAGAGAGCCAGCCCGGCCCGTCCGCCGCTCGGTGCGAGCGGAAAAACAAACCTTGAAAAGCCCACCCCGCCGCTGCCCAGCTCAGCGCTCCGGTTCCAGTCCTCGGCAAAAGTCACCGTTTGGGAACAGGTTTGGGCAGCTCACACATGCCCGTGTCGTTTCATGAACTGCTGGTAACAGCAGTATCTTGTGAGGCCAGGAGGTAACGCAGAGGTTTCTTTAAAAAAAAATAAGATATTTGAATAGTTACAGGCCAGTAACCGAATGCTGCGCCCCTGCCTGCCCCAGGCTCCCAGCCTGGCGTGGCACAGGGGAATTCTCCAGGTTCCAGCCCACATCTTGATGATTTTGTCCTAGATCTGATTTAAAAGGCCAATAAAAAATTCCGTGTTTGCTCCCAGCCCTTCTCTCTGGCTCACTCCGTGGTAAGAGAAGGGCTCAGCAGTGATTTGGCAGCCCGAGGGGTGACACTGTCACAGGGTGTACAGGCATGCACCCCCCCCCAGAGCTCCCTGGAAACCTGCTCATAGTGTCAGCTCCAGCTGAAGTGGAGAATTTGGATTTGCTTTGCAGCAACTGCATTTTCCCATGGAGAAACCATCCAGGCAGGCGATTTCTGAACAATTTTCCTTGTGTGCTTTTGTAGTAAGAGGTGGTAGAAAACAGTGAAGGATAATCATACAATCACAGAATGGTTTGGGTTGGAACTGACCTTAAAGCTCTTCTAATTCCAAACCCCTGCCAGGGGCAGGGACACCTTCCAGTAGGTGGAAGGAAATAAAAGGAAAAGGACAAATAAAAGCCTCCAACCGCTGAACTCTCTAAGTTTCATGTCCCTTTACTTGTCTTTGCTCATCAGTAAACAGAAATGGTTTTCTCTCTGCTTTGCTAATTTCCAGCTTCTTCATATCGTCTCTCAGCATCAAATAAATATAAAATAAATACAGAAATATGCTCCTAGAATCCTACTGCAAGAGCAAACGGGACACTGCCAGCAATTTTCCGGGTGTTCATCACTTTGCACGTGTGAGAGCAAACCCACAGGGAGGGTGTTGGGAGGAGGGTGTCTTCTTCCAGACTTCTCCCATCTCCACATCAGCAGCCAGCACCGGGATACAGAAAGTTCACTCTGCCACCAATAGGCAGCACAGCAAAGCAGAGCTCCACTGAGGCCAGTTTATGGGGTTTAAAAAAAAACCTAATGTGTGCTCTGATTTAACAAGGATGACAAACACAAGTTACTTTCCAAAGTGCCCCCAAACAAAAGGTTTAGGGCTGCAAAGCCCTGTGGAGTCCCCACGCCAAACCTCTCCCAGAGCATACACACCACGGAGCCCAGCAGCTCACGTGCCATCAGCCAACATCTGAAAATGATGTTGCTATGTTTGACATTTTTAACTGGCTCTGCATTTCCATGACTGTGTTACAAGCCCCTGGAATCCTTGTTAAACATCCAGCAGCCTCAAACATCTCCACATGCCCCCAAGTGTCACATCAGTCTCTCACCAAATGTATTCCTTCTTTTACTTTCCCTAATAGAATATTCATAAAATGCTTATCTGGAGTCAGAGGCCCCTTGATTCCCTGTGACTGTGGAGGAGCTCAAGGGTCTGTAGAAGCAGTGAAGAAGTTCAGAACAACTGATGAAGGAAGTCCTGGGCCCCAGGAGACCCTACAAGGTATTTCCCTGGAGAAGACCATCTTTTGAACTCGGGAATAAGAAATCTGAGATGAGGGCACAGTGCTTTGTGTCTGTGATCATTGGAGTAGTGGCTCATCCCTGGAGAATCACCTTGGGGACAGGACACCCCTGTCCCCCCACCCAGCAGGGAACTGCACCCCTGCACAGAAAAGAGAACAACCAAAAGAGAAACAGGAAGGTGTCTCACTCACCTGGATCCCCCTCCTCCCACCTGTTAGGGAAAGGACAAAGGTTGGTCCCTCCTGTGAACAGGGAAGCCCAAGGCCAGCAATGATTTACCACTCCCCAGTCCCTGCTCCTGTGCAGGTGATCCATCCCATTTCCTCAGAAAAGGACAGGGCAGGAGGCACCCCAGAGAAGCAGAAAATTAACATAAATATGCATATTTTGGCCCTGGGGCTTCAAAACTTTGAATTAACCAAGTGTTTGAATGGTTCTGGAGCTTTGCATGGACTCTCCTCACCCCTGCCTGGGGGACAGGAGGGGCCGAGCTGGAAAGGAAATAGGGAACAACAGCATCAAAATAAGATTTATTATTTAGAACCAAGATTTGGAAGAGACAGACATGGCAGATAACAACAAAAAAGAACGCCAGGCTCCAGCTGCAAGGGAGGGTGGTACCGAGAGGGGTCGGGGCAGGGGGAGCTTCCCGTGGCTCTGGGATCAAAACCAAGAGTGAGGCTGAGAACAGCCTGGGCTGGGAATGCACGAGGAGCAAGGCAGGCCCGTGGGTGCAGAGGCTTTGGGGCCCAGATGTAACAGCAGGAGCAGCATTTTCCCACTTCTTAGGACAATGCTAACCCAGCTTTCTCAAAACCAGGTGAGTAGTCCTTGGATAAATGATTGCTCGTGAGATTATTGCTACGAACTGCTCTGTCCATCACCTCAGTCCAGGAGACAGATGAAACCCACGGCCAGTGAGCCCAGAGAAAGAAACCCCCACTGCCTCAGTTTAGATCATTGAAGGCACTTCAGAGTCTTAAAAATGGCTCCAGTTACCCACTCATCTGTGGAAGGATTTCAGCCTTACATTTAAAATCAGCAGTGACTCGAGACTGTATTTAAGTCTGGCAAGAAAATGTGGCCGGTCTATGAGAAAAAGAGAGAGGTAAAAAAGGGAAGTGACAAGCAGACTCATTCTCTGGTGCGGGATCCGGAGGTTTTTTACTTGATTTAAATGGATCTAAAATAGAATCTCATCTTTAAAAAAGAACTGTGAGAAATTTAAATGGAACTGGAACTTATCTTTCTTGTATGCATACCTAGTTTATCACTTGGAAAATGGCTTAAATGACAATTAACTGCGTGAAACAAAAAGCATTTGAAGGAGTGCCTCCTCCTCTTCCTCCTCCTCCCTCTTCTCCATCTGCCGCTCACGGAAACCTGGCTCACAACAGAAGGGAACAATTTGGAACAAAATCCTTTTCCCCCAAAATAATTCTCCTTTATTTTTTATTGCATAACATTTTTGTATTTCCAACTATAAATAAAAAAATGATTAGAAAGAAGTTACAAAATAGCGTTGAATGGACCAGAACGGCACAGAATTCCTCACACACGACAAATCATTTCCCATCCTCCTCTTCCTCCTCCCTGGCCGCGGCGGGGCCTCGCGCTTGGCACCGGAGCTGCGGGGGCCACGTGTCGGTTGCTGATGGTCTCCTTTTCAGAATCTAAAAGAAAAGAATCCACACATGGATTTCACATCGAGGAGAACCCAAACCAAACCCAAAGGGGCCACGTGAGCTAGGGGACCCCCGGTGTGCGGGAGGTGCTGCTGCCAGGGCGCAGCTCCCGGTCCCACAGGGAAACAGGGGCAGGGCTGGGCGCTCGTGCGGAGAGCTCAGGTGTGGAAACCTTTTCTTCTGGTGGCAGAACCTCAGCACCTCACAGGGTCCTCAGACCGGAGCTCTGATTCCCGTGGGGGAAGAGCCAGGCTCCAGGAGCAGAGATGGGAAGAGCCAGCAGAGCCAGGCAGCGTTTGGCTCCGTTCACTGGGAGGAGGGGATGGATGTCACCGTGTGCGGGTGTTAGAGGAGGGAGGGGCTGCCAGGGCAGGTCGTGGCACCGGCTCCCCACGGGCTCCCCACGCCTGCAGCCTTGGCTCCCTTGTCCCACGGAAACGAGCCAAGCCTCAGCTCACAGGATCCCAGAATGGCTGGGCTGGAAGAGACCTCCTGCAGCGGGGCCACAGGGACACCCTGACCCACCAGGGACGGGATCCATCCACAGGAGCAGAGCACAGGGAAGGAGCTTGGACAGGCACGAAGGGCACAGCAAGGACAGGACCAGGATAAAAGGCAAGGGAGTGCCAAGAGCAGCACATCACAAGGGCAGCAGCAGCAGCACAGGGTGGGTGTCACCTCGTGCCCCCAGCCCACACCACACACCCTGGCTGGGGGACAGGCACCCTGACACGGCTCCACAGACAGACACACAGACAGACACACAGACACGTGCAGGCTGCTGTGGAGGGGCAGCCACAGATGGGTGTGACGGAGCTTTGGGAAGCTCAGAGCTCATGCAGGGAGTCCCTGGGGCAGGCAGGGGACGCTGGGGACAGCGCAGGGCACGGACACTGCCGGGGCCTGGCACAGCTCCTGCTGGCTCTCTCCGCTCTGGGCTTTGCATTTGTTAAATGCAACCCCAACTTTCTCCCTCCTGTGTTCCCTGCTCTGCATGTTCATGGGAAGAATTGACTTTTAAGGGAAGGAAAATCACGTCCTTCTCGTAATTCCTCCCCGAGCTTCTGAAGATCTGCCTGGATCCACCCCAACACCTGCTCACTGTGGATAACCAGCATTTGGCATGGAGTTTCACCCAGGAAAACAGGACAAAATTAACTATCGCCAGGTAACTGCGAAAAAAACATCTGGCAGCAGTGGGTCAGCCACAACACCCAGAGCAGAGGCAGCTCCTCAAACAAACCCCCACAGGTGCTCAGTCATGGGCAACCACCTCCCTTCTGGGAGGGACAAAGACACCAGATTCAGTCTGTCTAGTCTGATGAACCAGCTAGAAATGCTGAGGAAGTTTTTACTTCATTTGCAAAGTCACTGATAAAAAACCAACACAAGAGTAAATACTTTTTGGGGCTATTTTATGTCAGACCTGAAGAATCCCCATTTGCAAAGGACTGGCAGCTGGTTCTTTCTTTTTAAATCTCCTAAGTTTTCACAAGGTGTCAGGGCCCTAGATGCCTCACAAAAACTGCAACAGGCCCAGAGAAGTCCCCTGAAGAGTGGCTGGAGAGGCTCTCACCATGCCTAGCTCTTCAAAAGCCACAGTGCCCTAGCTGGCACTCAAGTGGTGTCTCAGTCATGAAAGGCAAAGTGTAGGGATGTGCTCCTTTCTGAGGGGAAAAAACAATCCTAACTTTTCCCTCTGCCTTGTGACTACAACAACGTGAGCAATATTCACCATGCCTTCATCCTGTTGCACAAAGAAATTCATGCAAGTGCTCCTTGCTCACCAGATTTAGAAAAAACAAGAGTTTCTCACAAGAATGTCACTGTTGTAACAGATCCTTTATCAAATCATAGGACATTGTCTATGAACAGCTTCTCCACAGTGACCAAGTGAGCCCTAAACCTTCCTGGGGCTTTGTGTGTCAG
Organism: Sinosuthora webbiana; assembly: GCA_013397395.1. Lineage (NCBI taxonomy): Eukaryota > Metazoa > Chordata > Aves > Passeriformes > Sylviidae > Sinosuthora > Sinosuthora webbiana. The sequence continues at coordinate 89,805 of VXBN01006968.1, forward strand.
TCTGAAGGCTCGACCCATGCAGAGCCTGAACTTCTCACGAGAAAATTATGTTAAGGGAGAAGTTTGATAATCAAATATAGATCCAAGCATATGCAGCACCAGCCTCGATAGCACACAACTGCCCCTGAGAAGGGAGCAGAGAGGATCACATCATTCCCAACAGCAGCCACCTCCTCAGTCAGAGCCTGACTTCCACTTGAATCAGGTGTAAGTGATCTCTGTGCTCACACAGTCAGCAGTGCAGCACACCCAAACGCTTCTGAGCTGCAAATTCCTTCATAAAGCAGAATTTGTAGCCTGACAGCTCCTGAAATCCATCTCATTACACTGCACTTCTGGAGCATCCCTGTCCTGCTGAATCTACAGGAATCACTCCACAGCCAGAAGTGTTGCCCCTGCTCAAAGGCATTGACCCATGTGAGTCAGCACAATTCCCACCAGATCAACAAACTGGTTCATTTCTGGGGTATACAGACAGGAAAATGACTGTTAGGGATAAAATAATAACAGAGATCAGCACATCAGATCACTCCACTGAAGCTGAGTCTGCCCGAGCACCAGGCAGGCACTGCCCGACACCACAAACCACCGAGGTGCTCCTCAAGGACTCAGCCCATAGAAATAACCAGAGCCAGAAATAACACACCGTCATGGGTTTGGTGTTTTATAAACAATCCCACATCAGACATTCACCCACCCATGACAACAGGAGTGTGAGCTCCCTCGTACACTCTGCAGAGACCGTGCCCACGCTGCCCCACAGCAATCACCCCAAATCAGGACAGAGGGCAGATGAGGAACTGGGGAAGGCAAGGAAACCTTTCTGGACAGGACACACAGTCAGAAACTGTTCCATGGGTGACTGCCTCTGAGCCAACACTTTCACCAGCATCCATAGAAAACCTGGGGGGAAGTAGCTGACAGCAAGGCAGAGCATAAGGTGAGGTTTTCCACAATAGCTGATATCTGATGGTTCACATCCATCTCACTCCAAAAGCCTTGAACCTTTTCCTTCATTGCAGCAAGGGTGGTGGGGGCAGTGGGGATGACAGGGAAAGCAATACTAATGTCACATTCATTTCAGAAGGGAGACTTCTGGTTACAACTCCCCAAAGCCAACTTCCAAGGCACGTGTGAGGACAGATGTTTTTCCTGCTCAAACACACACAAACCCAACAAAATCGACACGGAGCCACAAAACATTCACGGGGCTTCTCTGGAAAAGTTCTACATGTTCCCAGCCCTGACAGTAATGCCCTGGGATCATGAAAAATGCTTGAAGGGAAAGAGCTACCATTGGCAAAGCGGATTTAAACTGATGATTCAAAGTTATTATTGATTTCCTTCCACAAACACCAAACAGCAAAATCGGCCCTTGGAGGAAGAAGCTCATTGCAGGAATCCTGTCTCTTAGCACCCTGTTCCCAACACAAGTGTCTCTGCAGGAGCACAGAGAAAGCCACATCTCACCCATTCAGCCCCTTGTCCTGCCCCCAGCTGATGTCAGGGATTTCAGAGAAAAGTGGAAGGCACGAACGGAGCAGTGTAAAGACAGATATGGAGTAATGGTTAAGTAATCACAGAGTGCCAGAATGGTTTGAGTTGGAAGGAACCCTAAAGCTCATCTCATCCCACTCCCTGTCCTGGGCAGGGACACCTTCCACTGTCCCAGGCTGCTCCAAGCCCTGTCCAACCCGGCCTTGGACACTGCCAGGGATCCAGGGGCAGCCTCAGCTTCTCTGAGCAACATTTCCCCTTTAAATAAATTTCCTAAAGATTTTTTTTTAAATATTTTTTAAGGGAATTAAAAAAATATTCCCTCTCTTTTAAGGTTGTGGAAAGGAGACCAGAGTTAAACACGCAAACAAACTGCAAGGGCCAGTGCTGCATCATTCTTTTGAGTGAAATCTGTGCCAGGGAGGTTGAATCCAGATTTGCAAAAGAGCCTTAAATGACTCCAGTGTTTCTCCCTGCCTTCTCCACTGCCCAGCTGTGCATCCCTGTGGCACAAGAGCAGTGCCAGTGGCAGCAGCTCCTCTCCATGTCCAGTCTCACTCCAAGCAAGCTGGGAAGGCAGTGGGAAGGCAGGACGTGGTCCTGCATTGAGACAGTCCATCACAACATGTGGCAATCAGAAAGCCCAAGGAAAGGCATGCAGGCAAACTTCAACTACTTTCCCAACGTCCCAAACTGAAAACTGCAAAACTTTCCCACTGCTGGGTGAGTGACTTTGGGGGTTAAACATTCTTTCAAGGTTTGCATTAAATTTCTGTAACTGAAAGACTGAACACCAGGGGATCTGTGAGCTCCCTCGTGGAAACCTGGTATTTAAATCTGAGCATCTGTGCTGACTTCCCACGTGTCTCTGCAGCATGGGAATGCTGAGTGATGGCAGAGCTACAGGACATGCAGGACTGGAACCAGCAAGACCAGGAATTCTACCAGCAGGTTTGACCCATTTGCTGCATGTCGAAGCAATATTCAGTCAGGAATAAAATGAGTTCAATTCTGGGATCTGTAGAGGGTCTTTTTAGGTGCAGTTTTCCAGCTCTGATGGTGCAGCATGGACCCCTCAGTTCTGTCTTACTCTGTTGCTCACAAAGTCGCTCCATTTAATTTAATCTCATGTCATTTGCTTAATTGCCACTGAGGTCAAAGCACCCTGTGACACAATCCTCACAACTGAGGGCAAAAAACCACGACTTGCAGTGAACAGCCAGAAGAGCTGCAGCCAGGAGGGCCATCAGGAAATTAAAAATCACAAGTACAACAATGCCAGCAACACATTCTGAGCTCCTGCTTGGCCCCAGTGCAACGGGCAGGTGCCCACCCACCCAGGCCCTAGAAGCTGCACCCATGCCCTGCTCCCAGCCAGCCCTCCTGAGCACAGCCATGCAACACAGCCACCGTGGGGCAGGCGGGCACCAGAGACTTCCCAAGGAAGGCAGCACACACAGCAAAGCCACATGAGAGACACAAACAGGAGTGTCACACCTGCACAACCTCCTCCCGTTTCTCCTGCAGCCTCACCCAGTGATGGCGACAGGACCAAGCTTCCTCACACTTAAATGGTGCCAGGATCCTTCAGCAGGGCTTCCCTAGTGCTCTGCAGCTCAGGAGAGGGCTCACAGGCCTCTCTCCCACCTACCAAACTGAGCCTCCCCACCAGCAGCAGCCCTGAGGGAGCCACGTGCCCAAAGGAAGCAGCTGAGCCCAGCGCAGGAGCAGAGCCCAGGGCTCAGTGCCCCCGAGGTGCCAGCACACAGCCCAGGCACTGCTGCACGTGGGGAGCACCCAAGAGCTGCTGCAGGCACCACCTCTGCTCCTGCTACACAACCCAGGGACAAGAGTCAGTCTGGAAAACAAACGCAGAATTACCTGGAACAGCTGGAAATTGAGACTGTTCTATGTTTTAGGAAAACACTGGGTTTTTCACACCATTTTCAAGCACAAAATGTTTATTTTTCTTTTTAATCTATACAATTTCTCGGGGCTTTTAGTGCCACTGACTTTGTCAGTATACAAGGGATGGACTATACAGGCAATAGCGACATAAACTGTAGGATTCAGTGCGAGCCAAAGGGAACCCGGTGTGAGAACATATTTTCCATGTTTGCTCTTGAAGCATACAGACATGAATCTAGAAAACCCAAACAAATTAAAGATACATGGTACAGAGAACAGAAATCTCTTACTGCAGTAAGTATTTTGCCCAGGCAGAAGACTCTGCATAATTGTGTATAAAATCCAATTCTAACTGAATTGATGGAATAATATATTCAAAGGGTACAAACAAAGTAATTTAGGCAGGTTTAATGCTTGAAGTACAACAGAACTATACAATTCACAGCTTGGCAGCACAGGACGTCCCTGCCCCTCAGCAGAGGGTTACAAAACGTGGTCATGGGGCCTTTGGGTGTGGCCACACCCGGGTCCTGTGCCTGTAACACTGCCCGTAGCGCTCAGGGAGGGAAGGAGACTTACCATGGCAAACCAGCTCTAGTGGTTGGTTACCTTGTGCCTTTACACTGAGGTGCAGGTGGAGGCTCTATGCACAGTAAAATGGGCAAAAAGCAACCTGGGAACAGGAGAGAGGTGTCCGTGCCACCTGGAGCGCAAACTCGGGTAAAAATAAAGATAAATAAATAAATAAATAGATAGATAAAAAAATTCCAAACAGAAGGCGGTGAGACTCCAAACCTGAAGTGTCAGATATGAAACAGAACAGCTTCACATTTTTATTCTGTTTTAGCATGAACACAGCTGGCACACCAGGGCCCAGACATGGCCCCCAAGCTCAGTGGCTGCCCAGGTGCTCTGCCCACACAGGGCTCACAGCAGATGTGCTCTGCTGCCATCAAGAGTTCCACGACCTGTCTTCACTTACAGAACATGCATGAGCTTGTGATTTAACTGAGTTATAAAAGCCCACATAGGGAAAGGAAATGAAATCCCATGTGCTGCTGATCCAGAGGAAAACAGCATTGGCTGCCTGTTACTGAATTAAGTCACCATCTACAATGACTTTACCACAGGCTGGGAAGGAGAACGGAGAGCGCTGCCTGAAGCTGTTTCTCTGTCCTTGTATACGCTTTCCTTGGATCACTCTGTAAATGCTCCTACGTTACAATGTGCACTTCACTACTCCTTGTACAAACACCAACAATTTTACGATCAGTGCATCAAACAAACATGTCAAACAAACCTCACCTCACAATTCTTATTTCTAAAAGCTTCAGAAATGAAAATTCAACCCGTGAATAAAAACAAAAGCATTTACAAGCAGAATGCAGCTGATGAGGAACATCACCGGTAAACCTGCAATACCTTTGCAAATAAAAAGACCTTCAACTCACAAGCAGATTGTAAATAAAATACACCTTTCAAATAATTGTACATCTCTTTCCAGCTGGGACTGGAAAGCTGAGATTCAAGGCACTGAACTCCTGCAGGGTTAGTACAATTTGCTAATTATCAATTCAAGTACAACGATGTTAAGGATCGCAAGTGTGAAACAGAACACAAGGAATAAAGTGTCTTCAGCAACGGGACAGAAGCAGATATTGCCGTGACGCCAAAGGATCTGTGGTGCTGCCGCCTCACAGTGATGCTGATGCAGGGTATGGCTGTGCCCGCCTCGTCCCACACACCCCACGGCACGGACAGAGCAAACACTCCAATGTGACGGCGTCAAAACCACTGGCACCCGTGGCGGGGTCGCCCATGGACAGGGTCGCCCATGGACAGGGCCACTCATGTCAAGGTCCCCGTGGCAGGGCCCCAGTGGCCCGGTGCCCAGGCAGGGTCCCGCGGCCCGGTGCCCGCGCTAGGTCATGCGGAGCCGCGGGCTGGGCGGCCGCGCCGGGCGCTGCAGCGGCCCCGGGTACATGCGCAGGCAGGTCCGGCCCAGCGGCGAGAAGCGCACGATGCCGGGGGCCCGCAGCAGCCCCGGCTGCGCCGCCGGGCCCGGCCAGGGCAGCCCGTACACGGGCGAGGGGAAGGCGGCGCCGTACGGACACAGCGGCATCACGAAGGGCGGCACCGCGCCCGCCAGGCCGGGCCCCGGCACCGGCACGGGCAGGGACGGAGCGGCTCCAGGAGCTAATCCCGCAGGCACGGGGCAAGCCACCGGAACGGGGCACTTGCCCCCCAGTCCTGTCCTTACCGAATTTACCTACAAAAAGAGAAACACAACAAGTGTCGCTACAGGGCACCGCTCCCCCCGTGCCGGCAGCATCCCGGCCCAACGCCGGGCCCCCGGCAGCTGCGGGCACAGGCACACAGTGCCACGGTGTCCTCGGGGCTTGCTTTTGGGCTCATTCCTTTCTTCCTTTTATACCTTCGTTGGCGGGTTGGGTTTTTTGTTTTGTTTTTTTTGTTCGTTTTGGGTTTGTTTTTTTTGTTTGTTTGGGTTTTTGGGGGGGATTTGTTTGTTTGTTTTAAAGACAGCATATTTGGAAATTGACAGAAAAGGCTGATATGAGGCAGAGGGGAAAGTTGCCTCAATATAACCTCATTCTTTAAGAAGGGAGGAAGCGTCATTAAATGAACACCCTCGTGTGTCCAAAGGAACTCAAGTATCTGTTAAATTGTGCATAAAGCAGATAAACTTCATTAAAGGCAGAATTAACCCACATCCCCACACTCTTACAGCCAGCCTCAAAAGAGCTTTAAAAAAGAGCTTATTTCTGTACAAAACAGTTCCAGCCAGCCCCGGGAGCTGAGGGTGGCTCGGGTGGCAGAGACCTCCCACGGTGGCTCAGTGCCAGCTGTGCCAGGTGAGGCAAAGCCAGCCAGGACACAGCAGGGCTGCTCTGCCAGGACCAATTCCAGCTAGTTTTCCAAGCCTCTGTTAACATACCCTTCAATTATTCAGCATATTAGAAACAGAGAAAGAGCTCTCCTCCCTCAATATGGGATGGCAGAGCTTCCCAAATGACACACTCCATCCTGCAGGATGCCATGGGAACTGCTGCCACCCCAAACGTTTGCAGCATTTCATTACATTTTTCATGTCACAGAATTTACAGCTCTCTGCCAGGGTTCCCACCAGGCCATCACCTATTTGTGGCATAATGAAAAAAGGGTATTATTTAATTCTGGGAGTCTCCCATCAATGTGATATTTCACATTCAATTGGTAAAACTGCTGTGAAGGTGAAATTTCAGAAAAAAAAAAAAAAAAGAATATATGTTTAAGGCTGCGGGGGATGCTTACTCCATGTTTCTGATTTTAATCTCTCTTCTCAATTACCAGTAAAAATGGCAATGCCCCCCAGGGTGTCCTGCTTTGGGGCATTAACCTCTGTTCCATGGGCAATTTTAGAAACATACAGAACTATTTGATACTCTCCTTCACTTCCCTGTCTCCCATTCTCACCTGAAACCTGAATCTGATGATGAACACAGAACTGAGAGAGATGTTCCAGGATCATGAATTTACACCAATAATGTATAAAACCCCACCAAAATTAACAGAAACCAAAGGACAAGAAACAGAGGAACCAAGGATGTATTTTTAAGACCTGCAGACTTCTGTAAGCCGTTATTAGATTATTGTATTAACATCCTCAAAATGGTGGTTTCCACCAAACTAAGCACCTGTGACGAATGCCAACAGATGTGTGTGAAAATATTGCATTTTGGACAACACTCTGAGGCACGTGTGGGACTGCTGGGGTGCCCTATGCAAGGCCAGGAGCTGGACTATACTAGCAAGAGATTATTCAGTGGCACTGAAAATGAAAGGTGACATTTTTGGCCTCTTTAAAAATTAATTCAAAAAAGTTTATTTTCAGCTCTTTTTAAGTACTGAGAGATCTGACTCACTCCAGTTTGGAACTTTTTCCTTCTCAGCTGAATTCCTCAGTAAAGCAGTGGCTGCATTTAATGCTACATGTGTGTGACCAGAAAAAACTGCCGTGCCCCAAACCCAACATTACGCATCCACATTAAACCTTCCAAGTGCTCCCTGTGCTGAGGACCCCAGCCCTGCAGGCAGCCCTGAGGGTGGGCTCCCAGGAGGGCAGGGTGTATTGTATGGGTAGAAAGGGAGGCTCTTGCCCTGCTCTTCCCCTCTGCCAAAGCAATGATCCCACTGAGCCAAGAGAGGCAGCTGCACCCACCACCCTCACACCTGTGCTCATGCCACCTCCTCACCTGCACTGACAAACCTCTGCTCTGAGCACCTGGACATGTCCCTGCAGGCACCAGCTGCTGCTCCCCCCACACCTGCCTCCCCCTGACAGTTTTTCCTGTGTGACTGTGTATTCCCCCTCCCCCAAATACTCACAGAAACTCATTTAGAAAACAAGAATCATACATACACAGAACAGCACACTGGAAAACACAGGTAAAAAGTGAAGAAACCTCACAAGACCAAGACTAGGCTAGTTCAAATGCCCTAAATCTATTCTTTGGACTTGTTTTATTTTTTCCTGTGCTCTACCAGGCAAACTGCAAAGTGCCACCCCAGTGATACTCACAGCTCCAGTACTGTCAAACCACACAGCCAAGCATGGGGTATGACTTACCAACATCAGAAATACTTCTGGGTTTATATCAGAGCAGAGGGAACCAGGTAGTTCTGCTGTGAAAGCTAACCATAACTATCAGAACCCATTTGAAAAGACAGGATTTAGATGATTTTTCTTTGGCTGGCTGCCCCATTAGCATCAGTGCTCCTTCTGTATGGACCAGCTACCACTGAAACAAAACTGAGCCACAGGGCAGAATCAGAGCTGGCTGCCAACACAGGCAGGTAAGGATGTTAATGCATCTCTTTTATCACTTCTGCCCAGTTTGCCAAAACCCCAGAGCTTTCAGGCACTCCTGAAGAGATGTGTGCGTGCTCTTCCAATCCCCTGGAAAACTATTCTGCCGTTCAGACCAAGGCAGTGTTGAATAGTTTCCAATACAGATTCATTTTTTATTATTTTCCCAATCCAACAGAGAGGGAAGACACAGTGAAGGGGCTGTGGCTTGGTTTTGGCATCATGGCCATACCCAGCCCAGCTGCTCCCAGCACACGTCCCCCAGTGACACAGACCTGTGTGTTCTCAGAAACCTCACTGTGCACTGGGAACACGTTTCAGCTTTTTGGGGGTAATGTTTTTTTCTGTAAAACCCATGGAGCTACACACAACACAGAGAATAAAAAACATTTTTTGGCAAGCCCTGCATCCTCAGGCATCTCCAAATAGTGTCTTTAAGTACACAAAATATCCAGTGTTCTTGACACAGAAGGCAGCTCGCTTATTCCTTGATTAATGCTAACCAAAATTACCTGTAAAAATGATTATTTCATCATATCTTCACAAAGATCACAGAGAGAAATCACTCAGGTGGTTTGACCTCAGTTCTTTCTAATATTTCATACTGCATTTCAAACTACTGCTGATGAGAATCTACCTGCATTTCCATGCTTCATAAAACCATTTGAAAAGGAACTTCAATGCTCCTGTGACACAATTGGATGAGGGCTCCTCCCCCCTTAAAAGGTCCCCCCCAGATTTCTAATATGATCAACCAGGACTTGCAGGCAAATGGACTGGTCATTTCTATAGAAACAAAACAGAATATGAAGTTTTCCTTTGCACCCAATTACATTATTGCTGTCTACACTTCTGATGGCAGAGGATGAAAAGAAAACCACTCACTCTTGTTAAACACACTACCAGTTTCTCTTCTATTTCCAGCCTTAAAGAGTAGCCTTCAATTAGTTAAAAAAATAATATATTTAATTCACAGCAAACAATTTGCTGCTGGTGGTAGAAGGAGTCTTGAGTGAAAAAGAGCTAACTCAGGGAAGTGAGTCCTCTGTTCAGGGGGAAAGACAAGATTTCCAGTCAGCCACACAACTTCCCTGCATATGCAAAACGGTGGGCAAACAGTAAGAGAAAATTTTAAAGTAAAAAATGTCTTTTTCTATTTAAATGTATAGTTAATATGTTATATATATATTTTTAATTGTTTAATATCTTTTTCGTAGTGGGAAAACTCCCTTCACTCCTACTCCTGTATGAAACCCTTTAGGGAGGCATTTCTCTTTACAAAAACCCCCAGCAGATGCAGAAGTGAAGGTACAAATACTGCCACCCCCAGCCCCTCATTTCCGACCATCACAAGGGAGACCACTTTTCCCAAAACCAATAACTTTTCCCAAAACTAAGCCCACGTGAGACAGCCCACCCTAACAGCTCTGTACTAGTTTATTCCAGTTAAAAAAAAAAAAACACAAAAGGCTAAGAATCACTTTGTTTCCTACTTATCCAGCCTTTATTTCCAACATAAAACCTTATAACCTTCTCTGATGGGCTGGAAATCTGCTTAGAGCTCCTTATTCTTTTCTTGCAAAGGCATTTTTGATCAAAAGAGCTGACAAAGGATGGTGTTACCCGATGAACTGAAGAGGTACAGCCTGAGCTTCAGATTCTCTCTCTTGGAAAGCTATTTTTTCCATCCATTATGTGATTTCCCAAATTCTTTTTGTCTTTCCAGTTGACTTGGCTGTGATTCAGCACAGGTGTAACATCTCCCCATGGAGCTCATCCTTCCAACACTGACACACAGGTCACTTGTCCAGCTGTCCACGCTGGAGTCCTCTCATACTGTTCCCTTTCTCCTCCTTGGGCCATTTCTCTCCCAACACCATGCAGCCCTCTCCTCCCTCAACTTCCATTTCCCCTTTGGGGTCAGTTTCAGAGGGTACAAACAGCAGAACGATACTGAACTCCCAAACCAGCCCTTGTCCAACTCCTCTGTATCATACCTGCCACCTGCAGTGTCCTGTGCCATCTTCACAGCCAAAACACTGAACAGGAACGAGCCCAGCAGTGTTTGCCATCTGCCCTTGCAGCCAGCATGGTCCTCAGGAGGATCTCATGCCCAAAATCTCACCCCAGGACCCAGCTGATGCCACTCCTCCACACAACAAGGAATGAAGTGAAATGAAGAGCAGGGAATCTGAACCTCTCCGTACTCTTGCTAAATCACCTCCAAAACACTTCAGTCAGCTCTGCTGATTACCCTGGAACAACCACCATGGTTGAGAAAGACACAAACCCTCTAAGATCCAGGGTACTGAGACAGGGACATTCCCGCTGCTCTCACAGCCCTGCCTTCTCCACAGGCTTTCAGACAGAGACACCAAGACTGCAGGAGGTAAAACCAAGCCTAAATTGATGCTAACAGGTGATTTAAATAAGTAAGATAACCACTTGTTTCTCCAGAGATACAGGTGGGCAAAACATCCACATCAAATACTTCAAACTTCTGCAGTGGTCTCAGGGAAAAGACACCAAAATGCTGTAAAAAGCACATCAAAAGAAAGTAAGAAGCAACTTAACAAAATCTGTGCCCTCTCCACCACTTTATGGAAATCTTCAGTTTGGGTTTACTAGCACTAACTTTGATTTATTTTATGACAACTGTTAAGGTCTTAAGTAGACATTGCTTACTCCTGAGCTGGTTAAAGCATTACTGATAAAAGGATTATTTACTCACTGAGGAACCAGCAGGTACCAAAGCAGATGCGCTGGTGAGGTTCCTGCTTTGGTACATTTCACCTCACCAACAGCTACAGAGCCACTACTGCCACAGGATTTTTTCCTTCTACATCCCAAAAAGGCAGTGGTTTTCTACCCATATCTTGTTCTCTTGCTTTTAGGGGATTACAAAACAGCTCCTTACTGTTCTTTTCCTCTATTTTGGCTCAATTTGCAGTCTTCCGAGAAAATGAACGCAGCAAAAATTACTAGTCAAAGAATCTCCACCTGTGAGAAAGGAAGAGGTTTGGAAACCCGGACCAGGGTGGGTCAGAATGGTGAACTGGGATTCGGGATGTGTGGTCTTTCCTCACTGCGCTGCCTCTGAACCAGCCCTCAGCAGCACCGAATCCAGACACGATGCACCTGACACAGCTTTGTCCTGCTGCTGGGAACAGCAGGGGACCAGTGGGGGCTTCCCAATCCCCTATTTGTTGTAGAATACTTTGACAGCATTTCTGAGAATGGGATTGTCCAACAAGCAAGGCTCAGCACAGCCCCAGCTGTCCCCTCTCCCAGCACAGAACTCGCTCCAGTTCCACTCAAACAACGGCTCCTGACCACAGAGCCACCAGCTCCTGCTCTGAGGAAGGTTAATATTAAACATCAGAAAAAAACAACTTTAGTAATAGTTGAAACTGAAGTTGAGCAACAGATGATAACGATAGGAGTATTGCTGTGTATTGCTGTTAATAAGCAGTTTGGAATTTAAAAATATATATATTTTTATATATATTGCTACCCATATATCCCTTAAGATTATTCCAAAGGACAATTTTAAAAAGAATTGATTTAGTACTGAATGAAAAGAGCTGGACATTTATAGAAAGCATTTATCTGGAGTAATTTTAGTCTATGTCCTCCTCCACATCTGAGTTCTGCAAAGGCTGTCAGACACATAGCAAAAGGTATGTCCTTCAAGGAGGGCCACTTACTCCACATGTCTCATTCTGCATTTGCATGGGGTTAGCCTTTGGCTCCATGTCTTGCCTTTTTTGGTTCTGCTTCAGTTGGTTTAAAGAAGGTTTTGTCTGTGCAGCTCCAACAGTTTTGCTCGTCCACTGGTCCACCAGCTTGTGCAGGTCGTCCGTGAACGTCCCTTTCTTGTTGTTGCTGTTGTTGGCCTGAACCTGCAGCGGCGACTGCGGGAGGGGCTCAGGACACGTCACCAGGCTGTTGGTCGAGGATCCTGGAAAACCACACAGAGAGCTGAGATGGTGCCTCTGCCTCGCCCCTGCAGCTCAAGCCCCTTCTCACCTACTGCCACTCCAGTGGTGGCCGTCTGGATTTCTAACCCTCCCCCTCCTGGCTGCAGAACACCTTTGCTTAAAGAAATGGTCCGAGTCCAATGGGTTTGCATTTTCTATCACATCGTGTTACCTGGGCCACTAACTTATCCTGGGTGAAATCAGGGACAGGGAGTGAAGCCAGGAATGCAGCCCCATAAAGCTGACATCCCATACAACATCTCCTCAGAGACTATCATGAGGAAGAGGGAGGTGGGATGCATTGCTAACACTGCAAGCATTTATAAAATGAATTTACCATTAATTTTACTTGCATAAGTTTACTGTCCTCCTGGAAAAATGTCATTGTCATAGAGATTACAGGCAGGGCTGGCCCCTGCACCTCAAAGGCTCTGGGAGCCCACCACCTCTCTCGATGATGCCAGGACCATTCACATGGCTATTTGAGTATTTTGGGGGAAAAAAATCCCCATCAGGATCATGAAAGTATAGAAGAGAGAGGAGAGAGAATGTAGCCCATGTTTGTTTGAGACAAAGATAGAGAACTTTCGGTATAGATAAAAGCAGTCAGGAAGAGCATTGACAGAAGTTTAATTTTGCGTGTTCACTTCTTTCTAGAAGAACTAGTTAAAAAAAATAATTCTGTCCTTTTTCTGCTTAGTGACTACAAGTCTGACACAGCAAGCTCAGCAGGGGACTGCAACTGAAGGAGTCTGAATCTGACCTAGGCAGAAAATGTAAAGTAGCTTCTCAGCTAACGTATCTGAGAAAGCTGAAGATTGGAAATAAAGACCATCTCTCCAAGCAAAAAGTTCACAGAACTGTAGTAAAATTATTATATAAGCAAACATGAACATTGAGTATTTTCTCTGTTAATCAGTTACCAGCCAATGAAACAGAGTACACTAATTAGTCCTACAGTTATATAAAATACATGAATAACCTTTAAATGATCATGCATTCAACCTGCAACGTCACTTCTAAGTGAATACTGGCTCAATTCCTTTTCCTTTACTTGGGGTAAAAGTGAGAAAAGTAAGGATTTTGAGAGGAAAGCTCTTCAATTGGTGTTTAATCTTTCATGCAGCTCAAGGGGGCTGGGATGGTTTTAAGCTATCAATTCCTCCAGCAGAGAACTGCAGTCATATAAAGGTGTGTATTTCAGAGACAGACACTGGACCCAGTTTCCTGGCCGCATGCGTGCACGGTCTCACACACACAACACCACGACTCCCTTGCAGCATGCGAGGTTCCCAAGACACCACAGCACATGCATTACTCTCAAAGTATCACAATTTATACAGTCTAGTCTCATGTAAGTGCATCAGCTCTAATTATTAAACAACTAGCTTTTAGTAAAAATAATAATAATAAAAGAAGCAAAGAACATCCCATGCCATGAAGGAAATACTGAGAAACAAAAATGGGATAGTTACTACTACTGTGATCTTTGCCTAGACATAGTCGTTTCAAGGTGGACCCTACAAGGTAAAACAATACAAGACACACAGAATTAGGTAAGACTAAACACAACAAATCGGACGGACAAGCTTCTGTACTTTTAAGCAATCAAAAAGTAGTTATTATGCAAGAAAGGACAGACAAAGTCAGCAGTTCAGGTGAGTAAAGGAAGCCTAAATAACTGGACAGCTCAAACCTTCCTTAATGTGCAGCCATTCAAAAGCTTTGGAAAGTACCACAGCATGCCAAAAGCAAGGGCTCGTGACTTAAAGATGCATTTGTTTGGTTTTTGGGTTTTTTTGTGTGGCTTTTTTTTTTATTTTTTTGGTTTAAGATTTTTTATTAATTGATTTTTTTTCTTTTCTTTTTTTCTTTTTTTTTTTTTAATTGCCTTGGATTCCCCTAATAGAAGGTTTTGATTTGTTTCCTATTAATGCAGGAAATGATGTCAATTTAGTTTGTGATTGGAGGCCAAAAATGCTTTCAGGAACAAGTCAAACTAGTCTGGCTGCAAAGACAAACCATGAAATAACCCCAAAAATCTTGTTTTACAAGTCCAAAAAGATACATTGTTCTGCAGGTCTGAGGCCAATTGTTTCCAAAATAGTTTATTTGTAGGATTTGTGTCTAAATGTGAGACTCTGAACTTCAATTGAACGGAACTGTGAATGAGTTTCCCTTATGCCTTGTCCAAGTGCAGAAAAATAATCCATTAGGGTAGCCAGGTTGTAATTTAACTAAACTAGGTGGATTTTTCATTATTTTCTCATTCCATCCTTCATCATGATTTTACAGTCTGTTGATTGATAGCAGAGTGCCAGAAGTGTGCCGAGACCCCGACTCGACTGTCAGATCTTGCCAGACATCGGCACCATTTGCTGTTTGGGTGCCAAATTTCCTGAAAGGTATTTTGGACTTGATAAGAAGAATACTGTTATGGGATGGGGGGAGATGAGTGTCTGACATGGGCTATGGAGAGTCCATGGGGAAGAAGCACTTGAAACCATAAGCAAAATCAGACTGGGGCAAAAAAGTAAGATAGAGGATGGATGTGCTTTTTCTCTAAAGTAAACGGTGGTGTAACGTTTTGTTACTGTGCCAGAAATGCAGCTTTAAACTCAGAGGTTGCAGGTCCAGGCTGACACAGGCCCTGAATGAGTCTTCAGAGGAGAGGGAAGCGATTTCAGTCAGAGACTGAGGAAGAGAAAGTAAAGAAATGAGGAAGGGAGGAAGTAAGGGAGAAGAGATGTATGTACTTAGATATGGTGGCATGGGGAACAGAGGACTGCTTTGAAAGTATTTCTTATTATTTCATACAGTTCATAGAGGTTTCTGCCCTGGGAAAATCAGAAGGACATGACTACAACAATACAAGCATGACCAAGTTCAGTTCTCATCTCAAAGCCCAGATAGCAAACAGTCACATTCACAACTCAACCATCTGTCTTGTATTCTTACATCTTTGGCCCTCTTCTCCCTCAGATATACCTTACCTTGCCTATCCCAAAGTTAGCTACCAATTCCCCCAAGGGAAACAAGTCCCCACAATGGCAGTGGCCACGGCAGCAATCCTAGAAGGCTATTTCCTGCAGCTGCAGGCACTTCTTAGCACAATATGAATGCAAATGGAAAGCACCTGCCTGCAAGAAATAAAAGCAGGCAGCTGACTGCAGTACGTGCTCAAATGCGTGTAAAAACACCTAAATCACCAACCCTGAAACACCTAAATCACCAACCCCTGAAACACCTAAATCACCAACCCCTCTGATTCTTGCACATCCAGGTTTCCCAGCACCAGGTGCCAAACCTGACCCAGGGAAGTGACAGAGAGCAGATACTCAACACACTCACAGAACACCCACGTGAGGGGTGTCAGCGCAGAGGAAACCATCACAGCAGAGTCAGGCACTGAGAAGAGAGCTGCTCCTTCCAGCAGCACCACTCCAGCGTGGGGCCTGGGAGATGGGAAACATTCCCTAAGCCGTGAGACTGCCTCAAGCAGGGACTGACAGTCATCAGCCACGGCTGGTTATGAACTCAAATTCAATTAAAAATTCACTTTGTAGATCTAATTCACCAGATTAATTGTATTACCGCTAAAATTAACGTGTTTAAGAACTGTAAAGTTAAGGAGATGAATCATAATTAAGATTTAATGTAAGACTGCGAAAGTTCAGCAGAGCATTTTACCTCCAATTCCAGATCCCTTATCCGAGGAATTAAATAGCTATTATATCTTACAGAACAGAAAAAAATCCACTGTCCCACATTTGCACTAACAGCTGCCAAAAAGCTGGAAAGCTACAAGAAATGGAAATGGCAATAAACTGCTAGACCATTTCCATAATTGCATATGCACACACAGTATATGAATTGCTACAGACCTGGCAAAAATTGCATTACATGAGATTCCAAGCCTAAGCCAAATGGAGCTTTGAAAATTCCACTCACGATCAGTGGAAACTCTTCCCTAGGGCACCCTTGCCATTTAACCCAGGAAAGGAACTCAGGATAAAATTATGCCAAAGCCCATCAAAAATATTTTATTTCATGAAACATACAAAGGTGAAGCCAATATCAGACACGGGCAGCAGATCAAAAAGTCCTGGAGAACACTGTGAAAGTGTTGAAGTGCGATGGACCTCGTAACCAGAGCAAGATCCTTGTGATACTGTCTTTAATCCATCGGAACATTTATTTTTAAAGTTGTTGCCAACTTTTCTGCCAGTGCAGCAGGTCTCCTGCTGGCATATCCCACCTTGCCTAAGGGCTGGTTTTCCTTAACCAAACATGCAGAGTCAGAGCATTTCTGTAAATGCAGCACAATGTTTCCCAACAGCTCTTAAACAAAAAAATACCAGGGAAGCCCTGACTTACAGAATACACCCAGGACTCTGAACTGTCTGGTGGTGCCACCAAGCTGCTGGCACTGGACAGCCACATCCCAGCCCTGTACAACTGCACAGAGGATGGAATCCTACCTGCAATGGTTTGGGTTGAAGGGACTTTAAAGCCCATCCAGTTCCATGCCTTGCCATGGGCAGGGAACACATTCCACTGTCCCAGGGCACTCCAAGCCCTGTCCAACCTGGCCTTGAATGTTCCAGGGATGGGGCATGGATGCAAACATGCTTAGCACCTAATCCAAATGCTTGGCTTTGCCTGCCTGCTGTGTCAGGCACTGACATCGCTTCCAGAGGGGAAGGAACACAAGCCAGCTGCTATTGCCAACATCATCACCTTCACATAACAGAATCAAGGGATGGTTTACGTTGGAAGGCACCTAAGAAGCCCATCTTGTTCCAACCCCGTTCCAACAGACCAGGCTGCTCCAAGCTCCATCTAACCTGGCCTTCCTCAAGGACTGTTTTGCTCTGGACCCCAGCTCCACAGCAGATCCTGCTGTCTGTCCTGCACGCCGCTATGCCAGCCCCAGCCACCCCGGGAAGGTCAGGAATGCACAGAGCCCAGCCCTTCTCTCACACACATCCCACCTGCTGGGCTGCAGGAAAACGAGCTGGAACAGCCTCCTGCCCCACCAAACCTGCCCCCAGCTCAGCTCCCCAGGGGAAGGGCACCCAGGTGAGGGGCTCCCCTGGCAGCCCAGCTGTGCTCTCAGGGCTTCCCTGGGACTGCAGTGCCACGTTCAGTGCCTGACCTGTGCCCATCTCCTGGTGTGACCCAGGCACAAGAGGATAAACCTCCCCCAGAACCCCAGAGGGCACACAGGCTGAGAACAGAAAGCAATTAGTCATGCTGAGTTATTCAAGCATCAGAAAACTTCACAACTCAAAGGATTTACATATTCCCTTGGTTTCATTCACAACATCCATGCACCCAAGCATTTTTAATACACTGGTTTTTAATTGCCATCTCCCAGACTTTTTGCATTCTACTGAATAGTAATTCCATGGAAGATTAATGAAAGAACTTCTGGGAATTATATGTGCAGAAGAAGAAATTACTGTGGCCACTATAACACCAAACAGGAACATTTGGGAGCTGAGAATTCCCCTCAGGTTCACAGAAAAAAAATCCCTAAATGCAGAATTGTCTCATAACTTCACCAGTCATTAAAAGCTTACATGATAATAAATTCTGTAAGCATCAGTCACCTGAGTGTTTGGGCTTTCAGGGAGCTCAAACAAAAAAAAATGGAGATTATTTTTTTAAATACTGTTTATTCATAAAATTAGGAAGAGTGTATTGGAGTGGTCTTGTGCCTTTGACCTGACCCACTTGGGTAGTAATGAGCAGTGCAGAACTCCAAGGGGAGATGTGACACTACTGTAAACCCACCATTTTTTAACCAAACACTTTCTCAAGAACGTTATCAGCCCTTCTAAGGTTATATGTAAGTGGCCTATAGTACCTGTTCAGCACAACATATCTTTATTGTACAAGCAAAATCCGTTTGCCTAAAAAGCAGCATCTACAATCGGGTAAAAAAAATCTTAATTTTTTTCATTAAATAGCTTGATATTGTTTGGTGGAATTGCCAATTACTTTAGAAGTCAGACAAATAGGGTACAAATCAAAGGTGCACAGTTATTTGAGACAAAACTCCTGGATCCTAGCAATCCATTTCCAAGTATCATCTGAATATCTGATATTGCTTTTTACTTATTTATGCTTTGATGAACTGCTAATTGACTTCATCTCTGAGGTCACATAAGGTCATAAGAAAATAAACTGAGTCAAGTGCTTCAGCCAGATCAGCTTACACAAAAAGTTGATGGGACTCTCCCTTAGAGTAACCAGATCCTCCTGCTGCTTATGTGTTCATCAAAAAATGGCTCACTTAAAACTAATTAAAGTGACTGCATGGGGAAAAGCCCACCTGGGACAGAGATTTGGAAAGAACTAGCTGGAGCACTGTTGTCTCAGCATTTCCACATGCAAAGAGCGGGGAAAAAAATTAAAGAAAATAGAGTGGATATAAACAGTACTGTATATCGAGTTAATACAGCCCTTGTATGGAAGTTATACCCTCCAGTGACCTTCTAGAATTGTATCAGCTTGCTACATGCATGTCTTCAGAGTCCAAACATGTGTGAAAGAGACCATTCGTCTACAGAAGGATGGATTTCGTTTTGTTGTCGCTGGAACCGGGACAGCAGACATGTATATTTGCCACATTGCAAATAAAATTACTTCAACAGAAATCACATAAAATACAAAAGCTTTGATAAGTCCAGGGTAAAATTTACCATCAGGCTATATATAATAAATGATGAGATCTTCCACACATGCTTTTGGTGCCCAGGCACGAGCCAAAAGCAGTGCAAAAAAAGCTTTCATACGAAAAATTAATATAAATAAGGTGGGTTCATGATGATTACTTAAAAGAAAGAGAAAAAGAAAGAAAAGATGGTTCAGAAAAAGGGGCATCCTGCCAAACATATTAGAGATATAAACCATGGAATTGGAAAAAGGGGGTAAAAGAAAGATGGACTGTGATAAAATACAAAAGAACAAATACAAACAGATGGACAAAGACACAGGTCCACTGAGGAATCTGGTACGAGGTTTGCTACTAGATTTATAGGTCACTCTCTCAGACGTTTGGTGGAAAACCGTCCAGCCTGTAAATGAATATAAAGGGAAGAAAACAAAGACACTTATAAAGTACAAGTAGCTGTGATCAGATGTCCTAAACCATCAGTCAAATCAGCTTTGTTAGTTAAACCTCCACATCTCCCCCTTAACTTTGCCAAAGAGGAGCAAGTTCACTGACCATACACAAAGGATGCAATAACAGCAGAAGAGGACAGATAGATATTTTGTAGATTAGTTTGGCAGGATGTGCAATGAGAGGAAGGTATTTTAATCATCATTGGAACTTCCCATATGCATGGCAACAAGATCAGTCAAAGCCTACGACAGGGGCAATACACAGAGGTCTCAGAGCTGGGGCCTGGGGGGCACAGCCAGTCTACAGTCCTGTGGCTGGGACTGCAAAATTAGGCACAAAGTGAGCCCCTCATAGAAAGGAAACATAACTTGGTCCCCTGGGTTTGGTTTTCTGTTAATTTCATTTTAATTTTCTCTCATGCCCAAGACAGTTTGGTAGTTTATAATGAGGAACTTGGGGTCTACCAGAATCAAGGGGCTAAAAAATGAAACAAAGCAAACACTCTCCTAGCCTTCTGCATCTTTTTTGTTTTCTGTTCACTTTTTTTCTCAGGATTCTGTAAGGCAGACTCCAGAGAAAGTATTAGGACAAAGCCACTGCTGGCAAAACCGAAAGGTATTTATTTCCCAAGCATTAGGGATGTCTTGGGCACGCTTTCCTGAGCGTCGGTAACGCTCGGTCAGATACTTCAATTTTGCATTTCTGACAACACCGCAATGCTCTTTTTCAAGGTAAGCCAGTAATTTGATTGTCAAAGGCTCACGTTCCTCTATCGCTGCTAAGGGCTCAGGGCAGGGAGCTAATTTCAGCGGGCAGGGACAGGGGGCGGGCGGCAGGAGCAATCACCTTGTGCGGAGGCGGCGCTGGCGTCGGGCGCGTCGGGGCCCAGGCCGGAGCAGAGGTCGGAGGACAGCGAGGCCTTGACGGAGCAGGGCTGCTGCGTCTGCACCGCCCGGCCCGGCGCCGCCTCGGGGGAGCCTGCCGGCCACCTGCTGCTCTCCTTGGGCAACGAGTCCCTGCAGTCTGACACGTTACCTGCAACGGCAAACACGGCAAAAGCTGGGAAAGCTCCCAATAAAAAACTCCAGCTGTGGGTTATGCCCACACTGCTGAGGGCCAGCCGGGCAGAAACGTGGCTAATGGTAATTAGCGAGACGGCATGATGGAGTGTGTCTTGAAAAATCAAAAAGGTTTTAATAAAGAAGGAAAACAACACAAAAAAACAAGAGCAAAGCCAAGCACCATACAGACACAAGTCTCCTACTCGCTACAACACCTCAAAAAGCGTGGAGTTTCTTTGTTCTCTCTCGTTAGTACTTAACAGCCTAGGTGGGCTTTTTGGCCCTTGGCCCAATGAGATGAACAACAGACTTTGAATTACATTCCTGGAGTCCAACCCACACTTTTGGGCTGGCTCCGAGCCAATTACAATGAGAAACCCACAGAATTTTCCAGCTAACTTCATAAAATGTCTAAAGGTAAACTGAAACTCTTTCCCTATTTGGAAGCACCTGCTGGAGGTGTAGGGAATGCATCACCACACCCTGCCTAAAAATAATCTGTATCTTGACCCTGAGAGGAACAGCTGGTCACCATCCCGGTGTTCTGGATGGAGCGCACACCTGGGGACAGCCTGCACCAGAAAATAATCCACACCTCCTATTGCTGATCCTATTTCTCCAAGGTTTGATTTTTACAGTTTCTCCTCTGTGTTTTCAGGAGCCTCAGAAGGAGTAATGCTGGAATAAAGAGAGGGCTGCTGGGGTGCTGAGCAGGAGGATGAACGCACAGAATGACGAAGCAGGACACAGGGGTTTGCTCTCCCACACCAAAGGTGAAATTAAGCAAATGGAGAAAGAATAAAAAGTTGCAGCAAAGACACAAGGAACTTTTCATTTATAGCTATTTGAGCATAATTGTCATTGTCACTGTTAGATGCTTCTGCTGATAAATTCGTGTAACACAATTGCAAAGGTATTTTGGTTTTTAAGCCTCTTTACCTAAGATATTTGTGTAGACAAAAGTACAGATAGAGATATTTATCTAGATATCTACAGATAAGTATCAATATATGAATATCTAGATACATGTAGAAGTAAAGACAGTACCAAACACCACTTCAGTCTCTGTGGGCAAGAACACTCAGTCTCAAAATGGGCCACAGAATTTACTGCCTCTGAATATATTTGTTTTTCCCAACTCAGCTGAAATCCTTAGCTAAAAGCAAAATCCTCCTCAACACCCTGTCTATAAAGATTGATGCAACAAAATTCAAAGGGGCCCTATGATGCAGTAATATTGAAAACAAGAGCCACCAGGTTTGAAATAAAGGGTGAATGCTGGAAATGCTGCTGCTCCCCCAAATAACAGCATGAACTAAGCTGAGGAAAAATTATGCATATTCTACATTTCACTGAAGAAAAAGGTACTGGGGTGTATCAATATTTTCCAGGTAAATTATATTTTTGTACTTTTCCAAGAGATAAAAACTCAAGACTGTATTGCTGTGTGAAAATCTCACACTACTTCAGATGGTCAAAGCATCCACCATGGTTTTGTAACTGCTTTTACCTCCCATCCTTCGGGGGAGCAAATGCAATCCCATCTTTTATGTATGACATCTTGGAGGAAAAAGTAAACAACAACAAGACACAACACCTAATCAATAGAGCATAACAGCACCTAGGAAGTGATTACAAACATCAGTAAATTGCATTTGGAGAATAGAGGAGATGTAACCAGGCTGTTTTCCAAATTCAAGTGGAATATTATTCCTCTGCCAAGCACTGCAGCCGATGCAGAGCAGGCAGGTACGAGGAGCTGGGACAAGCCTGTCCAAAAGCAGGACAGCTCAAAACCAACAAAAATTCCATCCTTTCCAGCAGTCACACAACAGAGCCACAAGCAATGGGCAAAGGGGAGTGCCCAGTGTACCTACTTGTGCTTGATGTTCCACTCCTGAGCTGCTGGACCAGAGGGTTTAAGAGTTTTCCAGCTTTTAATTTGTTTTTGCTGGTTCTTCGGCGCCGGCCGCTGGGCGGGGCAGAGTGCAGGAAGCCCAGGTTGGGAGGAAGGGGTTTCCCCAGCCGAATATACAGTGCCTCTATCTCGTTCTTCTGCTGCGTCTGCAGCTCAGCAATCTCCTTCATATGCCTAAAACAATGAAAGGACTCTGCTAGCAATGTATTTGATAAAGCACCACATCCTGACAGTGTAATTAATTGTTGAAGAAGAAACAAAACAGTTGTTGGATATTTAATCAGCTGCTCATCCCCAAGTACACAAAGCTACAACAATCTATCTGTGGTGACTCCCCATCCCTGGAAGTGTCCAAAGCCACGGGAGACAGGGTTTGGGGCAACCTCAAATGATAGAAGGTGTCCCTGCCCATGGCAAGGGTTGGAATGGGATCATCCTTAAGGTCCTTTCCAACCCAAAATATTCTGGGATTCTAGAAGTTGTTTTTCCAACTGGAAGTGGCAGACAAGGCCTGCACAGCAGGACGCAAGGTGGGGGAAGGCCCTGGCAATGCCTAATTTGCCCAGAACCAGTTCACTCCTCACAGCTCTGCTCATCCTAAGCTGAGCTGCTGCCAAGGTACGGTAACACAAGCTTCCCTCGCATCACTTGCGGCCCAACGTACTTTTCTCTCAGGTTCTGCAACTCTTTCTTCATATCAGCATCTTCAAACTCTGAGTCATTGTCGCTGCTCATGTAGGACGACTGCGAGTGGAAGGATGTGATGTTGATGGTAGGAATCTTCGCACCTTGCCCGTTGGGCGACTCCGGGCCGGGGGAGCCCCCTTTGCCAGACCTCTGCAGAAAAGCAGCTGCTTTCTTAATCAGGTCCGAGGCCGTGCTGCTGCTGGGCGGGGAGAGCTGTGCAGCAGGCCCGGGCGGCCGCGGGAAGGGCTCGTCGGCAGAGTCGCTGGAGGCCTGGTCGCACAGCACGTCCACGGAGGAGGCGGTCTGCACCCTGCGCACGGCGGCCGGCACCTCTGGGCTGCCGGGCAGCTCCGCGTCCAGGTACACGTCCGGGGGCGCCGAGAACCTCAGGCACTGCGGCGCCGCCAGGGTTAACTCGTCCTGCGTGCTGATGACTGAAAACCTGCCGATGGTCTTGGCCGGCGTGCCCGGAGCCTCGGCCGGGGCGGCCCCGTCTGCTGCCGCCCGCCGCATCACGCTCCCCGCGGGCACGGCCGGCCGCTCGGCCTCCTCGCTCCTCTGCAGAGACTCCACCTGTGGAGCTGTGCCTGACGACGGAGCTGCAGCCTGGGGAAAATAAGAGAGCTTAAGGAAAGGAACTGTGACAACATATCAGAAAACTGCTCCTAGTCCTGGTTACCTGAAGGAGGCCTTTTGCTGGAGCAGCAGGAGCTGAAGCGATGCTTGCGGCTGGACCTGTTTTAAAGTTGGGGAAAAATATATTTACGTCTGGAATGCTTTAATGCAATAAAAGCCAATGTTTTTATTGTGATAAAATTAAGTGTACCACTGAGGAATAATTTAAAACCACAATCTTTGCAATACAGGATTGAAAATGCAGGAGGCAATAGCAATATAAAATATCTGCAGGTAGGCAGATCTAGTGATTTGGGGAATTCAAATAACAGGAGTGTGGAATTTCATTAGTCAGTTAAAAATTTTTAAGGAAAAAAACAGAAGAAGAATGAAACCTGCATGGTACATTGGGCCTGAATTATTCTGGTGTTATTGGTGCCTCAGAGACACACAGGGCTGCTGAGCATGGACACGCTGCTTCCCCACTCCTGCCACAGACACCCAGTGACACCCAGCAGGGATAGCTGGAGAAGCATTACCTGTTCTGCCTGCTGACCCACCTCTTGCCTCTGACAGATGAGCACTCACACCAGTGACTTCTGGCTTGTCCAACTTCCAGGAAAAGGAAAAAAGAAACACAACTTCAGTCACACTCACAAAGCAGAATGTGTTCTCCCTCCCTCACTTCCCCCTGCTGCCCTGGCACTACCAGGGAATACTGAACTATTTCACAGGGCCTGTGGAGGTGGCCTTCCAGTCTTCCCTCCAACTGCCCCACTTTTTTTCTCCTTCCTTGGAAGAAATAAAGCAGTGGCAGCATGGCAGTTGGAACTGCAGCCCAAGCTACTGAAACCCAGTATATTATATACACACACACTTGGGGCTTTGTTCTGGTTTGCTTTTCCAGCCAGACTGTATATCCCTCATCTCTGTGTCTGTCTTCAGAAATCCTATGTCTCTTTCCTTATCGGCACAGATTTTAATAGGACAAATTCCAAATACTGGAGAGATGTAACACCTTTCACAGAGAGAGAATTTTGTTTGCTGTAGAAAGTCATTTCTCATCAGAAAACAACATGCTCTAAAGAGTACAGCTGCTTTCCTGTACCACACAGCACCTCTTGAGTAGTTAAAAGAGTCCCTCCAGCTGATGCTACACAGAACAGGCTCAGCCTTGCTAGTGGAAAGGGAGTTATCTTCAGAAATGCTGAATTTGAGGTAAGATATAGAATCATAGAATGGTTTGGGTTGAAAAGGACTTCAAAGGTCATCCTATTCCACCCCTGCAATGTGCAGGGACACCTTCCATTAACCCCAGGGTGCTCCAAGCCCCATCCAACCTGGCCTTGGACACTGCCAGGGATGGGGCAGCCACAGCTGCTCTGGGTAACCTGTGCTACAGCCTGGAATAGACACTGACCTAGCCTAATGTGCTGCAAATCTGATGATTTCATAAACTTGGAATTTTATCTGAAAAATAATATCATGGGGACTCAACTGAGACAGAGTAACCACTGCCCCAGGCCGCCTGCTACCTCTTTCCTTAGAGGCTTCCATGGCAGTCTTGCTCTACCAAGCTCAGGAGAAGACAAAAGAAACTATTACAGGAAACAGAAAAAACTCTCGCCAATGGAATATCTGTCTTTGGCTACAGCATGTGGACAAGGCAAAAGCATTTGAGGTGTTTGCTTTTTCCAGGCTGGCTTGGAAGGCAGTAATCACAACCACTGCCATTCATTTATACTTAAAATTGAAGCTTCATTAGAACTAGAATGACTATACCACGCATATGTTTTACATTCTTAAACTACAATGGAATTGACACATTTCTGCCTGCTTTGGACAGGACAAAAGAGGAGATGAATTAAAGTATTGTAACACTTCTAAATCCAAAGAAAGTCTGGCTTTCACTAACAAGCACTTCTGAAAAATGAGTTGGGATGCACTTGACAATAAAAAATTAAGCAAGCCTTCACACTGGAAAGCAGTCAGCAGGCAAAGGCAACACACCCTGGAGCAGAGATATGAAATGTTGAAGGAAGCAAAAGATCTACACGTGTCCTACCGCAGGAGAGTGTGTCCTGAGCTCTCCCTGGGGCAGCCCTACAGGCTGCCTTTGAGGGGATGAGGGGCAGAGCCCTGGGGCACTGACCAGCGCTGGGCAGGGCAAGGTCTCCAGGGGCAGCAGTGGCTCGGCAGCAGCTCTCACCTCCTGGCCCGTGTCCGGGATGCTGCAGCCTGGCTCTCTCCCATCCGGCACTGGGGCAGGAGCCCGCTCTTCGGGAAAAGGCGACAGGGTGAATTCACTGTCACCCTGCTCGGGGGGCACAGAGGTGTCCGGCGTCCCTGCCGACGCCGAAGAAGTTGGAACGTATTCCTGGTACAGCAAATTGCGCAGCTTCTCATCCAGGCTTTTGATCGTGTTGTCCACAAAGTCCACCCTGGGGGGTCCCTCGCCGTCGGACTCGGCGGTGCCGGGGGGGTTCTGCTGCTGGAGCAGGCCGACCCCGGC
>VXBN01006968.1:116197-175349 GCA_013397395.1 Sinosuthora webbiana
CCACGCTGCAGCAGGCCATCTCCACGTCGGGCAGGCACGCCGGCTCCTCCACCCGCGGCTGCGGGGCCACCGTGTCCGGGGGCTCCTCCAGCCCCGCGGCTCGGGGGTCTCGGGGGTGCTCCGGCTGAGCCCCCCCGGCCGCCGTGGGCTCCGCGATGCTTGGGGCAGGTGCCGGCGGGGCCGAGGCTGGGAACTCTGGCTGGCTCGCTATGCCGGCAGGAGCTGCCGCAGCAGGAGCCGGTGCCAAGGACGGGGTGGCTCCAAGGGGGCTGTCGCTGACCCCTGTGTGCAGGGGAAGCTGCTGGCCAGCCCCGACCCCGGGCGCCTCTGTCACTGCAGAGCTCACCGCCTGCTCCTCCGACTGCTCCGGGTCTAGAGAGAACACAAACGAAAGGTGAACCTTTAAAGGAAAGGAAATCACTGCGAGCCCCCCAGTCAGCTGCAGGAACAACCCACCAGAGAGTCCCACCAACAAATAGCTGTTATGCACATCAAGCGAGAATTTTCAGACTATGCAAAAAATATTTCACTGAAAAGACACTATAGTGATGAGAATTTCAGCTACCCCATAGAATAAGAAATAGCTAAAATAGTTACACTTTACTGAAACTCAGATAAAGATTCCCAGTCTGGTTCAACACTAGGAACACACTAAATGCACAGCTTTACAAAATTCATTGTTTTCTTCCCTGACTAAATCAAGTGAAACCATCACAGCTGAGTAAGGACAGAAGAGACAACACAGCAGCTCTGCAAATGATATTTTCTACGAAGTTTGGAGATACCTGGCCCTTCTGTCTGCTGGGCACTGGGAGGCACCGGGGGAGAAAACTCAGGGGCATCCGTAGCAGGGTTTTCCACCACTGGACATATAATAAACCACCTTTTTCCAGTATGCAACACTAGGGATGAAAAGAAAATAACAAGTAAACACAAGAATTTCCATTGTCTCCAGATCATGACTTTGTCTCAATTTCACAGGATGGTTTGGGTTGGAAGAGACCTTAAAGGCCCTCTGGTTCCAACTCCCTGCTGTGAGCAGGCATACCCTCCACTAGAAATTCAAAGGCACTCCTACCATTTTGCTGATACACAGGTGTCTTCATTTGAGACTGACGCTTCTCCTGTTAAAGAAACAACAGAAGAAATAGCTGGATCAGTGCAAGAGGAGCATCATCCCACTCATATTCTAAGGCTTAACAAAGCAAAAGCATTATTTTTCTAGTTAAGAAAGCTTTTTATTTTTAACACAAGAGGTAAAAGTAAGTATCTGGCTGTTAAGAAAAAGGAATCAAACTAACAATCTTTATTTAGCATTTCTCACCTCGCTCATTTCCAGCCTGTCAGCATCCTGTTGGGGACTCGTTCCCTGGTCAGAACTTCGCTCTCCTTCTGTATCCTCACTGAGCATATCTTCTGCTTTATCAATGATATCCTTCATTTGCTCAATGAAAGTCTCTTTTTCACTTTGCAAGATGAATTCATTCTCCACCTAGAAGGCCACATCAAAATAAAGGGGGAAACAGACATTTTTTTATTAGTGCCTCATTCTCATGCCAGACATCTCAGGCAACAAGCACACACGAGGAGCTGCCTGAAGGAACTGGGAGCACTGAGAGCCCCTGGGCAGTCACATCTCACCATGTAAGTAGCAATTTCCTCCGGCGCATCACCATCCAAGTCAAACTTGAACGTCACCATTTTGTGGTTATGGGTTTCAAGCTGGCACTCCACCATCTTATCCCCTGTGTTACACACCTGCACGCAGAGATTAACAACCCTTATTCCTGGCAGAGCCGAAGGAACCCCAGAGTTACCCTCCAACAGGTTGTACTTGCATTTAGTATGGTCAGTTTGGGTCTGTTGGACTTCTCCTGGCGCGAACGAGCACGCGTGGATTTCTTATGCTTCTTCGAAGACTTTCCTTCTTGCTTTCCACTTCCTGTTGCTCCTTCCAAGCTGTCACTCATCTCTTTACCAGAAGCAACATCTGGACTCATGTAGCTTCACAAGGGAAAGGAAGAACAACCCCAAAATAAAGCCAGAGTCATACACAATGGAGTCATGCATCACGTGTAAGCTACATAACAGAGGCTGCAAAAAAGGCACATTTGCACTTTTTTTGGACCAAGCCGAGTCAACTGGAAGATACTCAGTGAGTGAAGGGCACTACTCCACACCAGGCATGTACTCTGGCTACAACACCTACCAAGAAATGATCTATTAATGCTTCTCGCAGTAACAAATCAAAAGTCCCATCCCTCTGAATATATTCCTACATCCCCTAATCCCTCCACTTCAGGGGTCCTGACAGTCCCACTCTGAACTGCACAAGCTCCTGCTTTTTCTAAAGTGAAGTTTTCGCAGCCCCTGTCTTTCTGCCCTCCCAGCAGAAGAGCAAATAGGTTAGGTTTGCTGCAGAGGGAGGAAAAGAGAAGTTCCACACGGCTGTACATACACCAAGACTAGGATGCTGCACCCAAAGTAAGGAATTAAAAGAGCTGCAGGTGCCAGAATGGGCACACTGCACACAGAACACTGTCAGTTTCTCCCTAGACATGCTCCCAGTTCATCTCCTTCTGGTCAGGTCAGAAAAAAGCAGCCTCCAAAAAGCAAGCATATCTTACACCAAAGAGGTGATAACAATACCTTTCACAACTCTGGGACAGAGCTTGGAGTTTGTCCTGTATTGCCTGCTCCTAAAATGCAAGAAAAAGTCATTTAAGTAAACACATTATATTAGCAGATGAAAAACACCTTTAAGAAAGGGTTTGCTGTTGGCACTAGTAACTCTAAAACCATTCTGTTTAACCAGCTCTTGGAACCTGAAAATAAAATATATGTCCTATTTTACCCTTCCAACATCACTTCTGTCCAAGGCACCAATCACTTTTTCAGACGGAGCCACTAACCTTCCAGCTCCCTTCCTCTGCCCACAGCAGGTGAGATGGTGAAAGGAATAAAACAGTTCTCACCACCATGGCAAAATCTGATTGAGGCACAATTCCACATCAGCACCCACTGTCTTTTATTTTGAACGTATCTGCTAATTTGCTTCATTGCTTTCTTTATACAGTTTCCTGAAATATGCTCAGTATTTTCATTGTGTTTGGCTTGGGGGGAAAATTCCTGAGGAACTTACAAACAAAAGATGAAAATTCATCACTCTAGAACACCACCCTCGCATCATGTCCTCTTGTCCTCTACACAAATTTCCCCTAAAAGCTTCCCTCTTCACTGGCTGCAGCTCTGGGACAGACATCACAGCATGATTTTCACATCAAGTAGACCCATTTTCACAGAACTTGTGACAATGCTGCAGGCCCTGCTGTAAGAAACTTACCATGTATGCACACAGACACACACCTGTGCATGTATATAACTGTGTATATACACTCACACCAGATACACCCATAAATATATATAATTTTATATATATTTATAACACGTCTATAAAATCTTTCTATAGACACAGCTTGAAACAAGCCCCTCAACTCCATCACTAGACTGAGCACTCAAGCAGTGGTGGGCTGGGGTTAAAAGCTCAGTGGGGAACTGGCCAGTCCCACTGGTTCCCTGCACTTAACCAGCCAGCCCCACTCCTTGGCTGTAACACCACACATAAGCCATGCCAAGCTCAAATGCAGTTTCAATAAAACTGCAACATCAATGAGCAGTGAGGACACAGACATAATGTATCGACATTCTGGTAATGCACTTAACCAAGTGCCTCACAAAACCTCTTTTGCCTGACTGGTTCAGGTTGGTTTGGATGCAAGTGCTGCTACTTGCCTGAACACAACAGAAGAGATAAAAATGTCATGGCAGAGTAGCAACAAAATGCAGTGTTTTGATTATACAGACAGGTATGGCACTTCTCTTACAACCAAGGAAACTTTAGCAATGTATGTCGAAACCCGCATGGAGAGGATGTGGATTGCTTCATTTCTTGAATGAGAGAAGGGGGTTAACTTAGAGATAGATGCACGTGAGAATGAAATTAGCAAACCAGTGGTTAAATGTTCTGAGGGATGTGGGATGTGAAGGACAGACGTGTGCCTCAGTGGCCATGAGTTTCTCAGGAGAACTTGTATCCCCCATATCACAGTGCACAACAATGAGGTTTGCTCATATTTCCAGAATCTCTAAAGGAATGGACCCTGCACTGAAGGCACCAGCACTGACCCTGCCATGAGCTGTGCATTCAGAAAAAAGACAGCTGGACAAGGAATACCTTGAGTGATGGATATGCCTGACCCAGCCCAGCTTCTCTGGGGAGTCTGCAGGTGAAGCACTGTAGACAGCCTCTACCACTCCTGCTACACCTAACCAACAGGACACAGACATTCACAGGAATGTCCTACATCACAGCAGGAACACTGATGTAAGAATTAAACTGCCACTGAGGGACAGGAAAAATGGGGAACTAGAATCCGTTTTCAGTGTTAGCACAGCCCTTCTGCAGCATCTTCTGGAGGCAGCACTGAGTTAGTTATGCCTCCAATAGAATTTCAGGCTGCACTGGAGTCAAGGCATGTGACAAGCCACAGAAACGTGGGCAAAACCAAGAGACTAATTTTGAAAAGGTGAAATACATACTTTGGGAGGAAAGGTAACTCAGAACAGAGACTCAAGAGGAACGAGTCTGAATGCAGAATCACAGAGGGACATTTCCAGCCAGGAGCAGAGAACAAATCAGACTTATTTTCTGAAATCAGGTAGAAATGCCAAAGGTTTTGTTTTGCTTTGTTAACAGGGAGCTGAAGAGAAGGAAATGTTCTGTGACGTTCTGTCAAGACTGAAGATTAAACAATTACGGGAGTGGAAAGAAAAGTCAAAATAGCAGACAGGAGGAGCTGACAGTTCTATAAGGAAAACAATAAAAAGCATCCTGCTTCTATGACCACAGAGAATTAGGAATGCCTATCAGTATCTGAAGAAACAAAAATCCCAGGGCTACAGGAGACATCAGGCAATACAGGGGATACAATGCTAAATGAAATGGGAATAGGGCTCAAGCTGAAGAGCATGAAGGGCTTTCACAGTACAAAGACTCAGATTGTGGAGCAGTTTCTTAAGGCAAATGACGGTTGGTTGAACAAGCGCTTGAGACATTTAAAACAAGACTGGACAAAACATGGGTGAAACTCTACAGAACATCTTCTAACTCACCCACAGTGAGAATTTTTTGATTTCTATCCTCATGCTTGTGCTCAGCTACAGACAAGGAGGCACTTAGTCCTGCTGCCTCATGAATTCGGTGAGACACTTCCTGAGCTACAAGATGAGGTTTCATTTGGAATAGCCAATTATCTGCTGACCCAGAGCTGCTGGCACGGAGGAGCAGCGGCTCGACACACCAAGGGGACAAGGTCCCTTGTGCAACGAGCCCACTGTTTCACACAGCACTGACTGAGGAGATTAGGGCTGAGCCTGGTGAGTTATTGCAGAGGAAGGGCTCTACCTCTTGAGATGTCTCTGCGCCGGCCGCCACAGCCGAGCAGGGAGCTGGGAGCTGCTGGCCCAGCGGCTGGGAAAGGTCAGGCTGGAGCTGCAGCAGAGCAGAGGGCTGGAGAGGCAGGCCAGGCTCTATGGGGCCGGGCGGGGCAAGGCTGCCATGGGCCTGGGGCACGGCTTCGGGAGCGACGCAGGGCGGCACCAGCTCGGGCTGCGGCGGCAACGGCGGTGACATGACCATGGAGGGCTGCACCGGCAGCACGGGCACCTGGGCTGCAGCTTCCAGAGCAAACTGAGAGTGTCCAGGCAAGGGCTGCAACACAACGAGAGCTGTTAGCACACTCCTCTGCGCCAGGGGCTCGGCACGGCGGGGCGAGCGAGCAAAGGCACCGGCGCTCGTGAAGGAAGGACTCAAACTGTGGAGGGCTCTGGGTTTGGGTGCTCTCAGTAACAACCACAGAGATTAAACTTCCTCTGAAATAACCAAATAAAAGCTAAGGATGACAACGTGCATCGCTCAGTTACCCGTTTGTTAGCAGGGACAAAGCCAGATTTTGCTAAGAAATGAAAAATCACAGAATTCCTGAGTAGTTTGTGATGGATGGAACCTCAAAGCTCATCTCATTCCACACCCTGCCATGGGCAGGGACACCTCCCATTATCCCAGGCTGCTCCAAGCCCCATCCAACCTGGCTTTGGACACTGCCAGGGATCCAGGGGCAGCCACAGCTTCTCTGGGCACCCTGTGCCAGGGCCTGCCCACCCTCACAGCCAAGAATTCCTTCCCCAAAATCCCATCCATCCCTGCCCTCTGGCAGTGGAAGCAATTCCCCCTGTCCTGTCCCTCCCTCCGTTGTCCCCAGTCCCTCTGCAGCTCTCCTGGAGCCCCTTTAGGCCCTGCAAGGGGCTCTGAGCTCTCCCTGGAGCTTCTCCTCTCTAGGTGAGCACCCCCAGCTCTCCCAGCCTGGCTCCAGAGCAGAGGAGCTCCAGCCTTGGGAGCAGCTCCATGGCCCCCTCTGGACTTGCTTTAAGATCTCAGGTGATGAATTCATTCTCCTGAATACTTTGCTCTGCTTTCAACAACCCCACACTGTCCATGCAAAGA
This sequence comes from Sinosuthora webbiana, assembly GCA_013397395.1. Classification (NCBI taxonomy): domain Eukaryota; kingdom Metazoa; phylum Chordata; class Aves; order Passeriformes; family Sylviidae; genus Sinosuthora; species Sinosuthora webbiana. The sequence goes on from VXBN01006968.1 coordinate 122,760, forward strand.
AAATCACACTCTAGCCATAACCCCACTTAGGATATTTTAAGAAATCTGCCATACATGTAGCACCAGGACCTGGTACACATGACACAATTAACTCTTTCACCAAATCTACACCAGTGTCCAACTTGTTTACTGCATTTTACCCACTGAAGTCCCAACTTAACCCTTGATGTGCCCAGCCCCAAGGCCCCAGTCCTGCCAACACCTCCATGTGGACAGAGGGAGTTTCACTTATCTCAGTGGATTTCTCCAGTGCATTAAAATAACTCAAGTGCGTAAGCACTTGGTGGGAACCAGACCCAGCGACAGGACGCCAGCTACCTTAGAGACTGGGTTGTTATTCTGCATAACAGTCCTTTTGGGTTGTACATTTAAAAACAGAACATTCTCCTTTTAGATACATCATGCATTTTTCCAGGGGGACTGAGCTTGTGGGAAGAGGAAGAAGGAAGAAAGGAGCATATGGAAGAAAAAACGGCTTTTAGTACTAGGTAAAAGTGTGCCCGATTTTTACTTTTTTTGAAGTATCATCACGTAGAGACTTCAGGCTATTGGAAAAGACATAAAAAAAACCCAAAAAAACCTCAGATGAGAACTAGGCCACATGATTTCATTGCTGCATGCTCTCTGCAGGTTCTGGGTATGAGCTGAAACTATTATTCCACCTTTTAATGTGGATAAAAGCAAAGACAGGATGTGCTTCACGACACCTGAGAGTTACATGGCTGCCCAAGGCAGGCTTGTTAGACTGACAAGTGTGGTGTAATGCCACAGATGGTGATTCAATTTTAAATCTTATATAATTAGAATAACTCACAATAGTTCAATGTCAAATCACAGAATCACAGAATATTCTGACTTGCAAGGGACGCCCACAAGGATCATCAAGTCCAGCTCTTAAGTGAATGGCCCATACAGACACACTCAGGCAAAACAAAACTCAGAGGGGCTAAACATCAACTGTGAAGACAGCATGGCATTATATATAGAAATACCTCTCTATATACAGAAATACCTCTCCAGTAGAAATGTTCAAATCAGAACAGTGTTTTTTAAAATATTCTCTGCACATTGTAATAGCTACTTTTTATCCTAAATTCTTCCATATGCAACTCTTCCATACATATTTGATAGCTAATGACTGTCAGGATGGTTTGGGAACACCAGTTCTCAAGTTCTGGTATTTGCCATGCTCACTGTGTCTAATGTGCTTGATTCCACTCCCTCTAAAGCCACAGGGAACACTGATAACATTCCCAGGCTCCATGCTGCTGACATTCTCAACAACAGTAATTCTGTACCAACTATATGGCTGAAGAGAGAAATTTAAAAACTATGTACTGCTCTGAAGATGCCATGACAGTTTGGGATGGGATGTTATGAATTTTAATTAGTGTGTTATGGTGAAGGGATGTGGCAGAATACAGATTTTCCAAATGCTTTATTAACAGGCTGAGTGCCCTCTCTCCCCTGCTTTGGTCAGACTGTGTTTAACGTTGACATATCACAGATGTGGCGAGAGAAGTATTTACAGACTCTGTCAGTCCTGAGGCGGTTTTTGTGTGAATACTGCTAATACTTGAGCTCATTTATTCCTCCAAGGGGGAAAGGGTCTGCAGCTAGAATCCATCCCTGCCCTGCAGGTCTGACAGTGCTTGTCCATGTGGTTTTCCAGAGTCCTTAGCAGAGGGCCACTTCCCTGTTTTAAAGATGTTCTACACCAAAACAACCCCACTGCTCCTGCCAGCTCCCCCATATTTGCTGTGGGTACCCAGCAGCTCCTGCATCCCACACGGCCCAGCTACAGGCACTGGCAAGGCTTGGACAACCACAGCTCACACTTCCCCAGATCTGAGACGAAGAAGGAAGAGAAAATTCAGACAGTGCTCTGCTCATTCCCTGCCCAATGCCAGTTGGGATTATGCCCTGTATCCTCGACAGCCCCTGTCCCTGGCTGAGGACATCACCTGCCACCACACAGCTCACAGCTTCAGCCACCACCTCCAGAACTGAGGGCAAGTCAACAGAACATCTCAAGAACAAGGATCACTGGTGGTGAGGAAAAGGGCCCAGGGGCAGGGCTGGGAGCTCCCTGCGGCACAGGGCCCCGCGCCTGCCCCGTGGATTTACCTGGTGAGGCTGTCCGGGCGCAGCCAGGGCCGGCTCGGGAGGGTGCAGGACACCGGGCTGCAGGGCTGCAGGCGTTGGCTGCAGGGCTGCCGGAGTCGGCTGTGGCTGTGGCACGGGCTGGGAGCTCTGTGTGTCGCCGGGCAGCATGGGCTGGAAGGCGGGCTGGAACACGGGCTGCGGCGGCAGCGGCGGCACCCCCGGCGGCGCCACGGCCAGCAGAGGGATGGTGGCCGCCGGCATGTTGGGCACGATGGGCTGGCAGGGCAGCACCAGGGAAGCCACGGTGGTGTGGGGCAGGTTGACGGCCTGCATGGGCAGGGCCGGCGAGTTGGGCGCCATGGGCAGCGTGGGGTTCATGGGCAGGCTGGGCAGGATCACGGCCGGAGCAAAGTACTGGGACGGGGCGGGAATGGGGGGCACGTTCGCAGCAGGGATGTCAGACAGGTTGGGAGGAAGGCTGTCGAGCCCTGCCAGGGGGGTAATTGCAGGAATGACGGGAAACTGAGGAATCTGAAAAAAATATAATATCACATAAATTGCCAGCGCCTTCAGTGATGGTAGAAAGCAGTTTCATTCGCCACACAAGTCCCTAAAAACCACCTGTGCCATGAGGATCATTATGTCTGTTTGTTAATCACTTCCATTCATTCCCTGAGGTTCACCAACAGTAATAAAAACTGATTTATGCTTAAATCATTAGTAAAAGAAAAAAAAAAAAAATCATTTGAGGGGGATGCTTTCATACCTTAGAAGCTTGAAACTACTTCTAACAGCAGCTTGAAGCCTTCAAGCAACATCCTAATTAAAAGCTGCCTTCATTTCAAAAAAAATTAAAAGGAATTGGGCCAGACCTAACGCAAAACTCTTTCATGCAAAATTAAGTGTGGCAATTTAAGCCCTTGTTTTCAAACAAGCTGCAACTCAGACAGCACGGAAGAGCGCAGAAAAAGGGTTTTTACAATCAAAACCTCCCAGTGATGGAGCAGACATTGGCATCACAGCAGCAGCTTGTCCCTGTCCTCTGGCACAAGCTGCTTCACGTTATGGTGCCTGCCACTACCAAACACAGTGACAGCACCATCCACCTTCCTAGGCCAAAGGAAGGGTTTGTCCCTGCTCCAGAGAACAGACCCAGAGCAGAACGACACAGACGGGGTTGGCAGGTGTTGGGAGAAGTGGCGAAGTCAGGAGGTCAGAAAATAGCAATAAAAATGAGCTACTGCTCATGCCCTCAAGCCTGGGATGGGGAGGAAATTGTGCCAGTAGGGACACTGCAAGTGCAAAAGAGCAAACCAAGACAACCCCCAAAAAATTATTGCCATTTTGGAACCGCCATTAACTGGACGGCACAGGGCTGGGCACAGAAGAGATTTCTGATTCACCAAACAAATAACAAAGAAATATACAGGAATCAGGAAAAGAGCAATAACACTCTTATCGCCTAATTAAACCGGCATGCAGCCACAATAGCCACACGAAACCCACAAATGACGTTAATTATTAGCTGGAAGTTACCTGAGAAGGGGCCACGGGCGGGAGCTGCGGCACGGTGGAGATCTGCAGGGGCTTCAGCGGGGAGCTGCTGGCGGGCACCTGCGAGCCCTGCGCCGGGAAGGGCGGCAGCAGGTGCGGGGCCGCGGGCAGCGGGCACACGGGCTGGCTGCCCAGCACCTGCTGCAGGGAGGCTGCCTGTGACATGGGCTGCTGCTGCTGCTGCTGCTGCTGCTGCGGGGGCACCGGGAGAAAACAAACGTTACTGCCTGCGTGCTGCAAAGGAACCAGGCTGGCCACGCTCCCCGCTTCTCCCCAGCTCACTGCCAGGACAGACCCGGTGCTTGGAGCGCAGGGTCACAGGCTCATTAAGGCTGGAAAACACCTCAAAGAAAACCGAGTCCAACCACCAACCCAGCACTGGAAGGTCCACCATTAAAACATGTCCCCGTGTGCCACATCAAGCTGTTTTCTGAGCACTTCAAGGGATGGTGACTCCCCCATGCCCCTGGGTAGCCTATTCTAATGTTTAACCACTCTTTCAGTGAAGAAAATTTCCCTAATATCCAACCTAAACCTTCCCCGGCACAGCCTGAGGTCATTTTCTCTCCTCCTGTCCCTTTCCCTGGGAGCAGAGCCCGGCCTTCCCCTGGCTGTCCCCTCCTGTCAGGGAGTTGTGCAGAGCCACAAGGTCCCCCCTGAGCCTTCTTCTCTCCAAGCTGAGCTCCTTTCCCAGCTCCATCCCCTGCCCTAGTCACATTCCAGCAGGGACAGCTCCCAGGAGAGATAGGCACTCTTAATTCTAACACTGCATAGGAGCCCATGCTCAAAACACATTTAAATGCAGGATTTATTAGCTAAAATGACAAGTGCTAAGTGTCTTGGAGAGGTTATTTGTAATGACTCAAACTCTTTAAATCCCAGAGATTGTTCCAGTTGGCCCTGTGAAATCCCCACCCACTAACTTCCAAGATGCAGTTAATACCCAGCTCATCCTGGCAAGCAGAAGTCAGTACATAATGGAACAGGCACGGAAAGTACAACACTTATTACCTGAGACACAATCAAACACAGTAATTGCAGTAAAAGCTAGGTTCCAGATATTACTGATGTACTGTAGTGACAATGTGGTAGCCAAAAAAGTAGCTTTACTTTTCCAGGGAAAAATAGTGCTCCCCTGGCCTGCCAGGCTTTGGACAGCAGAACAGAGAGAAAAATTTGCATGAAAGCTGGAAATCAGTAACAAAGCCCCACATTTTATGTGCTATTGGTATCTTCCTCTTCAGTTCCTATAATTAGTTCTGGAAATACTTTAAAAACCCTTCTGGTTCAAAAGGATGACTGAGGCATAGGCTGGCTCAGGGTGACTTACTTGGGAGCCCAGGGCTGGTGGCTTCACCAGGCCCTGCAGCACACAGAGCCTCTGCCATCCCATGTTTTGGGGGAGACGTGGCATCTTCCCAGGCACAACCCCAAACCTAGGGGAACAGCAGCACGAGGCTGGGCTGGCACTGGGGCTGGGATAGAGCAAACAGGGTGAGGTGGGGCTCCCTGAGCCCTGTCTGAGGGAAGGACGGGGCCCCCTGGCCCATGGGGGAGCTCCTGCCAGAGCCAGGCCCAGCTCGGGGGCAGCGCCGCACGCCCACAGCGCTGGGCTGCAGTCCATAAAGCTGCAGCTCCCTGGGCCAGCCCTGCTCTCACACCCCAGCTGGGTTAATCTGCAGCTCAGACAGCTGCCCACGGCTCACCAAGGGGACAGAGGGCACTGACACTTGTGGCTCAGCCACCTCCCACTCCAGGAGACATTGCGTTAGAGCAGGAAAACCGCGCTCAGGGAATGGAGTGGCTTCCTAAAACCTCCCTCTGAAATCCAGCCTGTGTCTTAGAAAATGCTTGTGAATTGGATAAGGCACAGAGAGGGGAAAATATCCTGGCAGATTAGGTAACTTTGCCTCATTATAACCTTAGCAGTGTAAATGCACAGACACCCAAATTGGAAAAATAAATAAAAGTTTGGAGACGCAAAATTGATTCCACATGCGTGATCCACCAGTGCATATTGGTACAAGATCAGAACAATTCATTCTGTAGGCAGATGAATTTCTCACCCTAATTTCCCTTGTTCTGCTGTCCTGCCCTCCCCTCCTTAGCATGGACATTCACTGGACACTGCTGTCTCTGAGGAACATCGGTGCCCTGGGACGCCTTGCAGAGAAACTTGGGGTTTCCAAGCTCCAGGGTGCCCCAAGCCCCAGTGCCCAACCTGCCCTTGGACACCTGCAGGGACCCAGGGGCGGCACAGCTCCCGGCAGAGCCCAGCTCTCACCTGCTGGCCGGCCAGCACGGGTGGCGGCGGCTGCGGGGCCACGGTGCTGGGCACCACCGGGAAGGGCAGCGCCGGCTCCGGGAAGTGCTGGGGCACCACGGGCGCGGCCGGCACCGCGGGCAGGACGGGCTGCAGAGAGACAGCGGTTAGGGAGGGACACTGCTGGTGATGGAGCAGCCACAGCTGCTCTGGGAAACCTTTCCCAGGGCCTCCCCACCCTCACAGCCAAGAATTCCTTCCCCTAAATCCCATCCATCCCTGCCCCCTGCCAGTGGGAAGCCATTCCCCCTGTCCTGTCCCTCCATGCCTTGTTCCCAGTCCCCTGGAGCCCCTTTAGGCCTCGCAAGGGGCTCTGAGTTCTCCCTGGAGCCTTCTCCTCTCCAGGTGAGCAACCCCAACTCTCCCAGCCTGGCTCCAGAGCAGAGGGGCTCCAGCCCTCCAACTATTTTTGTGGCCCCCTCTGGACACACTCCAATAGGTCCATGTCCTTCTTGTGCTTTGCTGCAAAGCCACTAATGCAGTTCAGTGGCAACAGACTGATAAGGGGCTGAGCAGGTCACCGTGCACACGGGGGAGTGAGGAACACACACAGAGACCCCTGGGACCAGCATCCTCCGGGAGCAGGATCATGAGCGGCAATATGAACTATCACCCAGGATACAGAACTGTTTGCAAAAGCCTGGGACTTACTGCCGAGGGCTGCTGGTAGTGTCCGAGCTGGGGGAGGCTGTGGGGCACGGGCTGCCCCTCGCTCAGGGGGGGGCTGTAGACCCTCTGGATGGCTGGAGGGACAGCGTCCGGCAGGGATGAGTAGATGACGCTCTGCTGGCTGCTCTGCGAGTCCGAGTACACCGTGGAGCCCTGGCCGCTGTCAAACGTGCTGTCAGCTGCAGGAACAGCCATTCTGATTAAAACCTCAACAACTCACAACCTTCAAGTGATGATTTTACAGCAAGGTCACCACGGTTTATGTAATTAGCATTTCTACCACTCCAGCCCTTCCGTTATATAAATAAATTATACAACACCAGTGTTATTCTCTACAAAAGCACACAGTGCTTCTCTTAAGCCAAAAGCCATCCCCATGGAGTTCTGTGCACACTGATATTTTAGGCACATTAACATTGCCTTTCAAGGGCATAAGGTTGACATTAAGAATTGCAGATGTTTATAGATTGTGTAGGATGAAAGGAGAGGAAGCCCCAGTTGTCAAGTTCAGAGCAGATCACGGGGTCTTTTAGAGTTCCCTCTTCCAGGGGTGCACTAACACTGCTTTTATTAGCAGCACTGAAAATTACAAAATTCTTTATGCTGCATGATTTTAGTCCAGCAAGTCATGCTCTGCTTGAGTGTAGTGCAACTGAGGTCAGACAGAAACCCTGTGCAGGTTCCAGAGGGTTTGACACACTCAGAGCTCTGTGGGAGTTCCTCATGGAGCATTTGCCCAGTTAACGTGTGGAACTGCACAGCTACGTGCACTGGGCAAGTCCTGGGTCCTTTGTCAACTGGAAATATTGGTATTTCTGATTTAAAAATGTCTTTTCACAACTTTTAAAGTGTGTAAAATACAAGTGCCCAGCTCTGTTTGAGCCTAAGTTACTGCTTTGTTCACTTGAGAAAGGGAGTGAGACAACCAGACTGCAGCTGGACATATCCCAAGGACAAAGAACTTCTAATAGGGATTTAAAATTCAAAAATGAAAGAAAACTGCAACACAGTTTAAAAAACCATCTTAGGTCACAGCTAAGCTTAAACACTATTTCTTTTCCCAACACTTTCCCCTGTCTCTTCTTTCATATTCTAAATAAAGTTTTACTTATTTGGCTTTCAAATAACAAATTATTTTTTAATAGCACCAGAGATGACATTTCTCTTCAGTACTCCCAAGCTATTCTCCCAACTGTTTTGTTTTTTTTTTCCAAAATTAAACTCCCCTCTCTATTTATTCAATTCATTTCTGAAGAGCCAACACAGCCCTACTGTCATGATGGGATTTCTGCTGCATTAACATTCTGTTTTATAACAAACAATTATTCAGGACCTCAAAGGGGGAAAAAAAAGCATCTAATGGTAAAGTGCTAAAGTAAAAGCTGTGAGTCCGTCTCAGGTTTTCATAGAATGTACATTGCACATGTTAAGTTAATTATTTCCACTTTTACATTTGACCTCAAATTTTATGAACAGGTGCCACCCTAATTTATAGAGGTCCTATGCTAAGAAAATGTTCAAATAATCTGATAGCAAATTGCCAAATAATACCAAGTACTGGTAAAAAGCTGAGGAGGAATAGGAAATAAATTGTGGGGGTTATATTTAGTATAACATTTTGCCAACTCATGTCCAGCAGAGCCATGGGAAGCACAAGTCACTTCACTGCAGCACTAGAAACAAAGAGTCATAATTGCAGTGTTCCTCAAAGGAATTAGCATGAAATAAGTATATGATCCAAAAAAATGAAATGAGCTCATTTTAGCTTCAGATAAAAAGCTTTGTGGATGTGGCAATATTGTGAGTGTTATGCAAATGTGGCTATTTCTCACATCATGTAAAGGGATTTTTCCTGCACAGGCACACATGGATATTCCAGTATTCAAAGCAGACCTGAGTGTAGCCCTTTATAAAATATCTGAATTGAAGCAACAGCTGCATCTTGCTAAAGGTAATGCACCTTTTACTTAAATGTGCTTACATACAAACCCAGAACAGGAAAACAGAAACTCTATGATAATTGTTTAGCAGCAAAAACATACGGAGAATTACACAGACATATCTATATAACACTGTCTTCTTGAAACCTCATCGTTTTCAAAATTGTCATACACATGTCGCAGGTGTTTGTGGGGTTGGAGCCACAGAGCAAACCCACCCACATCAGACCGGTCCACGTGAGCTCAGGCCGGGGTGGGTTTCCCCTCAGACACCCGTCCCCGTGCGCCACGACCCAGCACGGCACTTACAGGCGACGGAGGTGACGCTGGTGGGCAGGTTCTGCTGGAAGGGGTGCTGGTCGGCCTCGGGCTCCTCGGGCTCGGAGAGGACGTGGTGGCCCGTGTGGGACAGGTAGGTGACCTGGACGTGCTGCGGCTGCGGGGCGCGGGGCCGGTCGCCGCCGTCGGGGTCGCGGCGCTCCTCCGCCTGCATGCGCGGCCAGATGCGCTCGCGGCGCCACAGGATCAGCGCCACGCGGTCCCGGATGGACTTGGCCACGATCTTGAGATCGTTCTCGTGGAAAAAGCCCGAGTCAATCTGCAGGGGAGCACACACTCAGCGGGGTCCCGCCACACGGGAACCTCTTCCCAACAGGGAAAACATCGGCTTGGAACAACACCGATTTGTATGGATTTATTTCTCACAAGAAGAGGAACTCAAGAGCTTGATGGGGTGGGGCTCTTTCTCAGTAAAACTTCTATTCCTAATGCATTAAAAAAACCCAGGATGTAATGTCTAAGACCTGAACATTTATCAGCTCTAAGTACCCACCACTAAACATCCACTGAGGAGAGCAAATTTAATGGCAGATGCGTTTCCCTACTTTTTTTTTTCTTTCCCACACTGAAAGAAGAGACAAAACAGGAAAAAGAATCTCGGAACAATGCACCGGGAGTGAATCAAACTGCCCCTAAATCTGAATTTATTGCCTTAACCTTTCCAGCACACTGAGTTTTCCAAATTGCTCTGCTTGACAGCACAGCAAATCGTGAAGGACAAGATGTTAACAGAATTATGTCTCAAATTAACTTCTCTTAAACAGTGAAGTCACTCAGTATTGATTGACTTTTACAAAGAAAAAGCAGACCGTTCCCATTTGACGGAAAAGGGGATGAGGCTTCTCAGAACTCAACTGCTCAACAGATAAAATGGAAATTCATCTTTGTGCTATTTGTTTGCATAATCTCCTGCAGTGCAGGGTATGAATTTTCATTTAATAATGACCTACCAGAGCTTTGCCTGCTCTCCCTATATTCTTAACATGCATATTTGGCAGATTTGAAAGCACTTACATCCATGGGGGAAATCTAGAGGCTTTCCTGCTTTGCTCTTGCCCAAACATAAGTCAGTTTCACAGCTTAGATTTCCACTGCTAAAATTAACGGGTGCAAAGCAGCTTAAAACACAGCTTCATTTTAATGGAGCCATGCCCCCTTTGCAGTACCCACTGGCTCGGAGAGCTAACTTCACTTTCCAAACCCACTAGAACATTTCCAGTTCCCTTTTTCCACATCCTCCGGGCGGGTGGGATTGCCTGACTACCAAAAACCCACCAGTAATTATAAATAATTCCCTGCACTCAGGTCTCCTGCATTTTTCCCTTCCACAGCACATAAAGTAACAAACTGATGAAAGCACGTGGCTTTGGTGTTCCACAATTCATTAGGACTAGAAAAAGACATTTAGGAATAAACATCCCCCTTTTCTGCCCCTGCAACAGCCTCAGGTTTGAAAGCATTTCATGGGCAGCCATTTAGGTAAGCATTAATGTAGAATACAGATTTTGAAATTATTTGGGAATTATCTGGGAAAGGGTACAGTGTCACTGTAGTTCAGGCATGATCCTTTTAAATATACTTTTCATGAGAGTCATTTCCTCTTCAAAAAAAACCATCACAACTATGGACCAAGCAACTTAGAGAACTTTGAAATTCCAAATATTTCCATCACTATTTAAATGCAAAACATAACAGTAAGTAATGGTACAATTTATAAACTAAATGAGGTCTGTAATGGTATATTGCTGGAAAAACACTGGACCTATTGCAAACTAATGACAAGAAGACAAAGGAGCCTGAATTCCTCCCACTAAACTTGGATTAAATGGTGATGAGTTCCAGCAGAGCAAGGCAGCATTACCAAAAGGAGTGCCTCCTGAGCAGAACAGAGTGGTGATGACATCATTAAATGGGATCCCTCGGGATTTAGAGTCTAATAGGAACACTTCTGCAAGCACAGGAACGTTCAGACCCTGGCTCAGTGCCTCTGTGACTTTGGAACACCAAAACAACCGCAGCAAAGACACCATCAAAATAGGAGTTCAAGGACAAGGTGGTGGAACTGGAACACAGATTCTCTAACAAAAGCCAACAATAATAAAAATATAGGAATTCAGCAAGTGAAACTTATCTGCGAAAAAATCCAAAGCTTATCCCTAACTCAGTGAAACCAGTGTCCTCTTAAAGTTTGGGGGTAGAGGTACTGACAACAGACCCTTCTCATCTACATTCCTTCCAAGGAACACCAACAGAAAAGATGGGGAAAAGTGTTTCGGAGAATTCAAAGCAGAATATTTTGTGACTGAACTTCTGAACTCTCCTAATGTATTTCTAGCTGCTGTCTGGAAATAAATAGATTCCAAATAAATTCAAAGACATTCAACAGCCTATAGAAACTGACAGAAGAGCTTGCAAAATATAAAAGTAGACACCAGAGCTCTAGGGTCCCTAAGCTCTGTAAATTGGGATTTCAGGCATCTCTTTTCAAACAATATGTTCCGGTTAGTTGTTCCCTGTTCACTCCTTTCTTGCAGTAGTCATTCCAAAACCAACACAAAGTGCCTAAACCGAACACCTGGCGTGGTTCAAGGGAAGTTACTTCACCCAGCTCATTCCTGTTGTCCCTTGAGATTTATGCACTAATTTCTATATGTATACATTTTTGTCAGAAGTGTATTTTACCATTTCTTGTGCAACATCATCAGGAGTTTCCTTCTCCAGATCAAAAGTAAACTCAATGGCTCCATTATCTTTGGGTTTTCCTTTCAGTTTCTTAGGATCTTCTACCCAGAGTCTTAAGGCAATAGAGGATTTCCTACCATGGTCTTCTTCTGCAAGTTCCACTCTTACCCCAGTATCTTCAGCAAAAAAGGCATGGCTTAATAAATCTTTAATTTCATATCTGCAAAGGATATAAAGAAGATTCAAACACTGCAAGTCAACAATTTCAGGAAGGTTTGTAACAAACTGCTGTTACAGGTGGAAACATTTACACAAGGTCTGGTGTTCACCCATGATGAATTTCTGTTGTTTTTGAAAAGATGTGGGATTTTGAAAAGGAAGTGAAATTGAAAAAGTGACACCTCCCATTTCCCAAAGTTTTAGCAATATTTATATACCACAAGCACTTAGAGGAATGCAGATTATAGCTTTGTTCAACTTTTCTTAAGTATCTGAGCTTAAAGTGTACCAGAGAAGGGATTCTCTCTCAGCAGTCAGCTGCAGACCCTAAAAAACTGTATTTTGAGAGTCAGGAAATGCTGAGCACAAGACAAAGTGGCAGAGAGCAGTAAAACATCAGGTTTGAAAACCAAAGCTGGACACAAGGCACACCGTGTCCCCATGTCCAGAGAAATCTGCTACAACAGCTCGTGGTGAACCCACCACACCAACCTCTACCCCCCACAGACCCTTCCAGTGAGATTTTTGGACTGCTGAACCCAAAATTGCAAGAATACCCTGCTCAGCTCCACAGTCCCTCTGAGGGGCTGCGACACACCAGCACTGCTTGTCCTGACACAGAATGTCAGCAAAGCAGGAAATCATTTCTATTTGCACTTCCAGGCTGTTTTTCTCCTGCACAGGGGAGAGAGACCCACAGAGCAGAGCAGAAATCCACAGACAGCTCTCAAATCCCTGCATGCACATTATTTAATACAAAACTCAATGCCTTGAAACAAACCTTTCTTCCTTGTTTTTGCAGATGCACTCCCCAATGATTTCCTTAATTTCAGGATCAGTAACTTTCTCAAAGCTTGCTGGCTTTATACCCTAAAAGCATAGAGAAAAACAATTTAATGTGAAAAATAATGACATTTTACCTTTAAATTAAGCATATTTTCTCTGCATTTTAAATGTAATTCAACCCAGGAAGCAACCAATACTTCCAAGTTGTTAGGCTTAATGCAAAACTGAGTTGAGGATTTAGGGGTACTATATTTCCAAATACCATTGCACTTCAAGATTAGTACACTAGTTTGCACGAGCTCAATCACACACAGGGAAAATGCCCCTTTTTCTTTCCCAACCTTTGGAAATTTTACCTTTCTATCTTTATTTTATTTATTTTACCTTTACCTTCTGGACTCTGAAGTGAATATTCAAGAAACAGCTAATTCTAAATTTCAAAAATAACCATTTTCTGAAACTATTCCTTTTATGTTTTTGCCTTAACTCTCAAAGCACTAAATGAATAAAGATAAATAATCACGGTTTTCTTCAGATAGCTAGTACTGAAAATGAGTCAAAAATACCTTGGTTTATTCCATATTCCTGTTTCCCACAAACCTCTTGCTTTTCTATGACCCAAACACTCTCCAACACCTTCCCCTCTACATAAAAAAAAAATAAAGATCAACCCCAAAACCAAGCAGGGAAGCAGGAGAATACACTCAACAGCTCTGCACTGCTCCTGAATTTCTCAGGATAATGTTAGAAACCCCTTGGGAATATGTGCTAGAGCAGGTGCAACCTATAAATCTAGTTAAATCTCTGTCCAATGTTAGCATTTTTGCTGGGAACAGATTTGGAACAGCAGCCTAAGAGCATGGCCTTTCAAGGAGAAAACCCAACTACCCACTGCAGAAGAAAACCCTGGGAAGCAGAATCAGTGTCCCCACATCCATGTAGAGATATTCAGCTACAGATGGCAAGTGGCAACACAAGAAGTTCTCCTGTTTCTCTGTGATGTCCAGCTTAAATCACAGAATTGATTCCCTTTTAAAAACATGTTATTACCTCTACCTACTAAACCAAGATGTATATGGATGAAAATATGACTAAATTAATTGGAGAAGAGCTGATGCAGTTAGACCCTATCACTTAAGGACCCAAGTATTTCCAATGAAGTCAATAAGCAGAACAAAAAGGAAACAATTCCCTTTATCTTAAAAACCAGAATGCGATTAAGCACATAACTGAATGGGAATTGGACATTTAGTTCCATTCAAACCCTTTTAAAGTTTCACTCTGAAATAATAGTAAATAATGGCTCATGCAGTCACAGATAAGGAGCCCTGCAGAGTGGATTAAAAGAAGAAAACAAGTATTTTCAGAGAGCATCTGCAAGTAATACACTGAATTAAGTCTTGAATAGATTTTTATGGATGAATTTCAGTGAGGGCTGGAGCCTCTCTGAGAATTTCTGAATATTCCAGCACCAGATTATACTTTTATCCTTTTATGAACATTCTGTTGCTATTCAAGCCTCAGATTCTCCTTCAAACTTTATTAATAAATAGTTTTAGGTCAACAACCCCCTATTTGTCTTAAAATTATAGAGAGAAATACGTGAATCATAAATTTTGGAAAAATAGTAATAAATATACAGAATAGTCACACAAAGACTGAGCTCCTTGGTTTTGCTTCAGCAGAAAGCTGCAGAGATCCAAAGAAACCCATTTTTGCGAAAACAAACCAAAATAATCCGTACACATGGCTGGCTGGCTGGCTGTGACCCACAAAAAAGAATTATTTGCTTAAGCAAACCTAAATCTTACTGATGAGACAAGGGTTCAAATTTTGTGTATTAGAAAAATGTGTCAAAAGGCACTGGAGTGCCCAGCTGCAAAGCCCAGGATGGCTCCCATGTGCCAAGGTGAGCTCTTAGGAGAGCTCTGACACCTGAATTAGAAAGGAAAGAAAACAAAGCACCACCAAAATGTATTTTCAGTAGCACTCCTCTGTACCCTAATTCACCTTTAAGCTACAAGAGCCTAGTGTGTTCTCCATCAGAAAGAAGGATAAATCTATACATTTCAATTCACTGTTGTTTGCTATGAGAGAAATGATTTCCAAATTAGAGTGACACTCTCCAGGAAGAAAGGGTAGTAAGACCTAATTAATAAAGGCTTTAAGCTGGAGAGAGGCAGGTTTAGATTGGACATAAGGAAGAAATTCCTCCCTGTGATGGTGGGGAGGGCCTGGCACAGGGTGCCCAGAGCAGCAGATCCCCTCTGACTGGCTCTCAATATTGAACTTACAAATTGCTTCCACAAATACAAAAAGCAACTCTTTCACCAACACTTCATTTTCCCCATCTCTGGATGGAACACCGACTCCTCTCCAAACATCCATTGTGTTGTTCTGCTGAACAGCTAAGCTATGAATAGATGACTAAAACAAACAAGGCCAAAACATGTGGAGTGAAATACTGAACAGAGCAGCTTTGCCAGAGTGTTTTCTCCCTGTCCCTGTGCTATAGGATGCTTTTGTTCCTTACTCTTCATTAAACTCTCCAAGGCCATCTCGCTGAGATGCTGCAAACCCTGCCTTGCAGCACAGTGCCCCTGACAATGAAGGGGGATTCTATTTGCCATCAAAGGACTCATCTCATTCACCTCAACAAAAGCCATCTGTCTTCCCTGAGCATTCCCAAGGAAACATGGCACCAGAATTCAAAGTGTATTAGCTAAGAAATTGTCCATGACGGTTCGAAAGCTGTACAGCCTCTTATAAATTAAAATAAACTCAGTGCCACCACATGTGAAAGGCCAGGCTTGCTGGGTGGCAAAAGGGGCATAAGGATAATACAAGTTCCTTAAGTGTTAAAATATATATACACATATATAAACCAAGAGCAAAATGAGAGATCAAATAATTTCCCTTTTGAGAATTTCTCTGTCTCAAACAGAATGATTTATTCTGACTCCCTCACCACCACTTATTCCCACCCCCTTCTTTCTGAAGCAATTAGATTTGTGATCCATTGCCCACTGGTATAAGGCAGCTGAGTCTACAGCCAGACACATACAGACATTGAAGTTGTCTCCTTCATGCTGAGGGGAGAAACATGCCGCTTGTTCTGCAGGGTCTAAAAACAGCCTCTTGCCATTTTCCATCAGCAGAGCACACTTTGGAGGAGCAGCACGTGATGCTCTGAAGGGACACAGCAAATGCCACACAAGTCACTGGCACGTCTGACCCACGTCAGTCAGTGTTCTAGAGGCTTTCCTGGCCCCTGGAAGTGCCTTCCCACTCCAGAGACAGCCTGCTCTGGGCTACCACTCCACCTTCCCCCTGAAGGTAACTCTGGGCTCATGTCATTCCTAAAAAAGGAAAAAACCTTCTACCAAAAAAGCTGTAGCCATGTTTCCAACTGAAACTGTACCCTGGCACACACTCTCTGAAGTCACTGAAATGAAGGCAAAGCTCTCAATTTTACCAGGACTTTGTTCCACGACATCACTGTGTACAATTATAAACTCATCTCTGTTTCACTCCAGAATGGTGCTCCACCTTAATGTGAAGTTAAGAGGATTACCTGCAGATCTGAGAAGATCTCCAAAAGCCACAAGAAGTCCATGCAATGACATTCTCAGCATTATTTGCCTGCTGTCATTGTGCCACAGCCACAGCATTTATTCTGTCTGTGTGCCCTATGGCATACAGCCTGAGAACGCTGAAAAAACCTCCAAGAGTTGATGAGAACAAACAATGTGAAAGCTTCACATGCAAACCAGAGCTCTGTCCCAGGTTTGTACCCTTAAACCCAAGGAGGTGGCCAGGAGCTGCCTGGAGATGCAGCTGCTCTGCTGAGCACCCTGCAGCACATCCCTAAGAAAACACTGGGTTGGAGCAGCCTGGGAAGGTCACGGACTCTGATGCTTCATCACTATTGTCTACATCAAAATCACTTGGCAGAATGATTAAACACAAAAAAAAATCTGAGTAAGAAAAACCATCAAGTTATGCATGAAAAATGAGATTATGGCATCAGAACGAAGGGCACTGCAAATATGCTGACCAGGAAATCACTTCAAAGTGAGCTGTGGTAAATGTGGCTTGGCCCCGCTGCTTGGGAAAGATGTGTTTGCTATTTACAGTACATAGCCACTTTTTTAATGTTTACACTCCATCATTAGGGCTGAAAGGGCACAAAGAGGTGACAAACTGGAACAAGCACATCTGGTGTGGCAGAGAAATGAGCCCCTCTGCACATTGCCAAACATGACCACCACCTTCCCCTGGACAACTGCAAACATGCAGCACACGTGGAAAAACGGGAATGCAAAAATTAAAGCAGTAATTAAGCCATAAGAATATGGTCAGGCAGAATAAAAGGTCACCAAAATAAATTAAGTAGAATAATCTTACACTACAGACACACAGAACATGACATATGCTGAAACAATAATGTCTCAGAAAGGTAATGTTTACATTTTCTACACCAATAATGACGACCAACGCGTGTGATGTGGACAGCCAGGACCTGAAGTGTATCTCACGTCTCAGTAGCAGGCAAGGGCGTGGTGGAGTGTTTGGACACAGAGTACAAACTACTGAGAAAGATACTACAGTGGCAAACCCCAAATCATGCCCTGCCTGTGCTGGGCAGCAGAGGGAATGCCAGCTCAGTGGGACCCCAGAGAAGGCAGGCAGTCTAAAGATTCTGTTGGTTGTTGCTCCTTGATTTTTGCTCCTGGCAAACTCTAGCCAGCAATTCCAACCCCTATGGATGCTATCAACACCTCTGGTGGTTGCCACTGCAATGCTGAGCCCAAGGCAGGAAAATGAAGTGATTTTATTTTGTATTTTTTAAGTAAAGGCATCAGGCAGCTAGACACAGGAAACACATTTCACAATGCACTGACCCTCAATTTAAAACACTAGAAATAGTACTGATATTTCTGGTGCAAAAAAGCCCCAGCTTCATAAAGAAGTAAAAGTCTCACTGAGAAGCTGCAGCGTTCAGGGGCTCTGCATCCTTTCCATCCAAGAAGGTCAGAGCCACCTTCTGCTCTAGTGAGCCCCAAACCTAATCTAATACTGGAAGAAAACAGTCTAATTCAGCCTCTTGGGTTCAGCCTACGCTCCACTTTGACTATATTTCAGTCTATAAGCCCCAAGGCTCGCACAAGCTGCCGCGTCACCAGCCCTAACTCTTCATCCAAGTGACTTCAGAGCTACTTTGTCTGTTTGCAGTCACTGTCCCAGCCCAGGGCAGACCCTAGTACATGGGGCTGGCTCAGGACCCCACACCCCAAACTCCTGCACCTCCTCCTGAGCTGCTGCCTCCCTCAGAGCCCGCAGGGCACTCACGCTGCTCGGAGCTGGGTCCCTCCTGTCGCAGCTCCCTGCAGATGCAGCAACGCTAGAGAGGCTGTTGAGCCACCACAAGGCTCCTCCTGGGACAGAGGATCTCCCCCAGGACCAGGCTCCTCCTGCACCCTCACCCCAGAGGTCCACCCCCTGCTCCTCCTTCCTGCCTGACAATTGTGCAGCTCATGGCTTTGACAGGGCTTTCTCCACTCCACAGGGAGCTGGTTAACCCTTTCCTTGGAAAAACTGCCATGCCAATTTTGCCACCGAAGGAATCCTAGTGCCTTTGCTCCCACTGCAACTACCCCAAATTCAGATGAAAACCATACACCCCCCATGCTGGTGGTACTTGATCTTTTGTCTTCAGCTTTCCCTGCCAGACAGTTCTGCTTCAGAAATACCCCTTACAACGACCTTCCAACAGCTCCTCTGCCACTGCATGTTCCACGTAATAAACATCATCTTCCACCTCTCTGAAGCTGCCAGCATAAAGCCAGTTTTACAAAACTATAATAATTTACCATCTAATCCTGAGCTGTGTAAAGGTTACTGCCATAGAAAATGAGTTGGCTCAGGCTTCCATCAGTGTTTTAAAAATGGCTACTTAAGTCTAAAAATTGAAATATAACATCTAATTAGGAATCCTCTGATTAATCATCATTCTTTGCCATCTTGGATATTGCTTTGATAAATGAGGCTTAGGAGCCTTGCAAAGTCTTAATTACCCCTGTTCCATATGGCTACGAGGTGTGCACAGAGCTTCTGTGGGTACATGGTGCAATGAAGAGCTCAGTGCTCTCCCTGGCTCCAGGTGCACACACACATTCCCTGTGGCACCCGCTCCCACGGTGATACTGGGTACCTGACCCATCTCACAAGCAGGACATGAGGCCACAGAGCCCAAAATTAGAAGAGCCTCTTGTAGCCACTCTGTGAAGCTCTGGAGTCCAAGGTGGCATCCCCTAAGCTGCTCACACTGACAGCATTTAGGCCACATCTGAAGGACCAGACCAAAACAGAGCCAACATCCCTTGTGCAAAGGTAACAAACACTGTGATAAAAAACCACGGAGTAACAAGAGAATAACCATGTGGCTCCAGGATCACAAAATCACAGACTGGTTTGGGTTGGAAGACACCTTAAAAGACCATGTCATTCCAACCTCCCTGTAATGGGCAGGGACACCTTCCACTAGACCAGGCAGAGCTCCAAGCCCTGCCTAACCTGGCCTTGAATGACAAGGATAAAGGCAAGAAGTCCCCTGAGCCACCAAGCCTGTTCCATGTCTCTGAGAAGCTGCAGCATGGTTTGCAGCCAGCCCACGGTGCAGAGCATGGACAGCAGAGCCACGGCTGCACACACTCCCCCGCCTGCAATGCCAAGGGAGCTGCTACAGCCATGGCACAAAGATAACTGCACTGCTGAGCAGTTTCTGAGGCCTTTGGGGGGCTTTAGAATTATTTCTGAGTGGCTCTGGGTTGAAAGCAACACTCCGAGAAGAGTTAAATCACCAAGCATCAGCCCACTGGGCTGTATTTGTGGCCGGTAGAGATGAAATCAGTGACAAAGATTACTGAAAATCTTTGCTCTAGCTGCATCCAGTCAAACACACTCCAAGTGTAGAACTGTAAGCTTACACACAAGCCTGAAACAGGTTTGTGTAACCCGGAGCTCAGATCCCTCAACTTCCACAACGCCGTCTACGCTCAGCAGTACCAACACCGCATCAAAAGGCGCTTTTGAACCTTCCAGTGGCAAGAGCCAGCAGCAGCGGAGGAGGTGTACTCACACAGGTTACTTTTCGGTAGATTTGAGCAGCATTCTGGCATTCTGAGTAAGGGTATTCTGAGGTAGCCATTTCCAGCATGCACATTCCAAAGGCGTAGACATCCACGGACTCATCGTAGTGCTCCTCGTACATCTCTGGGGCCATGAACTCTGGTGTGCCTGCACACACACACACAGACAATGCTGACTCTTCACAGGAGTCTAAACAGCTTTAACCACAAGCTTTTTCACTGTAACAATGTGCCCAGTACAAGTGTGTATAGCTGCATGCAAGATCATTTCCAAGGAGCTCCAGTATCCCCCAGGGAGGATATCCAAGGTCAGTGTGGGCACTTCCATGCCCATGGCTTGCTGACAATAACCCAAAGGGGGGGAGCAGGGCCCAGGGGAAGCAGGGCAGGGGAATGGGGAAGAAAAAGAATGAAAAATTTCAAAAATTAACGAGAAAATGAGCTATGGTTCATTTCCTTCCCATACTGAAGTGATGGAATGGTTTCTGGCTGGCTGGAGAGAAGGATGTGCACAGGGCTGGGGAGGTGAAAAGGGAAGAACGGAGAACCTTCACTCTTGTTTTTATCAGTGCAAATCTGCATTTTTTTTTGTTTCCTCCAGAGATACAGAGTAACCACCAGCAGGCAGACAGCACTTTGGAAGCCAGTATGATCACAAATCACCTAGAGAGTCATGCACAGAACATCAAACCTA
Organism: Sinosuthora webbiana; assembly: GCA_013397395.1. Taxonomy (NCBI): domain Eukaryota; kingdom Metazoa; phylum Chordata; class Aves; order Passeriformes; family Sylviidae; genus Sinosuthora; species Sinosuthora webbiana. The sequence continues at coordinate 143,223 of VXBN01006968.1, forward strand.
ATTCTGTCACTGGTTTAGTGGGGCAAATCAATGAGGCTACTCACAGAACAAGGTCCTACTCAATAGGGATTAGGGTGTCAGGAATCTGATGCAACTGGGTAAATATGACGTGAGGCACTGGGAGCTGCAGCTTGGGGACAAGCAGCAACTTCCAACACCTGCAACATTTGCTCTGCAAACTACTCTGAAAAGGGGAGGGGGGGGCTTACAAAGCAAAACAGAAAACTATTAACACTTGGATAATTGATTCCAGGAACTGTATCTCATACTGTAATTCACACTGAGGAGTAATGACTAGTTTATTTCCTTTCTACATAGAAAAGACGAAGGAAGAGAGATCAATGCAATGGTGTGTCAAGGGACAGTAGCAACAAGCTGTTGGGATGACAAAAAGAGAGTGGCAGGTCTTGGACCATGAGAAAGACCCAGATGAAGTCTGCCTGTCCAGCCCCAGCACCCAAACTGCCCCAGCCCTGGCAGATCCCACCAGTGCTTTGTTACATCATCACTAATCAGCAGCAAAAGCACAACTGTAATTAAAGTAACACATAATCAGAAAAAACAGTTCTGACATATCCCAGGATGGTTTGGATTGGAAGGCACCTTAAAGATCATTTCATCCACCCTCTGCCACAGGCAGAGACACCTTCCACTGTCCCAGGCTGCTCCAAGCCCCATCCAGCCTGGCCTTGGACACTGCCAGGGATGCAGGGCCAGCCTCAGCTGCTCTGTGCCGGGGCCTCACCACCCTCACAGTAACATGCTTCTTCCTAATATCCAACCTAAATCTCCCCTTCTCCAGTTACAAGTCATCACCCAAGTCCCTAAAGAAATTGAGGAAATCCCATCCCTGGAGGTGTCCCAGGCCAGGCTGGATGGAGCTTGGAAAAACCTGGGCTAGTGTAAAGTGTCCCAGCCATGGCAGACAAGATGATCTTTAAGGCCCCTTCCAATCCAAACCATTCTAGGATTCTCTCACTTGTCCTGAACTCTTTTAAAATGGCATGAAGGACAACCCTCAAAACTGGGGTCTGCTTTTGCACACATTTCTGAAGTGGACTAGACCTAACTCGTGAAAAAGCATTCCTGTAAAATTAATTTTGCAAAATTCAAGATTGATCTTGAATTTTGCAAAACTTCCCTTGTTTATGTTACTTCCACTTCAAAGACACTCATTCCTCCAGCCTTAGCAAACCAGCCAGACCCGTGTCACAGAGGCTCAGGGCAGTCCCTCTCTCTGGGTGTTTGTCCCAGCCGTCACCAAGGCAGAAGCTGCTGCTCAGAAAGGGTTAACAGCTGCCACAGGGAATTTTTTTGGACCTGCTGCCTTGCTTTAGAAGGAACACAACTCAGCAGCAGGACTGAATCTCATGAATTACAGAGCATTTAAAATAAATCTGAGAAAGTGATAGCAATAGTCTGAGAAGCAAATGGAATACTTGGCACCATTCCAAACCGGGACAGAAATGACATTTCCCCCATTCCTTGGGGTGGAAAGGAATACCCTACAAGCATCCTTCAGCATACCAGCTAAAGGTGCAGCTGTTCAGCACCCAGCTGCTGTTGGCAGGAGGAGATTTGCCCTGGCTGGGCACTGCCTCCATCCCTCCCAGCCACGTGAAATGCAGCTCTGCTGTGCCTTTGGAGCTGCTCCCTCTGCAGAGGGGGCAGCATTACTCATCACCACTGCTTCCAAGCCTCCTTCAGTCTCTCCTTGGAGCAGTGCTACTCATGAGAATTATTAGCTTGGTTTTATTGCCAAAATGAATGCAGACTCTCTGCCAGCATCCTGCAGCCCTTCCAGTGTCAAATTGCTTTCAGACATGAGTGAATTTTGATGGTGTTCTGTTCACAACTGATTTTACAAAAACCTGTGTGAGTATTACTAATATTCTCACCAATACTGGTACTACTGATACTATTCCCAGTATTGGTACTACTGATACTATTCCATTATGTCCCATGAACAACTGTTACCCTGCAAAAAAATCATTTGAAGAAATACTGACCCTCAACAGAGAAAAACACCACCAGTCACTAGGAGTCAAAAACTAGAGAACTTAAATATAAACAAACGTGAATTCACTAAAATCAATGAGGTTAAGCAGACCCACAGCAGCCAAGCACATATCTGAAATTTCTGTTGTTTTGACTTCACAGGTTCTGGGCTCTCTGTGCATTAAGGATCATACAGGAGGAAGGAGAAGAGGAAGTCATGATACCATTACCTACTGGTTCCCATTTTTATAGTGCTATAAAGGCAACAGTCCCAAACCCACTTTAACCTCCACTACCAATCAGCAACTCAAACACCACAGCTGCAAAATGGGCACAGAAGGTGTTCAATAGAGAGCCACGATACTGACCGAGAGAAGCCAAGGAGAACAGGAGCATTACCTATGACACTTTTGGCAAATGAAGCTCTCTTGAGTGTTGCCAGACCCAAGTCTCCTATTTTCACAGATCCAGTTGGTCCAGTAATAAAAATATTATCGCATTTCAAGTCTCTGTGAATTATTGGTGGAGTTCTTGTGTGCAAGAAAAGAAGACCCTTCAGGATTTGCCGACACCAACTCCGCAGGACTTTAGGTTTCATCACTTTAAATCTCTTCAGATACCTAGAGCACAACATACACAAAAGAGGGGATCAAGGAAGTGAAAACATTTTATTAGAGATTTGAGGGGCTTTAACAGCTGAAACTCCATTATGGATAAAAGCCCCTTATTAGATGCCACAAGAGCAGCACAGAAACATCCCCAAACTGAATGAAATAGATCTTTTCAAAGGACGAATTACAGCATTCAGTTTTAGGGAGGACGATAATAAGCATTTTTGGTGCAAATACAACCAAATATCTTGAAAGTCTAATAGTTCAGCAATTCATTTCATGCAGAGAACAGCTTTAGGATAGGTTCATATATTTGGAATCAGAAGAATACTGAAGTTTCATTTTAACCACAAGACTGGGACCTCTGCACCACGCACCTGCATTTCTTTCCATTTACCTGAAGGGCTGGTTGGGAGGGGACATTTGGGGAAGATGCAGGGCCTGCTAATGCACTGGCAGAGCAGCACACCGGCTGAGTACTGCTCCCATTGGGGCTGAAAATCTGTTCCAGAATCCATGCCAACTGCTTTATATCAACCTTAACAAGACTGTCAGTACCAGAAGCTATTAATTAATGCTGTTTAGGAGATAACCTAGAGCACCTCCAGCCTCCGAGAGATTCTACCATTCGAATGCTATTCCATTTGAATTCCCTAACAAAACATGCAAATACAAGCACAAAAGCAAGCACTGAACACACCCTGACAAAGGCAAACGTCACAGGCGGAAGATGAAACACGCCAGAGAGCAGCTCCGAGTTGCATAACCAAAACAGGGGAGCAGGCACAGAGAGATGGAGGCCAAAATTCTGCTGTCAAATCGCTGCGGTTCAAATGCGGGGACAAATGACAGACACCAGAGAACAGCTCCATTTCTTGCTTTTATCTGGAGATGGCTTTTTTCAGCATATGAAAGTAGGATTTTGCTATAAATGCCTGCTGCTATTCTTAGCCCCTTGCCAGGGGCGCAGTACTTACGTCTTCAGCGTTCCAGAGGTCATCAGCTCGGTAACCAGCACGATGCATCTTTTGCCTTTTGCACAGGATTCCCAGAAGTCATAAAACCTCACAATGTTTGGGTGCTGTAGACCTTTCAACATTTCTGCTTCCTCTTTAAATCTCTGCCTCTCCACTTTTGTGAGTTTTCTGTCCTACAAGCCAAAATGAGACATTATTGTTAGCGACGGACAAAAATAAAGGCTCTGCATTGCCAGGACATTCAGAATTTTGGGTTTGTTTTATGCTTGTGTCAAGAGCAATTATAAAATCTTTTATGTAAGAGAGCAGCAGCGTGTATGAACTAGGGCACTCGGCCTAAATCCAGTATCAGGAAGACAAAGAGATGCCTGTGCTACGCCATGCTCATGACAGCACTAATATTTCAGGCACCATGAACACACCGTGGCATGACGGATCAACCCTCAGCTATTTCTTCACGTTTGGGTGTTGTGAGTCTCCTTATCCAAGGGACTCATACCCACAGGATGTCATTTCCAGGTACAGATGTTCCCACAGCCAGCACTCCAGGCTCCCACCACCCCCAGCTGCCCCTGGGGTGCTCTGGCACAGAGCACCAGCTGAGGTCCCTGCACACCACACTGGGCTCCACAGCCCATCCTCTTTACTTCAGGCTGAATTAAAACCGTGTCACCTTCCAAAAAACCCCAAACACATCCATTTTTCTATGTGTTTGCTGTTCTGCTTCTTTTTACAGACTTTTCCCTTCTTTTTGGTAAAGGAAGTATTTCCAGCTGTCCTTCAGCTTCTTCCATAGGCTGCATTCAGCTTCTTCCATAGGCTGCATATGCACGGAAATTCTTTAGATTAGAAATGTGAAAATGTCATGTTCTACTACCCTGGTTTTCCTAGAGAATTTCAAGGCATTTTCCACAAGCTCTGGGCTGTGATGTGACCCTGCCCAGCACAGGCAGAGCCTCTCTGCCCCCTCCCATGGCTCAGGAGAAGCTCTGGGGCTGCCTGGACCTCCCCAGCACATGGAGACCTCCAGGAGGCAGCCTGAACACTGGCTCTGACCCCTCAGGATGATGAAACAGAGCAGCAGGGGAGTTCCACCCCAGACCCCACCATCATTCCTGCCCCCCTTGGCCAAACCACTGCCCACGCCTGCCCCAGAAATGCAGCTTTGGGATCTTTAGAAGGTGCTCTTACTCAGAAAGCCAAAGGCTCACCAATCACCAAGATCAATTAGTTCATATTTTAACCTCAGAGTCCTTCCTTTTCTCAAGTCACTTAGGCACATCTGTGTGAGCTGCACTCCTGTGTACAGAGTGAATTAAATGGGAACACAGCTGACTTGTAGCCAAGATGCAAAAGGATCAGCCACTGCCATTTCCACAGCCTGCCCTCACCCACAGCCCCAGACAGCTCCAGATGGGAATGAGAATTCCCATGGCTACAAACGAGTCAGCTTCACACGGAGACCTCATCAGAAGAAACACAGGGCTGGAACTGTGATTTGGCTCTTGGTGGATGACAAACCCCTGCCACAGTGCTGTGTGTGCATGGGGGGAATGTTCCCATTGGTACTGGGGCTGCTCAGGGCATTCTGTTCCCTCTGAGATCCCTGGAGCAGTCCAGGGCAAACCCTGCCCAGGCAGCAGCAGCAGCCCTGGGGCTGGGCAGTGCAGGTGACCTGGCCTGGATCCCCAGGGCAGCCCCACAGGGACAGCAACACACACAACACCCACAGCCAAGCCAGGCAGCACCTCTGCTGCTCTGCACCAGCTGCCTTTTTCTAAAGGAAAAAAAAAAAACAACCACAAAAAAAGCCAACAAAAACCAACAGAAAAACAGGCTGTCTAACGAGTCAGGCAAGAAGAGCCACAGAACAGCTCTCAAATCCATCACTTCTTCCCTACTGCTGAGTTCCCTTCTAATTTAAAATCTGTAGAGTAAATCAGACACACTGCTGTTAGGAAGGAGAAGGAGCAAGTCCCTGTGCAAGGCAGGAAGAGCAGAGTGGGAGCTGGCAGAGAAAAGGAAAGGTGGCTGCACAGATCAAGCACATTTGCAAATACTTTCCAATTAAAAAAAAATAATACCACAGTCCTTGACTCTCATTTCCAGCTTTCTGAGCACTGTGAGAACTTTTCCACTGCTATGCTACTTTATTTGTAACTTCTAAAACTATCCTTTAGCAGACAACCATATTCTGTATATCCTACATTTCACCAGCAGGATCATTTTGGCAACTGCAACAAAGTGATTCTGGAAGGCAAATACATGTTTTATTTGTTATTACAGTAGAAAAAAAATCTGTATTCTTTTCATCAGACTGATATCTGAACATTGTTTTCCAGCTGGAGAGGCAAGGCCAGGGCAGAGCAGCCACTCCTGTGGCTGCAGTCCCCACCACGGGAGGGGTCTCCGGGGCCATCAGGGCTCAATCAGCCTCCTCTGAATTCCTGCAGCCTGAACCTGACACGAGTCGCTGGCAAAAACATAAGCTGTTTTTGCTTATGTTTTTTCCCATTCTGAAAGGGCTTCAGGGTCCAAGTGTTTTCTGCTCTGAAGCAGCAGAAACACCTGTTTAACTGCATGACTCACTCAAGGATTCACCCAAACCCAAGAAACCTTCACTGGGGTCACAGACTCATTCCCCATCAGATAATCCACACAAGGCAAAATGTCCTCATCCTGAAGCTAAGGCTGCAAGCCTGAAACAAGCTCCAGGCATTGCATTTTAAGGCAGAGAACAGGATTGTTTGGAAAAGTCATGACAAAGAAAGGTATTCAGAGACCCATGGTTGGAAGGGGCCCTAAAGATCATCTGGGGATGAGGAAGAAATTGCCCCCTGTCAGGCTGGGGGGGCCCTGGCACAGGGTGCCCCTGGATCCCCGGCAGTGCCCAAGGACAGGCTGGACACTGGGGCTTGGATCCACCTGGGACAGTGGGAGGTGTCCCTGCCATGGCAGGGGGGACAAGATGGGATTCAAGGTCTCTTCCCACTCAAACCAGTCCAGGATTCCATGAACTTCCGATCAGAACTTTACAGCCTCAATCCCGGTTAATCCCACACTCATTTAAACTGGATTAACACAATGTTCGCAGCAAGAAGATACAAAGAAGTGAATATCCTACCTGTAATCAAATTTCTGCTAATCCAACACATGTATGTTCTCTGCCTCTCCCTACTCATCACAGCCAGGTTAAAAAAAATGGCTCTCTCTGTTAATATAAAATTTATCCCTTCATTAAGTTCCTTATGGGGAACAACAGCAAAGACAGGAATTAGTAATATAATGTGTTAACAAAAGGAAAGGGAAAACTTACAAATTAAATTTCTGGAATGGCACCCAAATTAACAGCAGGAACATGTTCAGTTAGTCATCCCCAAGCATCATTTCCTCCAGGTTGTAACATATGGGCTCTGACTAAGGATCTGAAAATTATACAAGCAGGAGACTGGCTTTCACCTGAGCCTTCAGAAGATTTCCAAGATTAACAAACGAGGTCAAGTTTCTTGCCTAATTCCCTGCAAGGAGGGAACAGATTTGGCCATCAACTCCACCCCCCCACCATGAAGAAAGAGGGTCTTGCAAAGAAGACTACATACATTTTTCACATTTAATGCCTAGAACTGTGTAGGAGCAGGGTCTGGAGCACAGCTGCTGCAAACTAGAAAGTTGTGCTGCTCTGCAGTTTCACAGAATTTTTTAAATTTTCTCCTTTTAGAGTCTTGAATTTTCACTAGTGTTAAAAAATTTTAAACTACTTTAAACACTTGGATATCTCACCTATTTCCTGGCCTAAGGACTTCTGTGTCAGCCAGCCTATAAAATACTGTTTTCTTGAGAGCTTTGTGTTGTGTTGTGTTTTTAAACTCTTAGACTGTCACAGCTGCATTTACTGCTGGTTATTTAATTTTGTCTCATTTTGAACAGATGAAGGCCTGACTGCAAGGCAAGCAGGAGCAGTGGGTCAGAACCGAGGGCAGGGCTCACCTCCATCACACAGAAGCCTGACCCACACTGGGGATGAAGAAAGAAAAACCAGAGGCACTTCTGACCCAGGGACAGAAATCAAACACCTACACCAGCAGAATGAACATCTGTTCAGATGATTCCATTCTCACATCTGCATTCCAAGTGTGCACTTTTGCTCACGTAGTGCAACCGCTCCTCTGATCAGAGGTGGCCTCAAGGGTGAAATCAGCCATGGGACCCACTGCCAGCTGTCTCCTGTGGAACTGTCTGTCAGCTTCTCATGGATTTATGGGCAGCTGCACAGCTCTGCTCCCATGTACCAGCCCCATGCCTTTAGCATCATCCTGCCTGTGCCATAAACGTTTAATAGCATCCAGGACCTTTCATTCCCACACCCAGTTATAAGCACTTATCACTTGAAGCAATCCTAAAGGATAAAATCCCCTCTCTGTGAACAAACAGCAGATGCCATCACACAACTTGCAAATCAAGAAAAAAAAAATTTTTTTACAGCTTCATTCCCAACCAGAATCCAGCCAACATTCTTCCTCAGTCAGACATCCTCGGTGAAGTTACAGCCTGCTATTTGTCACCAAAGCCCAGGGAGAGCTCATTTTCCAAAGGCATAAAAGCAGTCCTTGTCCCCATAGATACTCACAATTCAGGGAACAGGAGCTATGGAACAGGCTGAGGAAGATTTCTTATTTGCCTGAGTCACTGCTAGAAATCTATGGAAAATCAGGAGTTTAATTCAGACCTTTATGGCTAAATTTGGCACGGCAGAAGAGGCTGAGCGTGCTTTTTTTGCTGGATGCAATCATAGCTTGCTGCTTCTAAATTGATTAAGGCACATCTCAAAGCCTTAGAGCAGAGGAACACTGGGATTCACATCTTCTGCTGAACCTCAGAACTTCAGCAGCTTATCCTGCAAGGGGCAGGAGGAAGGGGAGTCAACACCCCAAACCTCCAAACCCAAAAGAGCCACAAACACACTCAAGAAATGCAACACCACAGACAGAACATGGGTTTTAGAGGCAAAAACCTCCCAACACCACAGGCAGAGTGTGTTTTACAGGTGAAAACCTCCCAACAAAACCACACCATGACAACCAATGCTTAAACAAAAAAAGTTCTTGTCACAAGCAATTAAATTAATTTCAGGTAGCACCTCCTTAACCTCCTTAATTACCAGTGCTCTACATAAGCTTGTGATTGCAGATAAAATACCAGAACAGTTCTGACTTGCCTCACAAAACACCTTTTTGAAAGGAAACTCTGAAATCAATGTGTGAAAAAAAGCTCCACGACACCAGATCCCCTCTGAAAGGAAAAAGCCCTAACCACAAAGAAACCACTTCAGGCATGTCATGAGAACCTGGTGCTCCAGTGTTTTCTGGAATCCCTTCTGAGCCCAGCATTCACTGAAGTTTAAGCAACAATTGGTTGTGTTTTTAAAAAGCGTTTTGCTCCACCTACTTCCCATAACCCACAAACCCAGTAACCGGGCAGGTAAATCACCCTCACTCCAGGGCTGGACTTGTCAGCATAGGAGGGATCCTCCAGCCCCACCTTGGAGCCTCAGCCCTGGCCTGCCCCACAGCAGGAGTGGACACAGACATTTCAGTGCTGCTGCCTAAAAAATCACCTTCAGAGAGGTGGAAACGGGGGAAGGAGCCAGAGACAATGCCCTGCCCTCCAAGGGCTGTTTCCCCGTGTGCTGTGACCTTTAAAACCTGTCTCAGCACCAGCCCAGCAGTCCCCCTGTGCTGGGAGGAGCCATCCCCTCTGCTTCTTCCACCTTCCCTCCCTACCCTAGGGCAGTTTGCAAAGGAGCTTACTGTACAGGTATGAAATCCCCTTACGTTTCCTGGTCTAGTGGAAGGTCATGGGGTTGGACAATGACCTCTGAGGTCGCTTCCAACCATTCCAGGGTTCTGTGAGTCTCATTGCTGTCTGTTGGCTACACAAACAGGGTATTTTTCTGAAAGAAGAGACAAGCCACCCCTTGCCCACCAGAGAAACCCCACCTCCCTCTGCAGCTGACAGGAGGCACCAAAACTGTTGTCATTTACCCAGTGTTACCAAACAGAGTGCACACATTAACGCTCCTTGGCTCAGGAGCTTTGCCAAACAAAATCAGCACACCACGAAGAACTAGCAGAACAGGCAGAGTTTGATTTAACTTCACTCTGGCAAATTTAATCTTGGGGCAGCACTCAATCCTGCCTTTGTAACAAGAAAACAGCATTTTCATCCCATTATTGCTGCCATTTCTCATCTTGTTATAACCTAGCAATTGCACAGTTCAATCTGTAGAACACTCTTGAAGTGAAATATTCTTACCAGTGAATTAACCATAGCCCACCAGCACCCCAAGCAGGCAATGGGGTGCTCAGTTGGTCTGAGGTCATGGTTTAGGAATGGAACTCCCCATTTGGTTCCCCCCACTGAGACTCTCCAAGCAAAACACTGCTCTCTCTTGCTGCCCTGTTTCCCCCCTGCTCTCTGTGGCAGGATGGACAGTAGAACATGGATTTTCTGCCCTCCAAATGAAGCCCTTGGACTGTGTTGCATTTATCAGTGAAGCCCAGGCTAGGCAGCCTTAGCAATCCTACAAGATACCCATGGAACAGCCCTTCAGGCTTTGGGATGACGTCCCTGAAGTGTGTCACAGTCTTCAACTACACATTAAGTACATTTATTTTAGGAAACTACCTAAAAAAAGTTCAAATTAGTAAGAAAACCACCACCAGCCCACACAACACCCCAAGACTCCCCACCAAACCAGACAGATGGAATAAACTGTAGGCGAGATTTTCTGAGTTCCTCAAATCATCTTTCCTACACAGCCACAGATCTACCTCTAACGTGGCCACTCTTCTAACAAAATCACCTTGTCTCACATAAAAGCAGCACTAAAAAGCCATTTTTCACTTGATTCTGTGCTGAGCCAAGGAGAGCTGAGCATGAGGCGATCCCCTGGGTCACAGAACCACAGAATCCGAGTAGGGAAGAACCCACAAGGATCACTGAATCCAACCCTGGCCCTGCCAAAGCACCCCAACAACCCCAGCCTGGGCATCCCTGGCAGCACTGTCCAAACCCTCCTGGAGCTCTGGCAGCCCCGGGGCTGTGCCCATTCCCTGGGGAGCCTGGGCAGTGCCCAGCACCCTCTGGGGAAGAACCTTTCCCTGAGATCCAGCCTAAACCTGCCCTGGGCACAGCTCCATGCTGGTCACTCAGGTCCTATCACTGGTCACCACAGGGAAGAGATCAATGCCTGCCCCTCTCCTGCCCTCCCAGGAGGAACCTGCAGACCACCATGAGGTTTTTCACCATCATCAGTCTCTCTGGCCAGAGCTGCAGCAGCCGCCTGGAGCTCTCTGTGCAGGAGAACATCTTGTACCATCCACGTCTTTCACCACCCCAGTGACTGCAGCCTCATTGAGCTGGACATATTTTATCTTGTTCCCAGTGAAGAGCTGTCCTGGTGCCAGGCAAGCATGGAAAAGCTGCCCACACAGCCTTCAGTGTGAGTTCAGCATCTCAGAACTTTTCACATCCCTGTTTCCACAGAACATGGAACACTGACCAAGTTCATATGTGCCTTTATACAGACGTGCTCAACTTAATTATACTGAGGGACAGGAATGTAAAATAGCTGGAAAACAGAAAACTGACAGGTCTTTGCAGAGATCCTAATTTAAACTCTAACAGTGGCTCAATGGATCCTGGAGAGAAACTTTCTCAGTTCTTCCCTCACACTGTGGCCTGCTGAGCCTCCTACACCAAGTCATTTAATGCTTCTGTGCCCACATTTTGCATTTCTAAAGCACACAGAAGGATAGGGAGTTCCTCAGTGCACTCTGGAGATCTCTGTAAGAGCAGCACCCTAACCAGCAGTATGGAGAGCTCTTCTCATCCCAATCTGCTCCTGGTTTTAGCCAGGGACCTTGGAGGGGAAATACAGGAAAATATAAAATAATTAGCTCTTTCTGTTTTGAAAAAAAAAAACCCATCCTTGCAGAGGGCCATATAATTGCAAATACCCAACTCCCCTGGAAATGTCCAAGGCCAGGCTGGTCAGGTCTTGGAGTGACCTGGTCTCATGGAAGGTGTCCCTGCTCATGGCAGGGGTGGAACAGGATAAGCTTCAAGGTCTCTTCTAATCCAAATAATGCTGTGATTCCGTGATCCTCTAAACTCCTGCACCTGCAAAGTCCCAGAGGAGCCCCAGAGGCCCTGAAGCTGCTCCAGGAACACTGTGCTCTTGTTGTAGCCCTGCTCCACAGCACACAGCACCCAAGAAAGGGCCAACAGCTCACTGCTGCTGCTGGAGGTAAAACTCAAACAGGAGAGTGGGAAGAATACAGTGTGGAGACAAGGAAAAAGAGAGCAGCCCAACTGCCATAACAACTCAAGAGACTGGACAACTATTCCTTGCAAAGCTCTGGGAAAGAGAGGAGAGGGACCTTTCACTGTCACAAAGCCACTCTTCAGATTGGGGTATCCCAGCTTCTAAATATTTAACAGAGCTCTGTGTCTGGAGTTTGGAAATGCATTCCTTGTGAACCTTTCTAAATGCTGAAAGGAGCTGTCACTTCTGGTGCATTCCTAACACCACTTGACAACCTGTTAGAAAACACTCCAAGGCAAATGCTGCACTCCCAGACAGGACACATTCATCACAGCCTCCCATAATGGTTAGGAATTAAGCTGAAAGCATCCCATTTGTAACAAAATCGTTCCTTTTTCTTGCTCTTGCCTCCTGCAAAGCTTGACGTTCTATAGCCCTGCTCAAAAGAATAACAGGAGCTTGTCAACTAAAATGCACTAATAAGTTAAATTTTTAACTCCCCATCCCTTGGACAACAAGGCACAACAGGGTAACATCAACATGGGTATGTGAGAAACAGATCTGGGCCATTTTCCAAGGGGATTATATGTTTGGGCTGATAAATATAATAACATTGACATAATAAACTCAGATTTCTGCAATGCATTTGCTGCACATTAAGATGAAACAGAAAATATCTGTTTATAATGAAACAAAAAATATCTGTTTACATTAATTAATTAAAAATAGGGTAAGCAATAAAAATAAAGTTCCTGGAGGGAAACCTTATGAAAAAGCAGCAGAGCAGCTCTGTGGGCTCCTCTGGATCACTCCAGCAGCTCCACACCGTTGTCATGCAAGGCCCCAGGGGTGGTGCAGTGCTCCAGGTCCCCCCAGAGCACAGCAGAGGGGGAGAATCCCCTCCCTTGACAGGCTGCTGATACAGCCCAGGAGGCAGATGGTTTAAGAACACTCAAAAGGTTTCCAAATGGGAGAACTAGGTTACGGGAAAGAGCTGCCTGCTGGTCTGAGCTTCACACTCAGATTTCATGGAGTAGTGCAAGAAGATAGTCTCTGTAAACACTATCTGCCAAAAAGGGTTTGCTGTATGTTTAATCACATATTGTTTCCTACATTCATAAAACCCAGTACAAGTTAGAAAAACATACAGAAACCTTCCACTCCCTGTTCTCTCCCTGTCCTCAGCTGACAGGACAAAAATGCAAAAGCTGACTTTACCAACTCCCCTAAGAGGGGGATCTAGAGAGATGATGATGCTGCTCTTGGCCACCTTGACATGCACCTATGCACAGCAAACAAAAAATCCTTTCCATTTGGTTGCTGTTTGACTTCAGGCACACCAACAAGGTACTGTGGAACTGAAGAACCCATGCCCAGAGAAGCAGCCCAACAGAAAGATCTGCCCTCTATCAATTTCAGTAAATAAACAGACTAAAAACTAAACATCCAAAGAAAAAAAAAATATTGCTTACACATATATTAATTGGACAGAACAGCACTTTATTTGATTGCTTGGATTTGGCTTTTGTTTTGGTGGTTTTTTTGGTTTTGTTTTTTTTTTTGGTTTTTTGTTTTTTTTTTTTTAAGGAAATTGCATTGCCAGCAAAATGTAGGATTGAAGAACCACCTTAAAATGGTTCAATCCATAAACAGCATTACTGGTACAGATTTTCACTAGGAAGTTTTTTATGTAACTATCATTTCCTTGAAGATGGGCCTCTTTGCTTGGTAAAACTTCATAAAATCCAAAATACAGCATCATGAAAAACATGCCTAGAAGTTTGGAGAAATGACCTGGGAATTGTGCCTATTAGCCATGTGACTTTAAAAGGTTTTGTAATTATTTTTTTAACTTTACAAAATCCAGGTACTCCATCTCTCCTCAGAGGCTTTTCTATTAATAAAGACCAATCAATATGCCCATTTATGATTGCAAAGACTGGTCTCTCTGAGGTCCCTGTGATTGCATAGAATAAAAGCTTTTTCCTGCTGTGAAACAACAGCTTAATTACTACTGAAAGAGAACCTGCAATTGGAGGAAGACTTTTTTAATCACCAGCAGTAATGGACACTCACTGTACAGAATTTAAACCCCGGGACTGTGTTTCCCACAGGATATGTGACAGGTGAGGACATGAAAGGGCTTCAGCAGTCAACAGGTTATTGTGCAGTCTTGGGGAAAATGGTACTTGTACAGAAAAAGGAAAGCACAGATGTCTGCAGCATGGGCTGGAAAAAGCAAGCAGTGGATTAACCATGGATCTCCAGTACCTGCCTCACCCTGGGAAAAAGAAAGGCTGTAGGATAGGACCTTGCAGGAAACAAATCCTTTTTGAATATTGCAGAGGAAATGCAGGGAAGACACCATGATAAATAGCACAAGGCATGAAAATGCCTTAAAAAGTTATATAAGAGGGCAGGGCTGTCTTTAAAACTCACTGGCACATTAAAACCCAAGGCCACACGCTCACTTGCCGTGGACTGTACCCAAGTATGAGGCACACACTGCAGTTTCAGTCTACCTGAAGTCAGGAACAGCAGTTTGAGCTTTTCCTCACAGCTCACGCTGAAGTGTAGCTGCAGAGAGGTACTGAGAAAGCTCAGAAAGCACATTTTAAACAAAAGGGGGTGGGGTTGTTTTTTGGTGGGTTTTTTGTTGTTGTTGTTGTTGTTTTGTTTTGTTGTTGTTGGGGGTCTTTTTTTGTTTGTTTGGTGCCTTTTTTTTTTTTTTAATCACCGCAATTTGGCAGCTGTTTATCCTCATGTGCACACACCACCAATGGGCTTCACTCCCTGAAAGTTGCCAGGGACTTCTGGGCCTTCATACACTTTTCCAAACAAAAGTTTTATTACAGATACAGTGCACTGCCTTAGTGCTCCCTCCACATCCACACCAGGATCACAAAGGGTTCCACAGATGCTAATTTTGCCAGGTCACAGTTCTGCAGGAGGAGAGAGATGCAGTGAGAAATGACCACCAGGCTGGACCCAGCTGGGTGGTCCCTCTGCATCCCAGAGGGGCAGGGATGTCAGCCTGAGCTCCCTGTGAGCAGGCTGGAGTTGCTGTGCCTGTTCAGTAAACTAACACACCCATACCTGAGGCTGGGCTGAGCTCAGCCTGCCCACCCACCTCAGATCCCTGCCAACCACACAGGGAGCCCTGCAGCTCCTGCACAAAATGTACACACTCATCAGGAGGAGATGCCCGTGGCAATCTGGGCATTTGACAGCACTACCAGCCTCACAGGAAATATACAGGAGCCCTGTTTCCTTCCTCCTGGTGGTAACCATACCTCCAAGCTCTCCACTGCACAAATCACTCCCTGTCAGCAAGCCAGGCAGCACCAGATTGGACACAGGACACTCAACACCACCTGCTCCGTGTGCCAAGGAACCCCTGCACTCAGCCAGCCAGCACTGCTCTCCAGAAGAGCACCAGTGGAAGTGATTCATGCCATTATTAAATAATACTGCTCATGCTCTACTAACAGAAGCACAAGGACCCATTTTTGGTTACAAAAACACCGTCAAGGTCCACTGGTTTAATTTTATCCTGAAATGGGAGCATATGGAAAACGGTGCCCTAGGGAATAATGCTATTCTCCTCAACAGATGTTCTTGCCAAAGGAAACATTTGGAAGGAAAGCAGGTGTGATTGATGAGATGGTTCACAACTGTAAACCTTGGCCACAACAGCAACACCATTTCCATTTCATTTTGGGCTATATCAAGAAGGAAGAAAAGCAATTATATTGCTGTAACAGAAAGTCAGGAAGGAAGGAGGGCAAACACACCCTCATTCTGTGTCCTTATAGAAACCATACCATGTGTTGAAATAATGCCTAGTAAAAACAGTAATAATTGAATAATCTTTCCAATAAAGTGTTATTATTTCACAAAAAAGCCCCTTCAACATAATGATACTACAGTAACCAATTTAGAGCTGATTTACCACTACAACAAATCAGATTAGTTCCTCTTTTGTTATTACTACTGTCTCTCTTTACCAACCTTAAGTTAATAACCAACGATTTCTTCTAGTCTATTGACTTGGTTGCTTCACTAAATATGCACTGAGCCAGGAACAGACCTACTCTCAAGAGATGAGGTTTTGTGGAAAAACGAGCATTACCCTCAGTGTTTTAGCCTCAGCCAAAACTGACACATTAATACCTCACTGCTTTTGAGATCTAAGTGCTGCATTTTTCCTCTGCTAGGACCAAACCCCACCACGTGTGCTGTGACAGCATCGACACCTTCAGATTGTGCTGAGCAGGAGGCAGCAAGGAACTCGATACAGCATCCTTGGGAAGATCCTGTTCCTACAGACAGTGACCTTGGCAAGTGCTCCCAGACACAGCACTTCTAGAAGGCATCAAGAGAAGGCTCCTTCATTCTGCAGGATTCTGTACCACGTTCCGTTACCCTTGCCAATTAAATCATAGAGACGCTAGTTAAAAATCTTTTTTCAATCCTGTTGCTAAAAAAAAAAAAAAAGTAAGAAGAATCACCACTATTAGGCTATTTAAAAACAAGACCAGAAAGACAGCAGGAAACATCAACATCTACTGGGAACACCCTACCATCACTTCCACAGCTGTAAAGATACAGCTTTAATATTAAAGATAACGATACAGATTTAAAAATTAAAGATATTTACAAATTAAAGTGGGGGGCGTTTTAGTCTTTCTGAAGTTCCCACCTTGCACCAGTACAAGGTGTTGGATGAAACCTAAAGATTTTGACAATATGTTCCTGATATTTGAAAAAAGAGACAGGCAGTAGCTCAAGGTCTTAGAAGAAAGAGCTGCTTCTTGTGGAAGGTTCCTACATGAGAACAACCAAGGTGAAGTGCAGGACATGCCAGACAATCAAACTTGTTCATGAACTTGGCAACCTCCATATTAAAACAATTAGAATTCTTGCCATGTCACTGCTAAAGCAAAGCTGTGCTAAACCTTTACTCCTCTTCCTTGTTTAGTTTGCTCAAAGCCAGTCCTTCTATAGCCAAACTCATCCTCCAGCCTTCACAGCTCTCTTCCTTATGGTGCCTCTCCCTGCCTTTGCCTTTCTACAGTTATTACAGACCTCTTGCTTTAGAGGCAAGGTTCCTATTTCACTTACTCACTCTGGTGGCCCTTCATGACATGTTCTTTTCTTTTTGAAGACAAGTGTCAGGGCAGTCCCTGCACACAGACAAGTCCCTGCTGTTCTAAGGTGCTCCATTCCTCTGCAGCAGAACAGGGACCATTTTTGTGGACTGGCTCTTATCTGCACTTATGCACCATAAGCCTTACACAATCTCAAACCAGTTCAACCCGCTGTTTATGAAATAAATGCAAACAGAACTTGCCAACATCTCAGTTTAAAGATGAGATGACTGTTCAGTTTAGGCTGGCTCCTCACCAAACTAAACCAAACTTACATTATCAATGTGCTGGTTGAAATAACAGTGCTCACAGGACTGGCCATATCAGTATCAGTGCAAACCTTGTGACACTGAGTGTGTGACCAATGCCACGGAACATTGGAGTAAGAGAATTGCAGCAAGTGGATCTGGAAGTCACCAGGAAATACCACCAGTCTGCTCCCTTGCTCCAAGACAGGAGCACTGATTTTTAAACTATTTCTGACAGACCCGCACACAGTTCCAGTGAACCTGCCTAAGGAATATTTGTCAGTGCCTAACTGCTCTTGTTTAGAAAGGTCTCCCTGTTCTCTAACCTACATGTCATCAGCTTCATTTTGAGCCCAATAATTATCTGCCTGTACATGGTGGCCATGGAGACTCATCCACTCAACTCCTCCATTAAGGAAGTGTTTGGGTTGTTTTTCAGGTAGTATTCTTCAGATGGACAAACCATCTCTCACTGTCAGCCCGAGGGCTTTCTGTGCTGCTGTAACCATGTGCAGGATTCTGAGGGATCAGTCCCACACCTTTCTTGAAGTAAGATGCAAGCAGTGGTTTGCACCAACAGCCTGTGGCAAGTTGTCCAAGGGAAGTGCCCCACATTTTGTACAATAAGGTTGGGGAACATCATCTGAGAGCAGAGTTCATGGTTCACAACTCCCCTACTGAAACATATTCCTGCTCTTGGGAAAAGCAGAGCCCCAGCATCCATTCAACAGATTCTTTATTAAAATTAATCTGAAAAGCAGACATTGCATTGCAACACTCAGCACCAGCTGAGGTTAACGTGAGTGTTCAGGCTTTGAGCCATAGGTTTAGTTTACCTGTGGGAGCAAGGTACACAATACAGCTCCAACTCATTTTCTGGAAAACCTTTTGGGTCTTGGTGCACTCACTCTGCCTTAGAACCATGGGACAAGGCACTCCAGTTAGAAGGAAAATCCAGGAAAGGCAACAGGCACTGCAGCATTTGGGACATTAATCTTTCAACAGAATGGCCTGAAGAGGCTCACACATCCCAATTACAAACATCCCTCCCAAAGCAACACCTCAGAGGAGGTTCTGCATCCTCCTGTCCCAGAGGCTGTGTTCACATCCAAGCCACCTGGGCCACCCACCTGTGTGCATGTCCCCGAGCCCTGTGCCCGTGGTGTCTGCTGCCCCTGCCCACCACGGCAGGGCAGGTGGCCAGGGATACACAAAAGGGCTCAGAGCAGCAGCTCAAGGGCAGTACCCATCCTGCATCCCACCTGAAAGGCAGAGAAAAGGCAAGGACTTTCTCCACAATTCACTGCAAATGGGATGCAAAAGGAAGAAGAGTAATTCAGGCAAAATCCTCCCCAGAGAGAAGAAATCCTCCAAGCCCCATCTCACACTGAAGACTCCAGCCAGCTCCACTTGGGTGAAAGAACCAGGAGAAGATCCAGGCATGCCAGGAGAGAGGGGGATAAGAAGACATCCCTGCTATGACGGCATATTGCTGGCAGCTCCCAAACTGTGAGCCTGTCCCTTTGCACAACCATCCATCCCAATATGTCCCAATTCCTCCTTCCCCCCCTCCCTCAGTCATCCTGAGTCCCTGAGTCACCCTTCTTGCAAGCATCCATTCACATCCCTTATCGTCCTGGAAAAACACTTGGAGTGCCATCTCAATTTTACGCTGCACTGATGTTACTTTATTACTTACAGAAAAAAAAAAAAACTAACTATGAATCAGTGCAACATGATTTCCAGCAGTAGCCAAACCCAAGCTGACACGGGCTGGGTGTGTGTCAGGTTCCAGGCTACTGCAGAGCCCCAAGGAGAACCTGCCCGTGGCAGAGCAGCCGGGCAGAAAGCCCTGGCGTGCCCGGCAAGGCACAGGCACTGCACGGTTCACTCAGCCCAAGGCCTTGATTAACTCTTTCCACTCTTTCCTGAGCTGTGCCTTCCCTCTGCTGTGCCCAAAGAGAGCTGAGTGTTATGTAAACGTTTGGCCTCAAGCAGACCAGTCAGTGTCTGGGACAATGCCACTGCCTTTGCTCTGTGTTGGTGCGGAATGCCAAGCTCGCTGCTCTCCACCACTCACAGCCTCACTGCCCTACAGTTCCCTGCAGACAACAGCTCCTGTTGTTCTTCACGCCCACATTGTGTAACTGTGCCCCTGCATGTGGACACCCACAGCTCTCCATGGCCAGCTTTCCCTGCCTCTCCCCATGTGCAGCCACAGCAGCTTGGAGAGGAAGGAACATCGGGAACTCTCTCCTATGAATCATCCTCTTCCTCAACAGCACAGGCAACCAGGAGACAGCCTGTGCAGGGACAGCCTGTGCAGGGGAAGAGCAGGCCCTAATGCAGCCTGACCTGCAGCCCTGCTCTACAAGAGGCTCTCTTACAATCCCGTTTCCAAACAGCTCAAGTTATTCATGCAACAAGTTACGCCTGGACGAGAGGAGATGGCTGAAGGTTGCACCAAGGGAGGTTTAGGTTGGATATCAGGAAAAAATTCTTCACAGGAATGGTTGCTCAGCCCAGGGTAGGTAAGGGCTGCCCAGGGTAGAGGTGGAGTCACGATCCCTAGAAGTGTCCAAAAATACTTGTGGATTTGGCACCTGGGGACACGGTCTGGTGGTGGTGCTGGGGATGGTTGGACTGGATGGTGCTAAGAGATCTTTTCCAACCTTACTGAGTCTATGATTCTATTTGCCTGTGCCAGTTACCAGAGCAGGAGGGCAGAGCCCAAAGGGCCACCAGGAGCCTCGTGGCCATGACCCACTGATCCATCAGGGCTTACCTCCCATCCCCAAAATACCCAAAATCCCCACACACGTGTTGTCTATTAAGCAGATTTCCCAGCAGGTAACCCAGGTAATCCCTGCCCTCCTGCCCTGCAGGCAGAGCTTGGTGCTACAGAGGTGCCCCCAGGCATGGGGGGTGACAGGGCCACACAGGGACACATCTGCAGCCACCTCTGCCCAAGCTTCACTTCTGATGATAAGAAAAGATATCTGAATACATTCCTCCACAGACAGCTCCAATTCCTCTGCAACAGCTGAGAACTACTGTCTGTCACAGAAGAACCTGCTTGATTTTTTTCATATTTTTACCTTCAGACAGAAGATCTTTCATTAACTGCAGAGTATTATATGGCACAACCAAGCCTTATGATGCACCTTACATTCATTATAATAAAAGTTTGATTTGACACATAATAGTTTATTTAAATTGTTATGTAAAGTGAGGAAAAGATTTCCTCACTCAATTTGCAGGCTCCTGAGAAAGAAATTCAGGAATACGTCAACCTAAAAAATTATGCAAAACAGATGGAGAGAATATAAATGATCTCTTACAAAACATAGGTGTGCACTTAAATCCAGAACAAAAAACACCTCTAACTCAAGTAACTCAGCAGAACTTAACTAACTTGAAATAGGACTTTGAAGAAATTATAGGAACAGGTCTGTTCAGAATAAATAAATATTTTCTGTGGCATCAGTAATTGGAATCCCTTACAATAGGGATGTCCATTGTGAAGAACAATTTTCTGGAAATAAACAGAGAAAGCACAATGAGTTATCCCATAAAGCCCAGACAGATTCTCGTTATTTACTAAAACCTTAGAGAAAAAGACTAAGCTGCATTTAAAGGAAGCCACCACAGGCCCATACAGGTTAGTTTAGAGGACGTCCCATTAAACTGAGAGGAGGATGTAACTAATAATTTTCTTATTGTGGCTTTTATACTTTGGCTGCTGTTCCAAGGACGGATTAAATACCACGGCTGCTTGGTTGGATATCAAATTAAAAGCTCTGTTATGACCCCTCATTCCCAATGGGACATTTTAGTCAGTTTTTCTTTTTTAAAAAAAAATCTATTAACTACACATTAGGTCCTCCCAAACATTACCCTGAGTAAAAATGGTTTCAAATGAAACAGAAAAAAAATAGGATAGGAAACAAATATATCAACAGAGGTTTGGGCTATGATTCAATTGACAAACCTCCCAGATGTGCACCCTGTGGGTAACCAAGGTCCTGCTGTGACACACCTGGAGCCCTACAAGCACCAAACACCAGCACCATGCACCACAATATTAAGGCATTTCACAGGAAAATAAGATTTTGCAACTTAATAAACACACACAACCAATTTCTTCTAAAAATCTCATGGGGTCAGCCTGGAATAGGATTCAGTATTTCCACCTTTCAGTTATATGGGTGATAAAGGTAAAGACCAGTCCCAATGCACAGCTTCTGAAAGGAACCAGGAAATACAGGGTAAAAAATAAACACCCTTACCTACTGAACTTTAAAAGAAAAAAAAACAACTGAACAACTCCAGGATAGTTTCTTTTTTGTGTTTAACTCCCATTACCTTTCCTTGAGTGGGAGAAATTCAAGTGACAGTCAGGGAGCTTTCTCCCTGGAGACTGAGACTGGCTGAAGAGATTTTTCTTATCACACCCCTTTCTTACCAGACATTTCCACAGGACAAAAACACATTAATTCCCCCTGTAATAAGACACATAAAAAAATATGTAATTAGAAGAGCACTGCAGGGGCTGGCCCCCAGCATGCACTCCCAGCTGCTGGCTACCCAGACACAGCACAGGCCACACCAGCCCCTCCCACTCCCCCTTAACTATAAATCCAGAAAATTTCTCCTTACCCTTTCCACTCTTTCAATTAACCTGGTTATAGAAATAATCTGTGGGATTTCTCTGCTGCAGCGTGAAGAACTAGAGCAGTGGGCAGCCTCCCTGGGGATGCAGCAGCAGCACACTGTGCTGAGCCTTTCCTCTGGACAAAAGCTTGATTTTCATCAAGCTCTAGATGAGAAAGTTCTCTGAGACCACTCAGTTTGTGTTAGCACTCTGAAACAGAATATGATTTGCTGCAAATAGCATAATTTTTCCAGAATAATGGGTTTTTTTAGTCTACAAGCCTAAAACTCAGGTAGAATACTTTAAAATACTGTGTGTGACATGAGTAAACTGGGATCCCTTTTTAATACTGATACCCATTTGG
This sequence comes from Sinosuthora webbiana, assembly GCA_013397395.1. NCBI lineage: Eukaryota > Metazoa > Chordata > Aves > Passeriformes > Sylviidae > Sinosuthora > Sinosuthora webbiana. The sequence goes on from VXBN01006968.1 coordinate 165,551, forward strand.
TATCCCTATTTTAGTCTACAAGATTAGAAATATACTAAATACTCCAGCTCTTGTAGATTTTTTTAGTCTACAAGATTAAAAACGTGCAAGTTGGAGCTCTAAGATGTTCTAAGTAGCTGTAGTGAAATTCCAGATCTCTCAGAAAAGGATGCTCAGAGGGATTCAGCAAAGGACTTTTTGCAGCAGGAGGCTGGATTAGTCTTGCCGTGAGATTCAGCTGATTTTCATGAAAGTAAATGGTTTCAGTAGCACAACAGTGATAATAATAATAACAAAACATCAAGATCTAGACACAGATTACCATCCCATACAAAAGCCCAGACATTTTCAAGATGGGAAAAAAAAAAACTTGTGAGTCATGAAGTGATTCACTTAAAATATTTTAAAGCTTTGTTTTCAGGAGCTTTCAAAATTAGAACTGTCATGAAAAATTTATTGACTGCAACGAAACAAAAGTTTCAGCACAGCCTTCGCTGGAGCTGCAATTGCATTTTAAACCCCAAATTTCTTAACTTTCCAGCACCTTAGAGCATGGCAGTGAATGATCAGCACCGTGTCACACACAGCACTCAAGGGAGAGCTGCTTTATCAGCTGCAGAGTAAAGACACCTCCACGTGTTTGTAAAAGCCTTTGGTAGAAATACCTGCCCAGTTCACAGTCCACCTAAATGACTCCAGGCACTTTTTAAAGAAAGCACTTGAGAACTCACAAGCTAAAGAAAATTTAGGGGTTTTTTTTAACCATTCAACCTACCAGAAGCATATCACCTATTCCACTAGGAATGCCACATACTGCAAGTAATTTTCAAACCCCACCTGCTTCAAAACACCTTTTAACAAAGAATACTACTCATTGCCATAATCTCATTCACTATTTCTTAAATTTAGGTGGACACTGACAAATTTAGATTCTTGTATTTACATCACTGTCCAAACACTTTATCTTTATTATGGTAACTACTGCCCAGGTGTGTGGCCTTTTAAAGCAATGCTCAACCACATCTCAGGGACAAGCCTTAAGCAAAGCCCAAGGAAACAAAGGGCAAACACTTGCCATGAGTCTGGAAGAAAACAGCAACTCAACACGGAGACCAAAGCAACCTAAACCAAGTAAACCACTCCACAGCCATCTCTTCAGGGATTCCCCCCCAGTTGCAGTGCTGCTCCCAGATTTATCCCACATCAGCTATTGAGCAAGGTGTAACACTAGGAAATGAATTCAGAGAGCAGCTACAATGCTCCAAGGACTCCACTGCCAGAGGATTTCATTAGTTACTGCTGTCAGAAATCCATTAGGAAATATACCCTATACATCTTTCAAGGCACAAAGGTCACAGTTCATAAAACATTACATTGTTCTCTCTTTTGGCCCACAAAAATTAGCTTTGTGGAAGTGTTTTAATGACTTTTTTCTTTCTCTAACAGAAATCATAAATTACAATTTCAACTCTAAAACTCAGAGATATTGCAAACAGGATAAAGCATATAAAAATGCACAATATATAAGCTTATGGAAGTTTGTTTTTTAAATAAAGGCACTTCCAGCACATGGCCTGCACTTGCAGGAGCAAAACTGCAGTACCAAAGCATCAACAAGGCTGGCAGGAAGATGACAACTCCCAGTCACTGCTAAGAATGAGGAACAATTATTGTACAAGAGGTTATAAATGGCCTTTGCATCTCATCTCACTAGGTGCCACCCCATTTTCCTTTGTTTCTCTGCAAATTCTGGTTCCTATCCTGGGTTCATCGGGATGTTCAGGGACACCAGATGCTGTTCCAGCTGTCACTGACTGATGGACCCAAGGCTGCACAAAGCAGTTACTTAGAGAAAGAATTGCTGCCTCTAATAGTTTTGTAGCTTTACTGGTTAAAAGCTTGTCCTGTTGGATTCATCCAAGTGAACAGACACACATTTTAATCACACACTTTTTAAGCACTAACTGTTTCTCCTGGTAAGGGATGTCAGCCTCTCATCAAAGCCTTCCATGTGAGCAGCCCCTGTGGGGATGTTGTGTTCCTACTGCATGGCAGGAGGACGGGCTCTGGCACACTGCTCACGAGTGGGGACACAAATTCAAGCAGTCAAGTCCTAAACATAAAAATCATCATTTATCCCAGCAAGTCAAAAAGACACTTCACTTCCCTCTCCCAACCACAGTTATTTGCTACAAGTTTCTTCTTTCAGTACTTTGAAAAGAAGGCTTAATCCTCTTGCTCAGAGAGGGATTCAGAGCTGTCTATAGCCTAGAGGAAGCTGCAGCGTGCCTCCACAGCAGTATCTGCTGTCACGTGGGAACCCAGCCAGTCGGCTTAATTTAACATGAGACTGTAAAAATAAGGCATAAAATTGACCTGGGTCCAAATGCACTCTGCTGAAGGCACTTGGGGCTCTGACAGCCAGCCCTCAGCTGCCAGCACACTGAGGGCTCTGAGCCTTTCCTCAAGGTGAGCTCCAGCCTACATCCCAAACAGCCTCGAGCCTTGGGATGTGCCCCCACATGTGAACACAGCTGGGACCCAGAAATCAACTCTCCAGCCATTCCTCCAGCTGCACACCCATCCCACTGAGACAGAGCTGACTGTGGCACCCACTCTGCTCTTAAAGGACACCTGGAAGAGGCACTGCCCATCTCCCCTCCCACCACGGCCAAACTTAGACTAAAGAACTCACACCAAGAGGGGAGACCCATTCCCAGCTCCCCTCACGAGTGCAGGGCTTGCTGGAGCCTTTACCAAAAAAACCCTTAAACTACAACCCTGGCAGCTAAGGAAAGAGTGAGGGGCACAGCTCCTGCAATTTCATTCTCTCTTTCAAGATTCTGCCATTCTTAGCCACGTAAGTGTTATCATAATTGAGATAAAAGCAAGTCCATTTCATTAGTGTAACACTTGCTTTATTATATACAACAACTCTCCGAACACACACTGATATGAAACAAACAAAACAAGTTCAGATGCACACAGCCATGCCAGTTTTCCTTGATTAATCAGCAGAGCCTGGAACAAAACAAACCCATTTTGATAATATCTGGCTCTTGCAGAACTGATTCCAGTGTTTCAGCAGTGCTGCTCAGGCCTGCAGCAATGAGCTACATCCACTGGAAATTCTGTGATCCCCCACTTTCCCCAGGGTTCTGTTTGAACAGCAGGATTGATTCTGCTCAGGGAAGCACCACAGCTGCACCAGCTCCTGCCAGCACAATGGGACACCTGAAATGCTCCTCTAACTGCAACAATCCGGCATCAGGAAAGGACACGTGAAAAAGCTGCTTATTGTATGAAAATCTGGAATAAACACCACAGTTTTAATCCTTTGAGCACGCGCTAGTGAGAGAAAGGAACATCCATTTCGGAAGCAGAGAGGCAGTGCCTGGTTTATGCTGCTTCTGTAAAATCAATACTCAGCTCTCAATACATGAGGTGGCCAACTGTCATCTGTTCTTTTTAATAAATCTTTATTTTAGAGCACAGAGAACAAGTTTTATTATTCAGCTAAAGGAAAAAACCCTTCCTCTATCTGTTTAGTCTGACTGGGTTTTAGGCAGTTTAAGCATGTGAGATGCACTGACACTGCCTTTGGAAAAGCCCTGTTATTTCAGGAATACAGAACATCACATTACCATGCTCAGTTCTGAACCACAGTTTATCAAGGCTCATGCTTTCCTAAAAAGTTAATGGGAAATACCTGACAGGTCCCCAACACCACAAATACACAAATAAACAAAAAAATCCCCAAACAAACAATAAAGCAGCCATCATCCATATAGGTTTACATTCAAATTCTCTGAATTATGATGAAACAAAAGGGCCTTTAAAGTAGAGAGAAATGGATTATATCAGGACTTCCAGAATCTGAAAAAGATTAATTAATAGCTTTAGTAACCAGCTACTGTACAGCCTCACCCTCCACAAAAGCATTACAAAAGAGGTAAAGAAATGCTCATTTCCTTTTAGGTTTTCATTTTTTAGAAAACTATTAATTAAAGCCATTAAGTTTACTTGTCTGAGCTGATTCCTTTGGAGGAAAATGGGGTTTTAATCAGGGATACGGGAAGTCGCTTATGGTTTGAAGATCAGTCCAGTCCAGAGCAAGTCACACATAAAAGGGGCTCTATTTTGTGGTTTATGTAGAAACTGGGTTTAGAAGGATGTACAAGTACCCTTGTTGTGGGGCAGAGCCCAGGCAGAAGCAACCAGGCAGTGCTGGAGAAGGCAGCTGTGACCCATCCTGCAGGACAGCTGACCTCTGCCTCCCAGGAGAGCAGCAGGAGCAGGGAGCTGTTCCCTCCTTTCAGAGCCACACAGCAACAGCAAGGTACTGGACTGAAGATGTTTCCACTGGACTTATCAACACCACAGGGAAAATCCTCTGCTGCCCTTCTTGGCCAGCCTGGGTTTCAGGCACACCAGGGACAGCAGCCATGCTGTCCACCAGTGTCACTTCAGGGAAAAGATGTATTTCCAAACAACTTCATATATATGAACTTAAACACGAAGCAAAGCAGTTCTGCTTCCACATGACCGTTCTGGATATTCTCCAGCTGCAATCTGCAAGCCCCTCCTGCTGCAGCACAACGAAGACATCCCTTCCATCAGGAGTGCCAAGTGTCACACATCTTGTGTGACACACCTTTGGCTGCCCTTGCCTTGTGCCTACGGCCTGTCCAGGCACCACACATCAGCACTCAGCCCATATTTATGTGTTCTGGCCAGTAGAGCCAGCCCAGAGCTTAATGCACACCCCGGTGAGTGTCCCGCTGCTGGCCATCAGCAGCCACACCGTGGCAAACCCAAAAAACGCAACTTCTCAGCAGGGAACCCACCTGAACCACTGCAGCAAGCTCCTGAGGCAGCAGGGGTTTATTCATACCTCCCTCCTCAACGATGCTGTCACACCCAACCCTGACAGTGGGGCTTCCACCTCCCAGGGGACACTCAAACCTCCGCAGCATCTCTAATGTTCAGACTATCAAAACTCGTTAACTGCAGTGGCCAGCGCCTTTTGGCACACCATCACCATTGCCTCTGAACTCTCAAACTTCTGTTACACCCCAACCACAAAACAATGCCACCAGTGTAAATCTCACTCATGTCAGACTGCGTATCAGCTGCCAGGATCGCCAAGGTGACAGCCTGCAACACCAGCTTTTTCCACCCCCATCAGCCGTGGGTATGAGATGACCAAAGGGACCAGAAATATCCTTTACACCGAGCTCTGACTTGAAGCCATTTCTTCTTATGGCAGCTGGACCCACACATCTAGCACGAAGAGTTTCACCAGAATTAAAAAGAGCACACAATCAACCTTGAGGCACAATGTGCTCAAAAGCAAAAGAAAGGAGTCTTGTGTGATTCACCAGCAGAACGTGAAGCCTGACCCAGCTCTATTTCATTTACTGAATTTGAGAAGCAGTCTATTAATAGTTCACTACCATATCCCTGCCCTGCTTCTCCATGCCAGGGCAACAGCTCTGCTAACAAACACCAGTGATACTTCCACACTGACACCGTAAAGCAATTGTTTCAATTTAAACAGAACTCACATGCACAGGAATTAACTGGAAACGGACAAAATTGGTCTCGAAGTTCATTTACTGTGAGCAGACAGCAATACCAGACTCAAGCTTTCAGGTATAGTCTCCTTTCTTCTCCCAGATTCTCTAAATTATTCTGTTAATTTACACTACAAAGTCTATCTGGCCAATAAATTACCAGCACAGATAGTAACCTGCTACTATTTCGACATCAGATGAATGCTGCCAGCCAGCAAGGACACTTGCAAAAGCCAAACTACCACACCAGTGGAAATCCCAGAGTTACTACCCGTTTCAGGAAAAAAACCCTGGAATTTTGATACAGGGGCATAAGACTGTGATGATCACCAGGCATCTCGCACCTTCCGGCAACAGCAGGATAAGACAGCCCAACCTTTTCCCAACCAAAAAAAATTTAAAATTAAATACAACGGCAGTATTCACAGTCCAAGCAAGAACCACAAAGTACAATGAGGCCTCCGCATTTCACAGCACCAGGTCTGACTCTTTGCAGAGTCCCAATATATTCCCAGAGGGAAACATGATGGGCATTTTGAAACCATTCATCTAACTAAAAGGAATATTTGGCTTGCAGGCGGGGGAGTGGCAAAGCCTGTATTCCTTATTCATGACCCAACATTTTACTTAGGAGTGCAACACTGCAATACTGTTATGCCAAAGCCTCACCACACAGCGATTGTACGGCATCAATTAATATTAATTATAGCTGCTGAAAACCTTGGAATGCAAACCCTTCCAAAACTGCAAGGGCACACTAATCCTGCTCTGGCACTTCAGCTGCGTGAAGGAACAATAGCCTTATTTTCTAGCTAGAATTTAACTACAGCTTTCACCTCTTCAGACAGGTCTAAAGCCCCGATCATTTGGTTAGCGCTTGGATCGCCCTAATCAGAGCTATGACTTCAGTTCTGAACCCTAAAGCCACCTTTTCAATGAAATAAAGCCACCGAACAAGAATGGCTCGGGAGGCTTTGTACAGACGGACAAAGACAGACACACAGGCAACAGCACAAGTGGGCTGAAAAACCGCTGAGCCAGGGCAGGATTAATGCCGGCATGGAACCTCAGCGCTGCCCGCTTCGACTTCCCCGCTCCAGCTGGAACAAGCACAAGCGCATCTCCAGAAGAAAAAAACTACAGGTTGCAGCAGTTTTTCCCCAGAAAGGCTCTGGGCTGTGTTCTGATGGTGTGAGGCTGCAGAGGAAGGCATTTTGTCTCCAACAGCACAGTGATGTGATGGCTTCCACTCAGCCTCCTGCTACCTATAGGGAACTTCAAATTCGTGCAGAGAAAGACAAATCGGGGCAGATCTAACTGGCGCAGCTCACCAAAAATGGGGGGGGAAGCCATTAATGAAGTGATTTACTTGACAGCATCCTCTGAATGTTTTCCCTAAAATTCCCCAGCTGAACTGACAAAGTATTCTACAAGTCAAAAAGCTGGAGACAACACAGCCATTCACACCTTCTCCCATTGCCTCCTCCATGCAAATCCAGCCCAGAGGCACAGGCTTTAATCCCCTGGTCGTTAAAGGCTTTTGTCATTCAATGAGTCTTTCCCAATCCAGACCGAAGTACTGGCTTCCAAAGTCACATCCCATCTCACATTACCTCCGGCACCACTCAAAACTGCACACAGCGAGTTTAAGGAGACCCAGCCGCCCCTGCCTCCTCCTAGGGATTCACAATTTCTCTAAAGCAGCCAAACAATAGTTTTCTTCCCACGATTAGAGGCCTAAAGCAAATCCTGTATTAAACTGAAAAAATCTAGCAGGAAGACCTGATTTGGGTTGAAGCACATATAGGGAAAACCAATGGGAATTTGAGCAAGATTTCTTCACACGCAGTCAGTTCAATAATTCCTAAACAAGCGTAACTAAGGATAAGAAGGCCATTCACCAGGTAAGAAAGCTTTCACAATGCAGTTTTCCCTTCCCAGTCTCCTCCTTGGGTGTGCACGATCCAGACTTTGCAGCATTTCCAAGCAGCGTTCACCAATACACTTGGCAGGCTTTGGTCGTTAAAGCTGCTCTATTACAGAAAATATGTGCAAAACCCATCTATGTCAATCCCCCTGCTAGAGCACCGTGAGAAAACCAGACATCCTGCTGAATTCTGGGTCTGTGCAACGGCTCTGCAGTGATGGGGCTGGCCTGGACCCACAGAAGCAGCATCAGTCTCTTCCAACCTGCCTCCAGCAGCATCCCAGCCACCATCCCGTGTGGATTTCAGGCTGCTGAAGTAGAAGCCTTACACATCCCAGATTCAGTTCCCAGCAAAGCCACACAAAGTCCAGGCCTTTCCCCAGGCTTCCCTCCAGCAGCTCTCTTTTAAATCCACTTAACAAACCCCCAGACCCCCCCTTTCCCCACAAACCCTCCAGGGCCCGGCTGGAGCACAGTGGGGTTCAGCCCCTCACCACCAGCCCACCACACCTTGCCTGGCTGCTGTGTCTCCCATTCTGCATCCCCATCTGATAAAAGCCAGGGAATGCACGACTGGGAAGACTGAGAAGTGTTCCCCATAATTCTTATTAAGGGAGCAGTGCTGCAGTGAATTATGATTATGTCGTGTAATGAAATCATCAGAGAATAAAGTCGTAGTCGCACATCCATCCCCAGCTATCCCAGGCAGCCAGGAGTAATTTACAAACAGATTGGGCCAACATTAAAACGTAAACAAACAACCAGGAGCTCAGACTTACAATAACACATTATTTCCATGTCGGTTTCAAATACTCTTGTAGGCCATAAAGCTCAGCCACGCAGTGGAAGTTTAAAGACCCCAAATTATAACGAAGAGTTACCCTCGTTTCACTTAAGCTACAGAGTAACTCAGGCTGAAAATAAAACAGTATTAAGTCTGTATCAGGTTTTCCTCTTACACAGGTCTCATTCCAGTAGATGCCAACAAAAGTGAGGTAACAGGCACTATAAGTTTCACTACAAGCAAAAAACAAATTAAGCATGTACTACTGTGATTTCTACCAAAGGCTACAAAACCCACCAAGAACAGGGTAGCGGCCAAAGACAGCATCTAAACCTTCGTTCTCATTACTGCATTCTGACGATCTAGAACTGTAACGTCAAAATCCACGTTTTCAAAGGTATTTGGACAGATAAGTCCTCGACCTAACCAAAACACTGCACACATAATGCCTAAAAAAAGGCAAGCACCGGGGCATATTGGGAGGTTTGATTCACCAGAACAGCGAAAATTCCACGGCAGGGGAGAGGGAAGGTCGGGGGGAGCAGCTCCTCAGCCTTTATGAAGCCATAAGACAAAAGGAAATTTTCTTCCCGCAAACGCGGTCAAATCCCTGACTGCCGGTGTCATTTTAACCGGGAGCCGCTGCCCCGAGCGGGGCCGGGGCCGGGCCGAGCATCCCCGCTCCGTTCCGCCCGCGGGGGCCACGCGTGACCTTCCTGCGCCAGGCGGGTCCTGCGCGGCCCCGGCGCCGCCGGCCCGAGGGGGTTAAGCGTGGGAGGAGTGTACATAAGGTGGTGGATCCGGAGCCAATGGGCATATTGCGCTATAGTTAGACACTGGATCCTAAGCGATGGTGACCATAAAGGCTGCTCAGGGCTGAGCTGCTCTGGATGACACCGGCACGCTGCCTACAGTTCCCTTCTTATAAGGCAGGGAAGGAAAAAAAAAAAAAAAAAAAAAGAGGAACCCGAGGATGAGCCGGGCTTACCTGCAGTTCACACCACGCGACTTCCACCCACGTCTCCGTGTCCAGACCCTTGTAGACCGTTTTGAAGGATCCCCGCCCGAGTTCAATATCAAACTTTAGGAACCTGCCATCCGGCGAGGTGGCAACCGCTTTCATGTCAGCCTCCTCCTCGGGCTCCTCTTTCTTAGCCTTGCCCTGGTCCTTGGCAGCATCCTGCGCCTCTCTCCGCTCCGCATCCTTGCCCGGCTCCTTCTGCTCCTCGGCGCCCGCGGCGCTTCCCGCGGCCGGCGCTGCCCGCGGCTCCCCGGAGCACTCGGCCTCCCGGCCCGCCGCCTCCGCCGCCCCCTGCCCCGCCTTGGCCCGCTCCGCGATTATCCTCCTGGTTTTGGGGAGCAGGATGATTCTCCGCTGGTGCTCCGCCTCGGGCAGGTCGAAGGCGGGCTCCTCCTGGTCCGAGTCCACCACGCTCCTCCGCAGGAACCGCTGATGGACCAGCTTGGGGTCCCTGGAGCCGGGCCCGCGGGGCGGCGGGGCGGGGGCCCCGGGGGCCGCAGCAGCGTCCGTGT
>VXBN01006968.1:175986-207303 GCA_013397395.1 Sinosuthora webbiana
CCCCGCCGCAGCCCCCGCCCGCCGCCGCCACCGCCGCCGCCGCCGCTCGTCAATGGCAGCGCTCCCGGGCGGCGCCCATTTAAGGCACCGGCGCTCGGCGGCCGCCAATGAGGCTGCGGAGGGTGGGCGGCCGCCCCTCGTCCTCGGCCCCCGGTGCCGCCGCCCCGCCCGGCCCCGCCGCAGACAATGGGAGGGTCCCGCGCCCCGCTCCGCGCCCGGCAGCGTCCGCCCCTCGGCAGGTGCCCGCAGGGCCCGAGAGCATCCCCGGAGAGCGTCCCCCTGCAGCGTCCTCCCGGAGCATCCTCCCGACAGGCATCCCCCGAGTGAATCCCCTCCAGAGCATCCCCCGAGAGCCTTCCCTCCGCAGCACCCCTCCCCGAGTGCATCACTGGCAGACATCTCCCCCAGAGCCTCTCCGAGCGCTCGGCTCCCGCGCAGCTCCTGTGCGGTGGGTGCGGGGCGCGGGCCTCAGCTCCAGCCCATCTCTGGGTGCGGGAGGTGGCTGTGCCGAGCAGCCGATCATCACGGCTGCAAGCAAAGGGAAGGTGACCTGAGGGGAACTGGATGCTCTTTGCACACAGCGTCTTTCAGCATTCCTCAAATGCAAAACAGGACCAGGGACCGACTCAGGTGTGGTCCACACACCACACAGCCCACCCGTGTACAGCACGGCAGGTCACAACACGTGACAAGCCTCACGACCTTGGGTTGTCTTTTTGGGGTTTTTTTCTTTATTCCAGGCAGTTCAATAATCACTCTATGGATATTAACCCCATCATTCACTGTGACCAACACTTGGAACTAGCCTAGATAGAGGGAAACTTGGATCTCCACACCCACCCGTGCTTCGAAGAACCCACCTGGAGCACTGCATCCAGTTCTGGGGGCCTCAGCGCAAGAAGGACATGGACCTGTTGGGGCTGGTCCAGAGGATTCCACAAAAATAATCGGAGGGCTGGAGCCCCTCTGCTCTGGAGCCAGGCTGGGAGAACTGAGGGTGCTCACCTGGAGAGGAGAAGCTGCAGGGAGAGCTCAGAGCCCCTTGCGGGGCCTGAAGGGGCTCCAGGAGAGCTGGAGAGGGACTGGGGACAACGGATGGAGGGACAGGACACAGGGAATGGCTTCCCACTGCCTAGAGGGCAGGATTAAACAGGGATGTGGGGCAGGAATTCTTGGCTGTGAGGGTGGGGAGGTCCTGGAAGAGGTTTCCAAGAGAAGCTGTGGCTGCCCCTTCCCTGGAAATGTCCAAGGCCAGGTTGGACAGGGCTTGGAGCAACCTGGGATAGTGGAAGGTGTCCCTGCCTGTGGCAGGATTAGGAATGAGATGGGCTTTAAGATTCCTTCCAACCCAAACTTCTGTAATTCCCCCTTAGGTGAGGTCAGAGATGCGGGACAGTGGCTTTGCCAAAGGCTGTGCCCTGTGACAGCTGTGACATTTCTGCTCTGTAAATTCACTAAAGGACTCTGGTCGCCACTACTGCCAAGCTGCTTTCTCAAGTATTAGGTTCATACAAACATACCATATGTTTTCGTAATTAAAATTTAAGTAAATAAAGAAAAATAAAAAGAGGTTTACCAAGTAATTATTCCCTGAGATTTCTGAGGGAAAGGAAGCTGTCTGTCAGGCTACCATAATTAGTTCTTCTTTTAATTAATTAATTTTTAGTTAACAACAATTAAAAAAAAAAAATTCTAAAATGAGAAACCAGGTAGTTATTGTCAATAGAATTGCTGGTTTTATTTTTACAAATCACACTTCACTAATAATTCAGCCTCATGGATGCATTTGATCTTGCACTGGTTTGCTTTTTGAAGTGTTCAAATACCAGTGATATTTCTGGGACTTGCAATCGTGGCATGAAACACAGATCTGTGTGCTGTATAGAAACCCAAATTCCCTGACATTAGTCCTGTATGCTGGGCTCTGCACCTCTCTGCAGATGGAGATTTGGTACACAGAGAGCAGTCTGCAGTTACCAGGAGAAAAGCAGGGAAGGTGAAGAGCTCTGACACCTTCTCCTACTTATTACATAAATTATCCTAGAACTCTCTTCCCAGCAACAGAAATTCCCACCACCACGTAGAAAAAGGGTAAGATTCAGGCTAATGAGAGGGCTAAATGTAGCTGGCAGCATTCCACTCTGCAGGTGGACAGGAGAAAATAGGGAATATTCTAGAGCTGAGCAAATACCAACCTCAAAACCCACAATCAAGAAAAATACAGGGGGGTATAAAAAGGAAGAGACTGGATTTCCCTGTCTGCCAAGCCTTGTCAGAGGAAAGAGGGAATCTGCACACCCTCGGGTGTAGGGAGCATCCCACCCCTGCCTCAGGAGGACACACGAGCACTGCCAAGCTGCACCAGTGTCCCCTGGCCCCTTCCCAGGGCTCCACAGATGGAACAAGACCTCTTCTCACAGCTGAGGTTTTGTGCTGTCCAATGCCAGAAGGTGCCCAGGGCTCTTCCTGTGTCCATTTGTCTACTGAAAACTCAGCAATAATTTGCATGTCACGAACTTAATCGTGATCCACTATCAGGTGCCCAGAGTCTGTAACATGGATGATGTTTAATATTACTGAAATGGAAAGAAAAAGCTTCTTCCCACATCTGCTGTTCCACATTTTCCGTGCTGCCCTCTGCCTGCTCCAGGTCCCCAGGTGAGTGAGCTGGGGGGAGTGTGACAGCACGGGGCTGGGCAGGGTGTGACAGCACGGGGCCGGGCAGGGTGTGACAGGGCGGGGCTGGGCACAGGAGTGACAGCACGGGGCTGGGCAGGGTGTGACAGCACGGGGCTGGGCAGGGTGTGACAGCGCGGGGCTGGGCACAGGAGTGACAGCACGGGGCTGGGCAGGGTGTGACAGCACGGGGCTGGGCACAGGAGTGACAGCACGGGGCCGGGCAAGGTGTGGCAGCACGGGGCACACCCCACTCGGGCAGTGCCACACCTGCAGAGTGGCGTGGCACAGCGTGGGCAGCTCTGGGACTGGCCCCAGTCTGACCCAGCACTCCGTGGCAGGAAACAATGGCCCCTCCCAGCAGAGAGGCGCTGCCCAGCAGACTGAGAACTTTTCCTCAGCCATCAGGAGCTGTCATTCCAGGCCTTCCCCAGAGTCAATGACCACAGTGGACACACAGCTGGGGAGGGATCCAGTGCCCAGTTCTCCCATGTCCTGTGCTCAAGCAGTCCCAAGCTCATGCCTGATGGGTGAGGAATGCTCAGCAGGCACATGGAATGAAACCCAAAATGCAGACCGACACACTCTGTGTTTCTGCCATCTACCCAAAGCCCTCAGCCATGGAACAATCACCTCCAAGCTACCTTTCCATAAGGGAGAACGTCTGTCCTGGATGGGGGACCTCTCACTGGACCAGGCTGCACAAAGAGGCTGTGGAGTCTCCATCCCTGGGGATACTCCAGAACTGTCTGTGGACACAATCCCGTGCTCTAGAATGACTCTGCTTGAGCAGGAGCACCAGGTGACCCACTGGGGTCCCCTCTAACCTTTCCCATCCTGTGATAAGCTATTTTATGGGGTTGTCTCTATTTTCCTCAGGTTACCCAAGACAGAAGCCTGTTATTGATTCTCCTGCTGTCCTGTGTCAGCCTGTGCAAGCCAGCAGACACACAGACACGAGGATGTTGTTTTACCTACACAGCATACTACATCGGCGTGCTTTATTACTAAAGGGTATGGAAAAAGATGAACAGTTGCAATTTTCCTGATTGTTGGGTCATCAGCCATCATCAGAGCAAGCAGGAAGCAGCTTCACCCTCGAGAGCTGACTGGTGTGCAGATGGCATTGGAAATTATAACACGTTTCAACTAACAGGCAGTGAAGGTGCTACCCCAGACTGTGACCTTAATCAAGCCTTTGACTTGGAGAACTGCTCTTTGCAGGGATGAAAGCCAAGATGCTCCTCCCCTGGGTGAAGTTGTCTCTCCATGCACAGCGCTGAGTGAGGCACACGTCGCTCCAGAGCACAGATGGGCATTTCCACTTGACAAGCAGATTAGCACAGGTCTGTCTTTGACTCCCCTCACTTCTGGCAGGAACAGTCAGTCACTCACTGACACAGAGCAGGACAGCTTGTCCTAGTTAATAGCTAGTGTTAGTTTTAAAAGGGAGAAAAAGAACCATTTCCACTCAATAACAGCCCTTATTTTCTTTCCGTGTTTTTCAGTTTTGAGTGAGGAAGTTCAGTCCAGTCCAACCAGCTTGACTTTCAGGTTCTCAGATACTGAGAAATTTTTTATTTGTTTAAAATAAATGCTTTCAGGAGACCATGGAAACCTCTGTACTGGCTTCCAGTTTTCTATAAACTTGTTTTTTATATATAATTTATAACTGGATTGAAATCAGGTCAAATACCTATTGAGAGCCTCTTTCAGTTGCACCCAGGGTATGCTCTTACACCTGCACATGTGCTATGGGCCCTAATGTAGTGTTATGTAGCAATTGTTTTTTCTTGGAAAGAACAATAATGATCATTTCAAAACCCAGTTTCACAATATATTCTCCTTAGGTCATCTGTGTTCTGTTCTATTTGTTTACAGAGACAATTGAGATACAGTGGTCCGAGTATCATAGAATCCTAGAAGGATTCAAGGTCGTCTCATTCCACCCCTGCCATGGAAGGGACACCTCCCACCGTCCCAGGCTGCTCCAAATCCCAATGTCCAACCTGGCCTTGGGCACTGCCAGGGATCCAGGGGCAGCCACAGCTGCTCTGGGCACCCTGTGCCAGGGCCTGCCCACCTTTATAGTAAAGAACTTCCTAAGTATCAGTTGATCTCAAGTTAATGGTTGAACTTGATGTTAAAGGTCTTTTCCAGCCTTTATGACTCTGATTGTATGATTCTAAGTCACGGAGTTAATACAAACTAATCACAAATGTGTAAAATAGCATCTCTGTATGCCAGAATGATGGATGCTGTTGGCAAACTCACCTGGCAGGTCAGGGAGCCAGGCAGCCAGCGGTGGGCAGGTGTGTGCCACCCTCCTCAGGAGGGGCTGGCCTCCATTTATCTTTGTTTGCCCCACAGTGTGACACTGGTACAAGACATCATTTTAACATGCATGACAAGTTCAGACTGAAAAAATGCTCCATGTTTTTAATTCCTACAGATTTTAATAGGCATAACAATATGCCACCACATTACCTCTCAGGTTCCTTAAATAAACAAGCTTAATGGTGCTGCACAGAAGTTAATGGGCAGTATCTTCATTGCTGTATGGATTTATGAGGTGTGATTGCTGCTCCCCAGCCCAGGAGCCAGCTGTGCCCAGGGAATTGTGTTCAAGCCTCCCTGAAGGGCAGCTTAGTCAGCAGAAACACAGTTATTTTACAATTCCGTGATTTACATCGAGCATCATCTCTCCGCGCCGCTTCATGAAGGTTTGTTTTTCAGACAGCCAGTCTGTCACCTTTCCCACCCCAAATGTGACCAATGATGAATAGTTGTGTTGAAATTACTGCATAATTCCAAAGTTTGTTTTTAATTATTTATCTGCTTTTCTTTGCCAGAAAACAATGGCTCTCAGCCTGCCATAAACCCAAATGAATGACCCAATTAATTTCCCAGTGTTCCTGCGTGGCCACAGGGGTTGCAGGAGTTCAAAGAGCACATTGGGTTTTTTGAAAACCTCTTTCACCTCTTGTGCTGTTTCCTGCTATGATCCCTCAGGTACCTTCATAATGAAAACAAAATAGTTGGAAAGAGCAATGTAAGAATCAGATCAAAACAAGGAACAGAGCAAAACAGACCAAATCAAGGAGCTGAATGTGACACTTAATAGCACAGTTAGGACTTTCCAAAACGTTAATATTTAAGTTAAGCAAGTGAATAGCCTTTACTTTTTATTTTTAGCATGAAGCTGTATTTTATCAAAGAGCCCATCTAACACATTATGTTGCAAAATAGGCAGATTTAAGGCATAATGGCAGTGCCATTATTCTTCCTAACATAAAAGATGGGGCATAAGTTCTTCTAACTTCAATGAGAACATCTGCTGATCTCATCTCCATGCAACGCTGCTCGTTATTCCGAGCTCTTTGATCCCAGCTTTTCCATGCACTGGAAGTGGTGAAAGCACAAAACCTCAGCACAAAACCTCAGCACAAAACCCTCCCTCCATGCAATGTGCATTTAGTGATGGGCTCATGCCACGGGGGACGCGTTGGAGCGGGCGCTGTGCTGTGAGGATTTCCAAGTGCCTCACTGCTTCTGTGACTCTCAAAACACCACTGTGAGGAACACTCAGGAGTCACAAGTACCTCCACTGTGGCATTAACCTGAAGTTAAAACAATATTTACAAAGATTAACCACTAAAGTAATACAGAAACTGTGTCACACATGGATGGCAATGAAAGACCTGAGGAGTCAATGCCTGTGCTCCAAACAGCCTTCATCCTCCACCCTCCTCATGAGAAACCTCCTGTTATTACATTGACACTTCATTTTTAACCTTCATCCTCCACCCTCCTGTTTAGTACACTGACACTCCGTTTTTAAGGGCTGTTAAGTAAGCAGCAAACACCATTGGCTTCCTGAGGGGAGTCACCACCTGGGCACACAGCTCCAAGCCTGTTTAGGGGTCACAACAAGGACAAGGAACTTTTTGGAGTCTCAAGGTGACTGAGATACGCAACACCTGAGATGCATGACCAGGCCTTTCAGTGCTGGGATGCCAGGGCACCACTGGGAAGCAGGCAGTACAATTGGGATAAAGAGTCCCTCCATGGATTCAGAGCTCGGACATGGAGTGTGAGCTACACAGGGGAGGTGGCCTTGTGTCCTTTCATGCACTCCTATGCAGCTGCTTATCATAATCTTGCTCTTCTCTGTGCTAGATCTCCTGCAAACACCTGAACAATTCAGAACCAGTTGGGTTGGGAAAACCCTCTAAGGTCATTAAGTCCAACCATTAACCCAGCACCACCTTGTTCACCAGTAACCCAAGTGCCACATCCACACATCTGTTAAATCCCTCCAAGGATGGTGACTCTACCATCACTCTGGGCAGCTGTGAAGAAATTTCAGTGAAGAAATTTTCCCCATTACCCAATCTAAACCTCCCCCCAGGGCAACTTGAGGCTGTTTCCTCTTGTCCTGTCACTTATTACTTGGGAGAAAAGAAAGCCCCACCTGGCTACACCCTCCTGTCAGGGAGGTGCTGAGAGTTAAATGGCCTCCCCATGAGCCTCATTTTCTCCAGGCTAACTCGATTTATGGATCATCCTTTTGGGCAGAATTACACCTGTGGCTTTTTCTCTTGTAATAAGAATTAGTGGGGAGCCACTGGTGCGTGTGTGTTGCAGAGTCACAACCAGCTCTGAATTCCTTTTAGAGGTCCTAATAGAATTTTGCTCTTAGTCTTATGCCTTGTAGAACAATACTCCAGAAGAATGTTGATATATTACCAGTGTTCAGTATTTGATGAATATGTATGGCACATTGCTATGTCAAAATTTCCTTCTCATCTGTCAGTCCAACACAACAAAAAAGAAATTGAGAAATACCACGGTGTAAAGAAGCTGCAATTACCATTTCCAGTTCCCAAGAGGAAGCCAGGAAATCCATTGAAGATCCTACCTCAGACCACAGACAACAGATTCCAGGACTGAGTCCTTTGTTCTTTTTCCTTCTTTTCCCTGACAACTGCAAAAGGCTGCATATGAACCCTTGATCTCGGGACTCTGCCGAGACAGTTGGCACCTGCATGAGGAGGGTTTAGGAAGAGCCTTTGAGACCTCTTAGTTACAACATACCTCCAAAAATAAAAGCAATATATCTCATTTTAGGTACCAAACACCAAGGTCTGGAGTTCAGGTTCAGGTGTTAAAATTCAGTATTTTCAAAACATCAGATATAATTCACTGGACAGTAGTGTTTGTCTGATAATTCAGAATGAGTGTTGGACAAACATACAAAACTGAAACTCCATAAGATTTGTAGAGCAACTAATTTATATTGAAGAACAGATAGTTTAGATGACAACAAAGTGAAATTGGTGTCATGCCCTGAATTTCCAGGTAGACTGTAAGCATAAGTGCTATGTCTGAGCCAAGGACCCATTTCTGGTTTAATTGCACTGACTGGCCATTGATTTAAATGAAGGCAGGCTCAGCATGTGATATAATAATTTCCCAATTTAACTGTGGGTCTGCTCACTGTCCATGTGCTTGTTGAGTGAAAACAGGAGTTCAAACAAATGTGAGGTCTCCCACCCAGATACATCCCAAAAATCTGCAAGGGAAGTTAAAACATGATTTTAAATCTGAAGAATAAACCAAATGTGACATAATTCTACCCATCTCTCATCCTATATATCATAAATTCAAAGGTCCTAAGCCCACATTTTACCTTTTCCTTTGAAAGGAGCACACTATAAGTTTTATTGCTTTTATGAGGAGAAGAGATGACTGCCAAAGCCGTCAGCAGCCAAGCACCAGCATCTTGCTCATTAGAATTTATGGTACACTTTTGGGTTTATTTCTGGGCAGGGATCTGGCCCATTTTTAAGACACAGTGACAGCTGGCTGTGTAATTGAAGAGTAAGTTTACAAAGCAATGTATGCCAGAGCCAAAATCACTAAGCTCCACCAAGTGGCACAAGAGAGAAGGTGTTGCCATAACGTCGGAGCATTAGAACGTTTTCAGAGGACCTGATCCCCTTTTGTGCTGCCATAATTCAGTGTGCAGCTGCTCGTGTTCTCTAACTGACACCTGGCAGGTGAGTAGAGCATTGAGGGAGAGATTCCCTGCAATATGATTATTATCCACTATTCACCCTGTCATCCTGCAGTACAGGTCTACTCATCCATCCCACTGGTTACCATGGAATCATGGAATACCCTGAGCTGAAAGGGAGCCGTAAGGATCATAAAGTCCAACTCCATGTGTGTCTGCATTTTTAGCTGTAGGCACATCACATCCTTTAAAATGTATACTATTAGATAAATATTATAAATAAATATGAACAGAGATAACAAGTTCCTTGTTAATGGAGTGCATATTTGTCTACTTAGCTCTACTGCCAAATATTTCAGTGGTCTTCCCACTTCAAAACCACATATTAAAAACACCTGCCTGCTACAGGTAATTTTGACAAACATGTAGTTAATGTTTTTCCTGCAACACTGCTACATTAGGTTTCATAAAAATAGACCAAGGAATTCAAACTGATCTGTTAACAAGGCAAGCTGATATCTGTGCCAGCAGAGTATTGGGCAGGACACACACGGTGTTACCAGCACCAGAAACGAGGATGGCTCCTGCTCTGGAATGTTTCCAGACATTAAATTAACCTATATTCCCTTTTGGAAACACTAAGGAGAAGGATGGGGCAGGCAGGAGAAACTGCTGAAGACAATGGGGTGCCACAGCTGCTGGCAGTCTCTATCCCCAGGGCAGGAACACCCTCAGAAGCCCTGCCCCATCCCACGGGTTCAGGCTGCCAATTCCACCCCGGTGTCATTACACAAGGCTTAACTTAGAATTGGCTGGAGTTCAAAAACGTGTCTGCTTTTTCCAGGTCTATCAGCTGATGTGATAAAGGCCATCATTCTCATCCAAAAAAAAACCACCCAACAATCTTCATTGCACAGAACTCCAAGGATGTTACTTTTAGAATCACTTAACATGTTTAATGTCAATCCTAGCAGGGTGTTCTCCCCCTCAGTGAATCATTCAGAATTGCAGAGCTCCCCCAGAGCAAAGACAGAGGCTGAACATACCATGGGAAAGGTGCCAACGCCCTGGGACAGGTCCTATAGTGACAGAAATAATAAAACTACTCCATTACAACTACCCACAGTACTCGTACCAGTGGTGGTTTGGGGGATCTTGTACCCTTTGTTTATTTTTAGGGGGACCATTACATGCCATATAACACATTTTAAGTCCTGAATTTGACCTGGGAAATGAGCCAGATAAGCTTTGGTGTGCCCAGAGCACAGAGGGAGGGAGGGAGCACACTGGGAGAGCACCAGCAGGTGCTGTGCAGGTCCCTGGCTGCTCTGGCACGGAGCAGGGGGGTGACAGCAAGGGGAAAGCCACCCCTGCAGCCATGAGGCACCTCAGGGTGCTGGCTGGTGACCACATCAGTCTGGCACTGTTGGGATGGCAGTACCACAAGCCAGGGAGGAAAGGAAGGAAAAACTGAGAGAAAAAAATCCCTCAACAAAACAGCCCCAAAATGCAGGACTGGATGATCCTTGTGGGTCCCTTCCAGCTACAGCTGTTTGATTCTATGTTTCATCAGTGTCTTACTAGTCAGACCAGAATGACTAAACCTCAGTTAAACCCTGCAAGCTATCTAAAAAAATAATGTTAGATTTTAATCTTTGCCCAAGATAATTCAAGGTATTTTTCTCCCTCTCACGTATTACTTGTCTCAGTAACGTCAGGACTGACATTAAAAGAGCTTCCCTAGCACAGAGGAGAAGCTATTACTATGTTCCCAGGGTTTAAAGATGAATGCCTTTTAATATAAAAGTTTCCTAGCAACATGTGTTCTGATGGCAGAGCGTATTCCAGGGGCAGTGTCGCTCTCAGCGCCGTCTCCATCGCTCCACCTGAGGCAGTCCCTGTGCTCTGCTGCCATTCCTGCCCCCACAGCCCACAGCACTACAGAACAGCAGCCTCCTCTGCCTGGGTTCAGCTTCTCACTGTCTCCCACTTCGCTCTTACACATGAAAATATCTACCCACCCTTGTCTGCTGATGTGTATCTGTTGCTTTTCTTCAGCCTTCTGAGGAAGCATCTCCTTTTTCCTCACTGAGTATCAGTCTCCTGAGTATTTCTGGCTCTCACATTACTTTGACTGCACATGCTCCAAACTCGGCAGCTCTTTTATCTGTGTTTGGAGAGCTGTGGACAGCTGAGGGATGGTCCTGGGCCGGTGCCAGCCCCTACCAGCCCACAGCACCACGTTCTCCAGCACTGTGCAGGGCCACAGAGCAAGAGCAGGGAGCAGGAGCACCTTCCTCAGGGGGAACTGCATCCCACAAGAGAAATAAACATGGGAAAAGGCTCAGAAATTTGGATTTTTTTTATACAACTGGGGAAGAAGGAAAGGGGAAAGTAAAGGAGGAAGGAAAGGAAGAAGGAAGGAGGAAAGGGTTATCCTGTAGCTCCTTTGAAAGGGAATCATGATCCAAAAGGTTATGCCAGGCCACTGAGTGTTGAGGAAAATCCTTTGGAGAGTGGGTGTGAAGACTCAGGTCTGTGACAAAAGGTTCTGCTTCCCAGGAGCAGATCCTGAGCAGACCACCACCCTCCCCAGCCCAGGATTCCCCTCTCATGGTCAGGGCTCTCCAAGTGCTGAGAGGAACCACAGGGAAGGGCACAGGGAGGGAGATGGGATGCCGGGAATTAGTGATGGTTGAGAGGGGAAAAAAAAATTCCACCCCTGACTATTTCCTGGAGGAACTGGGCCCAAATGCCAGGACTGTAAAGTGCAAACAGACAACTGTCTCTCTGGTAACCTGAAAAAATACTAGAAATCCCAGTAGTGTGTAGTGCTCCTCCCCTGGGAGCAGGGAATGCCAGCAGAAAGGCACGTCAGGGATCAAACAGAGAAATTACACAGCCTCTGAGGGAACAGTGCCTTCCTCACACTGGTACAGCTGGTCCTCAGGAACTGAAGGGTGGATGTCACAGAATCATGGAATCAGACTGGTTTGGGTGGGAAGGCACCTTAGAGCCCATCCAGTGCCACCCCTGCCATGGCAGGGACACCTCCCACTGTCCTAGGCTGCTCCCAGCCCTGTCCAGCCTGGCCTTGGACACTGCCAGAGATGCAGAGGAGCCACAGCTGCTCTGGGCACCCTGTGCCAGGGCCTCTCTGCTGAGCTGTCTGCAGCCTGGGCTGGAAGTGCAGCCCTCTCTGGCCTTCCCAGCTCCCAGCAACATTTGAGGATGTGTGGCATTAGGAGCTGTACAATGTGCAAAGGCCAAATATTCCAGATCCCAAAGGGACATCAGCTTTGCCCTGAGCACTTGTTGGTGTCAGAGGAATAGGAGGGCAGTGGGATTTTGGACAGTTCCCTGCTAAGCCAGGCTGTTCCAGCCCTAACTGCAAGGAGCCAGGCTGCTAGAGAACACTCGACACAGCAGCAGCTAGGAGCAACATCTGAGCTCTTTTGTGATCCCTTTCTCACTTATTTACTGCAAAAACATACTAATGAAGTTTTGCAAACACAAGGACAGGCAGAAGCAGCTGAGACACCACATTGTCAGTGGTTTTGTCATGAGCCTTTGTTTTAATGCATCCCTCAACAGCAGGTTACGAGACTGAGTTAGAGAAGCTTCAGGGAACATTACTTTCAACTCACTCAGTTCCTACATGGAGAAATTAATCTGTAATGTCACAGAATACATCCTGATCCCTTCACTTCACAGCAGTTCTACAGAGAACAAAGCTGCCTCACAGCAGCTGTGCCAGCTCTGGACCCTGCAAGGTGCCCCAGGGAGCCAGGAGTCAATCACTGGCACATAAAGCTCTCTGCCAGGGGCTGGACAGGCTTTGGAGTTGCCTTAGGACAGGTAGGAAACCTTCTCTGGGTTTGTCTGTAACACAGGTGGTCCTGAAGCTGTAGGGGATATGCTCTGTACATTAACCTGCTCTCGTTAGCAGCCCCTTACTGTTTGCACATTATGGGATCTCTGGGCTGAGGAGCCAAAGCTGCCCAGAAAAATTCTAACACCTAGTTCCTTGCAAGGGGAACCATGACCCCACCTCAGCTGCTCTGAGAATTCATGCACCTGCACCAGAGATTTCTTCCACAGGCCAATAAGGATGTGAGTCCCTTTTCTCTGATTGGGGTAAATGTGAAGCAGAAACAGCTTTAGAGGGGAAAGTTCTCTTTGTGCATCGGGGCTGGTGGAGGAAGAAAAGGCTCTTCATTTCCCTTTGACCCCAGAAATCAGCCCCCAGACTCCTCCATTTGGGAGCCAGTGCCTTGCTGAGCACAAATTCCTTGATGCTGAATGTTACCAATCCAGCAGCATTCTCACGAGAGACAGATTTGGACTTGGCAAAGAGGAGGCATAACTGGGATTCCTCTGCTGAATGTCAGGGGTGTCTCACCCTCTCCTTCCTCTCCCAGGGGACTGGGCTGCAAACCAGCTCCTGGAGAGTCTGTATTTTTCTTCTTTCTGCTAATTCTGGGATAAAAGGGATAATTTAGGGGAGGAAAATATTCAGATAACCTTTTCAGTGTTAATTGCAGCACACACAACCCAAGCTTAAGCCATAGGTTTTTATTTGGCTCACAGAGCACACTTTGCACGCTCTCTTCTCTCCTTACCAGTTTCTACATCTGATGCACTTTATTTATAGACATTTGCCTTTCTCAGGCACTAGCTCTGGCCCTTCTCACTCTCCACAGCTCCCTGACAGGAGGCTGGACCCAGGGGTCTCTCTATCTCTTCTCCCATGTAAAAGGTGACAGGACAAGAGGAAACACCCTCAGGGGAGGTTTGGGCTGGATATTAGGGAAAAACTTCACTGAAAGAGTGGCAAAGCCTTGGAACAGCCCTGGGACGTGGTGGAGTCCAGGGCTGTTCAAAGTAAGAGCAGACGTGGCACTTTGCAATGTGGTTTAGTGACCATGGTGAGATTTGGCTGAAGACTTGATGACCTTGGAGGTCTTTTCCACCCTTAACAATTCCATGATTCCAAGATTCTTCAGAACCGTGAGTGTTACAGCTTCTATCCCGTACCAAAAGCTAAACAAGCAAAGGAAAAACACTCTGCAGCCCAGGAGTGCTGCCCTTCACATCTTACCAAAGTCCCAGGGCTACAACAGCCAGAAAAAATGGATCTTATCATACCCTAAGCTCAATATTCCTCTTCTGCTTCTTTAAGTGTGCAAGTATCACAGAACAGAGAATGGTTTGGGGTGGAAAGAACCTCACAGCCCATCCAGTGCAATCCCTGTCATGGGCAGGGACATCTCCCACTGTCCCAGGCTGCTCCAAGCCCCAGTGTCCAGCCTGGCCTGGGACACTGCCAGGGATCCAGGGGCAGCCACAGCTTCTCTGAGCACCCTGTGCCAGGGCCTGCCCACCCTCACAGGGAACAATTCCTTCCTAATATCCCATCCCAATGTAGAGATGTTCCCCCTTGTCCTATCACTATCTGCCCATGTAAAAGGTCACTCTCCATGTTTTTTAAGCCCCCTTAAGGTACTTGAAGGATGTGTCTGCTCTGTTACATTCATGCAGGTCAAGAAGAATTCCTTCACAAACACAAACATCATAAACCCATAATGAGCTGTTATCATACATACTATTGATTCCCTGATTTAAATCCATCCTCTGGATTTCAGCCCTGTACCCAACACTACCAATAGCAGATCTTCAAAATTCTGCTAACAATTAGTTCTTTTAAAATGAACTTTTGAAAGCAGGACAGACCTCCCAGCTCCCAAGACAGCCTTCCAGGGCAGAGCAAGGTATCTCCTGGAAGATTCTTGTTCTTTCTTAGCTTCACATTTTTAAGGCTTAATTTCTTTTTGCTTGTAAACTCTGTTGCTCTAAAAAAAAAAAACAAACTCTGTGATGAACTAGAGGAGGAAAAACCCCATAACACATTTATTCATAATACCCACTTTCTTTACAGTCTTGTAAATCTTTTTTGAACAGCTCCTTAGTGCTGCTCCTGCTCTCTGCAAATGACTGAGATGATGGCAAAACACTCAGAAACTTTCAGTGGGAATGGAGGGGATGAGACTGCTGTAAATCCTAACTCCACAACCACACTGGGCTGTAGCTCTTTGAGGGACCATTTTGCTCATTCCAGCAGACCACACTGTCATTATTAGTCAGTGCAGTTATTCCTTCCCCACGGGGCTGGAAAACTGTAAATAGCAAAAAGAATAAGAATAGGCAGCAGTCAAGCAACAGAATATTAAAAAGGTCATGTGAAGTGCACGGCACCAAAATACTGGAATGGCTGTATTAGAGGGTGGAATCCTGATAATAGCCTCCCAATTCTAGGATAATATTAGCATGGAAAACTAGCACAGAATGTGAATTTGGAAACAACTGTTCAAAAGACAGGGTTTTCTTCAACACTCAAATTCCTTTTCTGAATGTCAGTTACATTCTGTGAGCTTTATCATCCTTTCACCTGAGGTTTTAATGATGCTGCATTACATGAGAATGCAGCAGAGTGAAGAAGAGCCTCAGCTCTTCTCTTTGAGCCTCCACTTCCATTTCCCACGTGCTCCACCCAGGCCCTGTGAGGCTCAGTAAATCCTGTGCATCCCCACAAACATGACAACACACCCAGCTCCCCCCTGGTCTGGGATCAATTCATACTGATCATGGTGCAACCCCGGGGAAAGAGTGGGAGAGGGAGATGTGTGATTGCACACTGGATGAGAGATCAATGGCTCCTGAGCCCATCACCCTGGGAGATGGGAGCAAGCTGCTGAGTCATCGATTATTTCCAGTGATGTGCACGCTGCCTGCTGCTCCTGGACACCAGAGTGCCTTCAGGCACCTCAGACAAACTCGGCGATTTCTTCCAGCCCCCTCCTGAAAGGAAGACACTTTTCAAAGACTTCAAAATCTCTGCTATTTCCATAACTGTAAGAACTGGTTTGCTTCTAGGATTTTCATCTAAAGACTATATATAACCTTTCAGGGCTTCTGTCAGAACACCAGAGACGGGGAGAAATCCGTGTTGCTCCTGGAGACCAGAGTGAGGAAGGGATAATGGTTTCTGGCAGCAGCAGCTGACACAGCCCTCAGCTGGAACAATGGCCATCACCTGGATGTCACCTTTTAGCTGGGCAAAGCAAATTGGTATCAGACAGGGAAGTTTGAGTTAGACAGGGAAAAGAAGTGTGTGGCTTTCACAATTAAATGCCTGAGCAGCAGGTTCAGGGAACTGTGAGCATGGCACTGGGAATGAACGAGGGGCTGGTGGGCTTCAGTGCAAACTGCAAAGTCCAATCTGCAATTTTCATCACATTGGTAAGGAAAGGGTGTGAGGGTGGGCAGGCCCTGGCACAGGGTGCCCAGAGCAGCTGTGGCTGCCCCTGGATCCCTGGCAGTGTCCCAGGCCAGGCTGGACAGGGCTTGGAGCAGCCTGGGACAGTGGGAGGTGTCCCTGCAATGGCAGGGGGTGAAACAAAATTATCTTTAAGCTCCCTCCAACCCAGACCATTCTGGGATTTTGTGATATGTAATAAACTGCAAATAGGTTGACAGTTTCTAGAGGGTTTGACAGACCAGGAGCTGAGGGTGGCTCAGCACTTCACCTGGGCACAGCATCACCCAAAGCTGGTTTCCAACATGCTGATCCTACTCATTCCTGCCAGGGAAGTCACTTCGTGGCCAGCAAGTTAAAGCAGTTCACAACATCTGGTAAAATTTAGAATATACAGCCTAAACTGGCAAAAGCCCTCATTTCTACAGGACACGGAACTCAAAGCCAGGCATGGCTCTGGATGGTGGAAAATGCTGTGGGAAACAATTGTGGATTTGAATGAGGAAGCCTAATTTTCATTTGGCCTTCCATACCTGCTTTAACTGGATCTTTAGGAGGCTTTATGGCTCAGCTTTTGTAGGAAGCAGGATGAACAATGCTTCTGCTGGTACTAGTTGTGAGTGGGTTTTTGATACTCTACTTGCACTTTATAGGGGATCATAATAATTTTTAAATAGTGTCACCTCATAATATAATGGCTTCTTCAATACTGCTGTAATCAAGGGTGCAGTGCAAAAATCCCAAAGATCTTAGAAGCTGGAAAAGCAGCTAAAACGTGGGGCTTTTGGGTCATGCATCAGAGAGGCACTTCAATCATTTTTTGGCAACTTTTAACAGCAGGGCACAGATCATTCTTTACTGCATTTCATTACAAGTTTGGACAAATCTGAAAAAAAAAAATCTTTTGTACAAATTTATCTGTTGTGCAGATGAGCTTACGAAGTTTTTTCAGAGGTTTGCAGACAATATGTGCTAAAAATTTAAAAAAAAAGTTAATAAAATATTTTTTATAATTTTAAAGCAAAATTCTCAGTTCTCCCCTTTGTGCAATGTCCTGTTACAGCTGGATCTTTTTCTGTTTCATTTTGTGGGGCAGAATTGCACTCCATAAGGCATTAAGGTAATACCTCAGTAGGGAATTTTCGAGCTCACTCTTT
The DNA here is from genome assembly GCA_013397395.1 of Sinosuthora webbiana. Taxonomy (NCBI): domain Eukaryota; kingdom Metazoa; phylum Chordata; class Aves; order Passeriformes; family Sylviidae; genus Sinosuthora; species Sinosuthora webbiana. Next base: position 193,154 of record VXBN01006968.1, read on the forward strand.
TACGCATTTCTATTTTCTAAAGCGTTATTCTAGATTTACCAACAGACTCCAACTTCAATAAGTAATTGAAACTCTACCTGTGTTCAGTAGATTGAACATTCCTGATCTGAACCACAAGGGAGCAAAACTAAATCTTTATCCTCTGCACTGGAACCCTGATGTCTGAATTCAGCTCTTTCCAGTGATCTTGCAGATTTTATAGCAGAATTAACTATTCAGTGCCAAATTCTGCTATTGGGTTCAGGTCCATTTGATCTAAGTACTAAATAATAGAAACATTGGAAGAACAAATGATCAGTTCCAAGTGTGTCCTGTGTAAACGCATCTGCTCATCCCTGAGATTGTTTATATCAAGGATATAACAGAATTAGTGCAGTAGACATCGGGGCCGTATCACACAGCAAGGGAACCACCACGGCTTGGGAATATCTTCTCCCAATGTGATAAATACAGACAGGACCCCACCCTGCCCAAACACGGCAGCTCTGGGGACCTCCAGAGCTGGACCAAAGGGAGCAGCAGTTCTTGGAGTGCCATGGAGAAGTGACACCAGTAAAACCACAGAGCCAGAGAATCTCCTGAGCTGGAAGAGCCATCGAGTCCAGCTCCTGTCCCTGCCCAGACCAACAATCCCACCCCGGGCATCCCTGGCAGCGCTGTCCAAACGCTCCTGGAGCTCTGGCAGCCCCGGGGACATGACCAAACCCTGGGGAGTCTGTTCAGTGCCCAGCACCCTCTGGGGGAAGAACCTTTCCCTGCTGTCCACCCTCAGCCTCCCCTGGCCCAGCTGCAGCCGTTCCCTGGGTGCTGTCCCTGTCCCGGAGCAGAGATGGGAGCTGCCCCTCGGGAGGAGCTGCGGCCCCCGGGGAGCTCTGCCCTCAGTCTGCCCTTGTCCAGCTGAGCAAACCGAGTGTCCTCAGCCGCTCCTTGTACAGCCCCTCCACAGCCTTCCCCATCCTCACCGCCCTCCTTTGGACACTCTCTAATGAATTAATTAAAAACCATCACATGGTGTCTCTCTGACCCGGGGTAAGAGATCACAGCAACAGAAACCTCCTGATGCGGGGCAGATGTCCTGAAGGCACTCAGCCTGCTTTTATCACTATTCCCTGGAATGCTTTGCCAGCATTTCTGTAGGAAGCTGTGCACTATCAGCCTTTGTTTTATCAAAGGACGACACAAGCTCTGCAAAGCCTGCCCCAGGCAAGGCTGGGCTGCCTTGGCTCCCACAGCCCAGGACGAGAGGCAGCAGCCAAGGCTAAACCTTCTGCAAGCACATGGCTGCATTTAATGCTTCCCAATACCTTAAAATAGCTCTATTTGCTTTTCTTTTGTCATGACACTTTCTTCACTGGCAGGCTGGAGTAAGAGTATTTTCTCAGTTGATTAATGTCCCCTAGCAAAATGATTTATAAATAAATACAGAGTGAGTGCTGCTGAAGTGTAGAGGGCTTGAGCCTGTCTACCACTTTGGGTTTCATAACCATGAACACGCTGCTTTCCAAGACTCAGCCCTCCTCTTTGCCATTCTGCTGACTCAAAAATAGGCCCATGTTAGGTTTTTTCATAACCACCATATGGTGCCTAGAAAACCTTTGGTACATTTGCAGTTCCCTGGGGCCTGCTCTGGATTGAAGAAGTAGATTTCTGAGGATGGCAATCATTTATGGCAGCTCAAGCAAGTTTTAGGGGTGTTTTTTTACATTTTTTTTCTAGTTCTTAATGTTTGTCCAGCAAGGAGGCAGCGTCTGAAGACAAGTGGCTCCTCAGTGAAACCGTGTGTTGCCTTTTCAATACACCAGATTTGATGCCTCTTGATTTAAAACGCTTGCTCCTGCAACAAAAGTACAGAGAAGTGCAAGATTTCTCTTCAGGTCTCTAAGCACATCCCCTCTTACCCCCACACTCCCTGCCTGCCATTTGTCTGGCTTATCTCCTACCTGCTTTTCTCAGTAGTCTTTATTTAAACAATCCTTTTGCAAATAGAATTGAAAGTTGTGCTGCAGGTGAGGCTGCGATGTGGATCTCAAATAGGATGTGGTTACATTTGCTGTGGCATTTATCTAGATTATGATCCATCTTCTCACATTTTATGATACGGCCACAGCCACACTCTGATCAGCCTCCTTTAATTTCATCCCTGCAATGTCTAGAGATGCTTCAAGTTTCTTTTCTATTGTGGGTTGATGAAAACAACTAGATTTTATGCATTTTGTGGCTTGGTTGGTTAGGTTCATCTGAAGTCTTTAGGTTTTATCTTTTAAACTAAATTTCTCCTTGAAAGCTGTGATATGAGTCATTCACATTTACTTCCTTGCCCTCTTTGCTTTAACGCCTTCTGCAGTTTCTTCTGTTCCAGAGATGAGAATAATTAGTACCCACTCTTAATTTTATAGTTTTGGAGTGTACTATTTTTGCTAGAATGAATATTCGCCTTCTTCTGAATGCATTTTAAGACAGCTGGAGGTAGGTGACTTGATCTGAATAAATTAACAGCTAAGCTTCCCTACAGAACAGACCAAGATGTACTTTGATGAGTTAATTCATTATTTCCCTTTTTTTTTTTTTTTTTCTGGAAGCTGGTTTTGATCCCCACGATGGAAACAGAAATAAATAATAATTATCATACAGGTCACCTTTTTTAAACCACTGAAATCTCAAGAACATGCTCCTGATTGTGCTGGCAGTTTGTTTTGGGGAGACTTCTGCCCAACTTATCACCTCAGGCCTTTGATCAGCATTTTCCAAGGATCTAATATGTACCTGTCGTTAATTACAAGGTAAATAAAAATAAATGAGATCGCACTTTCATTATGAAAACTGGTTAGAACAAATACAGCAGCCTGAAATTAATCTACAGTGGATGTAATCTAACCCCCAAAAGCCAGAAGAGTGCTGTGATGGAGATTAACTGAGCACTCTCATAAGCAGGGGTTTACTGCCATAAGTCACTGGAAGCAGGTGCTTTTGGACAAGATTAGACTCTGGAATTTTCATTAAACACATTTCAGGTGTTAGCTAGGAGAACAGTTCAGCAGATCAGCTGCTCTGGCCGAGTTAATTACTGTGACTTTGAAGTACACAGTCAGTTTCAGACGCAGGGAGTGACCAACTCCTGCCTAACACATCCAGGAGCAGGATCGTGGTGCAGAGCTGCTGCCACCAGCCAGGTAAATTTAGAGCAGCATGAGTGACCCTGGGCAGTAAATCTGTGCAAGAGACAGGTGACAGAGCAGCTTAGAATGTCGTAAGAATGGATTAGAGATGTGGGTTAGTGATGAACAGGGCTGATTAACAGTGAGATTCAATCTTGGGTGGCTTTTCCAGCCTTAGTGATTCTGTGGTTCTGTCCCTCCATGTGCTGCACACCCCGGGCAGCAACACTGGCTCTCTGCAGCAGCAGGCACAGCTCCACCTTAACCTCACCTGGGGACCAGAACTCCCCACCAGAGGTTCCTTGTGCTCAGGTTCCACCATCCACACCACCAGCTGCAACTCAGCAAAGGTGCCTTCCCCTTTTGTTGGATGGTTTTTCTTCACATTTTCCACTTGGGTGGTTCAAGCACCTTATCTGGTGGAAAGACGCTGCACAGAGGAAGCTCCCAGCACAACAGCAGAGGCATTTCCTTGTTAAAGCAAATGGTATTTTGAGAAACCTAGAGACCTTACCAGCTAGAATAAAAACAAGCAGGATAACCCACACTGCTGTACGTGTACACTTGGGAGATAATTTGCACTTTCTAACCACGAAACAAGAGAGAGGAAATGCTACAGGGATTCCTGCCAGTGCTGTAGTGGGTGCATGCCTCACTGATCCATGCCCTGCACAGCCAGCAGGAGCTCCCTGTTGGAGGCAGGCTCTCACCCTGGCTCACCAGCTGGTTCCTCGCTATCATGAACCAGCAGCTATGGGAAGGTGCACCAGGGTCTAGCAATCTTTCTTTCAGGTTTCAGCAGTTTATGGGGAAACACGCTGATGCCAGCTGCTGATTCTGGAGCTGAAGTTAATGAACATAGCAGCAGATAGAAACAGCTTCTAGATACAGAAAAATAAGGAAAACCAGCAGGGAAACACCAATGGGGAGTTAAAAAACCTTTGGTCAAGTTTTTTTTTACTGGGTGGTTATTTCTGCTGTCAGAGGGGACATACCTTACCAAAGAGAGACAGCTCGAGTGCAGCTGCAGAGAGGTGATGCTCTCTGCTATAGCTGGAGAAAGATTCACACCGTCCAAAAACACTTTTTGTGCCAATAACACAAATAAAGTACATAGTGCACCACACTTCCAACAGCCTCCTGCTTTCAGCAGTTCTCCAGCTCACTGTGTGTTTTCATGAGGGCTCCACTGCCATGCAGCTCTGTTCCTAACTCACATTAACTTTGTTCAGACCTTCCTTCGGCCATGCAAACGAGGTTCTTCAGAAGAAGACAGCTCAGTGGCAAGAGCTGATGGGCCAGGCAATGTCTGTTATATATCACAGCTCAGCTGTGAAGGGAGCCTGGATTGAGGCTCATTTCAGGGAGCTGTGCTTCCTCTACCTGCACGTTCCCTTCGACCTGTTCTGCACACAAGACACGAACCAGCTGGGAAGGACGCGCACATCAGGTGAGGGTGTGTGTGTGGAGGGCAGCTGTGGTTAACACCTCACCTCTCTGACCTTCTCTGGGAGCTGAGATACACAAAACCTGAGACAGACCTGGAAAACCTTGTTCAAAAACATGATAGCAAAAAAAATCTAAATAAAAATATGTTAAAAAAATCAAAGTTTGATGGTAATGGCTGCCCACTTTTAAGACTCTTGGACTGAAAACGAAGATATGGGTTGGACCTAGTTGATTCTTAAGGCCCTTTCCAACCTAAACCACTCTGTGATTTTATGATTCCATGTCTTTTGTCACAGCTGTAACCAAGTAGAACCAAGCCAAGTGTCGTGGCACTAACCAGCTAACTGATGATAAAGTAAATTTTAAGAATATTGTCTTCTTTATTATTAAAGGAAGACTGTATTAGTATGCACAAGATAGTAAAGCAAAACTGTCTTTATTAAAAGCTAAGCAAGGGTTTCTTGCTAAATTTAGACTAGATCGAGAGAGAGAGGGTTTCTGCCTATTTTCATTACATTATTTTACACTGGATGAGTTTTTAACAATAATAGGACACCCTAGGAAGGATGCAAAGAGCTGTCAGTGGTTTTCACTGAATGCTGTGACATTTCCAGAGTACACTGAATGATTCAAATAATGAAGAAATGTAATGACTTCTAGATAAAACCCCTGTTGGATAGTTACTAGCTGAATATTGCCTAAACACCTTTTGGGTGTTAAACTGCCTCAGAAGGGAAGAAGAGAGGAGTGATTTTGCTACATTCCCACCCTGCCCAGCCAAGGATTGGATGAGATACATTTGCTTGGAGAAGAACAAAAGAAAAAAAAATTTAAAAGTAAAATAAAAAGCTCTTGGATCATAAACTCTGATGCATCATAATTTAATAATGTTCATTGATGTCAGTCAGAATGTATTAAAACAATCCCCTGCTGTTAACAGCACAACATCCACCATTTCAGGATGGTTGCATTTCCCAAGCAAATTAAGGCTCCCTCCAGCTTTACCTGGATACATCATTCTAGGAATCCAAAAGGCCTTCCATTGAATTATGGCAAATTTAAATTTTCTTCTTATTGTTTCTTAAAACCAAATACATTACACCTTTTGTGCAAACTCAAGAGGTTACAAAGGCATGGGATAGATTTAAAGAATTGCAGCAGGTTTTCCTAGAGGCATGAGTTTTCCAGATCTGGATCAACTCTTCGAGTTTTTACATGACAGATTCAAAAAGAATTTAAAGAGATTTTGGAGAACCCTCCTGGAACCCACCTGTGTATCTTTGTCTCCTGTGTGTGTGTCCTGCACTCTAAGGCCCTTGACAGACCCGTCCATCTGTGGGCTGTAGAGCCCTTTGGGGTGCAGTGCCTTGGGAACAGCACATGGGCTTTCCCTCTCCATGCTCCCGCCTGCTGCACGCTCCTCTCCATCCCTGCAGCCTTCCCCTGGGGTCTGAGCCAACCTCCACTCCTCTATTTTCTCACAGACAAAGATAGAAAAAATGACTTTTGGGGACAAAACTTCAGAACTAGACAGAGATGTTGCTTAGCTACGCACAGGCATTTTCATTTGTATCGTCTGTCAGGAGAAAAAAGACATCTCTATTGGAGCAGCAGGGATAAAACAGCGCTGCAGGGAGGTGACCCAGCCCAGCCCAACGCTCTGAGGCAGGCTCCTCGAAGCATGCACCCCTCCTGCCAAGTGACACGTTGTTCCAGCCTTTCTCAGCAGACCTCCAGGGGTGGATAATCCACGCCTCACAATGCAGGCCAGAGGATCCTTCCCTCACACCAATAATGGTCCTTTTTATTGTGCCTTGGCAAACGCAGAAAGGGATTTCTTCTATCCCGTAGATCAGGCTAATTCCCTTGCTTGGTTGGTTCCTGCCAGCTGAGCTTTGAAGATGCCCAATAATTCTAATCCTAGGAGAGTGTTACGAGCTGTTCTCTGATGAACACATCATCAAGGACAACACTCTAATGGTTTTTAAATTGTTTCTCTTAGTCATAGGCTTAAAATAAAAATTAAAAAGAGGCAGAAGAAACAGTACAAGCTTTAGACAAATGTAAAAGGAATGCTTAGACACTGTGAGGACCAAGGGAGAACATAATTACAGACCATGTTTCACCGAGAGCATGACTCATTAGAGAAGACTAAAAAAAATGCTTTAAACATATATATCTAACTGTTTGGCTGATAATAAAAGTGATAATTAAAAACAAGAACCCCAGACACTTTAGGACTCCTCAAATCCCTCAGATTCTTACATCCAGAAATACAAATGAGGGCACATCCTCAGGTGGGACACGGAGTGTGCCAATTCCCCCAGCTGCCAGATGGCTGCTGCAGCTGCAGGGCGTCTGGACCTGGACAAAACACACGTGCAGGCCCAAGGGATGGTGGCAAACAGGAGCTCCTTGGACACATGGCTGATGTCTGAGTGGTGCATGAGCCCCGCCAGGCCGGGCTGGCTGGGAACAACCACGCGCCCCAGCAAAGCTGGGTGTGCCAGGAACTCCAGGCAGCAGCCAGAGCAGGTGATTCCAGCTCAAAGATATTTGAAAAGGCCATTTTTATCGTGTGTCCAGTCACAGGAGGGGTTTGAGCCCGAGTTAGCAGCAATGTGTCACCAAGGCTGCACGAGCAGGGTCATTCCAGGCGTGCACAGGGACACAGCAGCAGCGTGCCTTAGAGTACAGCTCTGCCCAGCTTCCCAACAATGCAAAAGAAAAGCCAAACTTGATATTTCTTCACTGAAAAAGTGGTAAAGCATTGGAACAGGCTGCTCAGGGCAGCAGTGGAGTAGCAAGGCCAACAGGCAAGGCCAGCTTTAAGGGTCTGTGATGCCTGTCTCTTGCTGAGAAAAGTGAAAGAAAAAGAAATCTGTTGACAACTGATTGCTGAACAGGTGTGCTCCCACAGGATTTACATGGGCACCCACATATACAGAGATGCTGTCTGATGTGTGTAAATACAGGGATATAGAAATAGATATGTGTATTGATTAACTCCCACAGCAGTTTAAACCTTCCAGCTATTAAAAACTCCAAAAAGGCAGTCAAATTCCTTAATAGTTTAAGGAAAAGCTAATTTTCAGGTTTTATAATTATTCTGCCTTCAGTCTAAGAGCATTGCAGAAGTCTCAAGGCATGCCTAGAGAGACATAATCATGCTGGTAAAATAACCTCAAGATGCTTTTGTGGAAACCTGTACTATGCTGTGTCCCTGAAGTCCCATCATCCCATGAAGATAATGTTTCCATAATGTAATTGCAGCTGCATGATGTTACCACTATTGCATTTTAATAAAACAGGTTTAACTGTGTAAGAGAATGAACAAGCACACTGCAAAAAGCCACGGCACAGTAATCATACTCAAGGCAATTTTCTTCAAAAAATTTGAAAAAAACCCTGGAAACCTGATTTTACATAAGTTAATTGCAGAGGGGAAAAAATTTAATGGGAGGTGTTAAAGTTATGCTGCAGTTAAAATACAACAGTCAGCAAGGCAAATCATGGACTGCTTTTAAAATTAATATCAAACACCAGCACGAAAAAATGAAATACGTAAATGTCCTGGCAGAAATTCAGCTCTTTTCTTAAAATCAAATGTACAGACTCCTCTTTGGAGCATATAACGTGTCCTTTGTGCCTGTGCCTAGCAACAAGCTGCCTGGGGCTGGATGCTCTCAGGAGGAGCACTCCTGGTGCCCAGACCTACCATCCCCTCACATCTTCTGCTGGGTTTTTGGGGGAAGTCAGTCCTGTTTCGGGTTTTCCCCACACCCATTCCGTCTGAAGCAATGGGTAAGGTGGGAAGGCTGCAGAGCTCTCACATTAACAGACGAGTGGTGAGCTCCGTGGTGTCCCTGCACAGCTGGATTCACTAGTGCAGTCACACACACAGTGGTGATTGTCCTTACTGGAAAAAGCCATCTTGTAAATGATGACCAATGCACCTAATGGCTTTAACTTATTTATAGGACTGCACAAAGGCTTCAGACCCAACCTTTGCTCTCATATTGCCAAAGGCTATAATTAAATTTTAATTGACAACCTGAATCCGCCCAAGAGTTATTTCCTCATCTCTCCCAAGGATGTGCAGGCTGTTGTTCCCCGGTCCTGCACTTACTGAGAGCCGGAAAGTGTTCACAGGAGCACTGGGATTTTTACCAAGTTTAACTCAAGCCCCTGATCTAGAATAATGAGTAACACACCTAACCTTTGTCTGAATCAAAGGCTTTTCCACTCTATGTGATCGATTAGGATTCCTGAGGATGGTGGCCATTCCCCATGGGAGGGTTCCCAGCAATCCACAAATGCCTCCTACAGCTCCAGTCTGAACAGACAATCCCCTTGAAGAGTGGTCTCTGACCCTGTCTGTCAATGATGAGGTTTGCTAAGCTCTGTGAAGAGGATACCTTTGCTCTTCCAGCCTTCACCTCAGCAGAAAAAGACCTTCTGCCAGAACCAAAGGTCACCTTTGCAGCTGGGGCTGGAAGCTGTGGAGTGTCCCCCAGAAAGGAGGGAAGGAAAGCACTGGCAGAGGAGCACACATGAAGGTATTTGTCTCTGTAGGTGTTCACTTAACTGCATTTCCATTCTACACAAAACCCTCTCCCAACCAAAACCACCCCAACAAGACCCCACAGCAATACAGACTTTAAATAAGGGCTTTTTTTTCCCACACAAGCTGTGAAAGTCAATGGGACATCTGATAGAGGCAGAATATTTTTATTCTGGAAGCAGCCTGGTTCTCCCTCCTGCCAGTGTATATTATTCCTACAAAAGACTACCAGCTAAGAGGAGAAACCCACAGCTACAGAGCCTGTATAAACTGAAACAGAGAACAGCTATTGTAGGCAAGGGAGATCAAACATGCAAACTACACAGCAGGTATCAAATGTCTTTTTTCATTTTAACACAAACATTTTTATATGTTTTACTGCAGTCTTGGTTCACGTTCAACACAGCAAAAGCTCACTGCAGGATTTCCTTCAAATTCGACAAGATCTGGATCAACTCACAAAAATGCAGGCTCTTTTTCCAGTACAGAATCACAGAACCACAGAATGGGTCAGGTCAGAGGAGACTACAGCGGGCTCTTACTCCCCCTTTGCTAATTCAGTTGCATAGCAGAAAAGCCCGTGCAAAAGTCTACAATTGTATTCTAGAATCGTACTCTGAAATACTAACCCAAAGTATCTTCAAATGTACTGTCTCCAGGTCTGGCTTACCTTTACTAAAAGCCTTTTGTTTCCTTTGAGTAATTTCTGAAGGCATGTTTCACCATGCTCCTGATTTTTGGCTTCTAACTTGAGCTGGAAACTGAGAGCAGTTTTCTTGTCCCAGGGCATACCCAGGCTCCTCAGCACAGCAGGAATCTCAGGGCACCTCACGGCCTCAGCACAAAGCTGCTTTTTGTTCTGCCTCCCTGCCGCCCACCCGAGGCGATGGCCCGCCGGGTCCTGCTGCAGGGCCAGCCTTGCACACCGCGGCACAGCTCCAGATCTGCTCCCAGGAAAAGTGTCCCCTGGCACAGAGGCAGGAGCTGCCCCCACAGCCTTCCCAAAAGGGCAGAAATCCCGGACCTCACCTCTCACTCAGCATTACCCACAGACACTGTTTTATGGCTTTCTTTGTTTGCAGCTGCTTAACCAGGGGTTAGCTCATGATTTAATGGGGCTCCTTACTTTGATTCCTCAGGAATTTTAAGGGTTTTGTTAAAACCTTTGTAAAAAATGGTAAGTTAAACACATCAGCCATTTTCAAATCCTCCCAAAGAATCAAAGCGGGTTGAAGAACTGCAACATGCAGTGGGTTCATTTGTGCTGGTTTGGCTCTGTGGGGCTGTGGTTTTTTTCAAATTAACTGTCCTTAATGGTACTTTCAGTTAATTTCCTGAATGGACAGTAATGCTGTCTACAGCAAGGCACACCGCTTAAAAGCAAAGCAAAGAATTTCTTGGGATCATTACTACAACATGGTAACATAAGCATGTATTTTGTTCCCTGAGCAGCATCAGAACAAACTCACTCCGAGCACTGACCAAAAATGCTCTTTTTACTGCTTTTGACAGATGAAAAGAAAGAAAGAAAGAAAGAAAGAAAGAGAAAGAAAGAAAAGAGGAGGGAAAAAAAGAGGAGAAAATCTATTGTGGGATAGTCAGATAAACTGACAGGCAAGCTTTGTATACACTTACTGGATTAAATTTCCTTTAATAAACTGGAGCTGTTTCAATAACAAGAATAGAATCCTAGATGTTGGTTTCCAACAATTCATCCCATATAAAAGTGCAATTCCATTTTGCATTGTTTTCTCTATGACTTGGATAAAAACTATCTAAAGGCAGGGTGTTGGGAGGATTTACATTGTGAACTCACCTTCAGACTTTGCCCTAAGGTTACCAAAAAAACTTTTAATTCCTGAAAAGCCACACTGATCCCATGTCTCAGTGAAAATGGAATAAATACCTAATTTCTTTTCCTAACAGCCTTGCATCCTTCCAGGATGGATCTCTTTACATGCTAGCTCATGCACATATCTCTTATTTTATCCAATTATTTAGACGCTTTTAAGACTGCACCAAAATTAATAAAGATGCACTTGACTGTGTCTAGTCTGAAAAACACTTAAGAACTCCTAAAAGAATTAATGATTTTTGGAACCAGGATATTAAAATCCATGTCTAAACTGTGTGGTCTTTGGGATTATCAATGGATCTGACACAAAGGTCTCAAAGCCAAATTTTTCTGGAGTTTTAATTCTGATTTCTTTAATACATTAAGGCAAAATTTATTTGGACCATGAAATCAGACACTGGCTTCCCTAAAATAGGGACAATTGGAAACCTTAATTTTCCTACAATATTCTCAGACAGATGGTTTAGAAAACAGCCCCAGTTTTAAGCTTTTCACCCTCTTGCCAGGTGTGATATATTTGGGAGAAGTGTATTTTCAGGAGGGAAATGACTGACCAGTAGCAATTAAGTCCATCAGAGCAGTTTTACTTCTCACATTTTGCGTTTCTCCTGACAGCAGTTCTTTAATGTCTGTGCTCAGGGCATTAATGTCTCACTGCCCATACAGCCAGCACCATTGCAGGAGCATCTGCTGGGGAAATCTGCAATGTTACTTACCAAGAAGGAGATTAACCATAATTGTTGACAAAAATACCCCTCAATATTTACACCACAACATAAATCAAGGCTTACCCTGTAACATAAACACGGTGGCTGGGGCACAGTGCAGCCAGGCTGAGGAATCCACATCCACATTTCTTTCTCATCTTTACACATCACTGTCATTAAAAAAAATGCAGCATTTCCAAGCTAGGCTGAAATTCTGTGTTCTCATTTCTTAAAAATGTGAAGGTGTTAATTTCTGCCTTGGTCATTTTCTTTTTGAACCTTTGCAAAATTGCTCAAAATTTCAAGTCTGTAGCTGCAATGCTTTTATAAAGGTCCTGAGACTGCCCAATGTTGTGGTGTAAGTGTCCATTACTCTCAAACACTACTGTACACACTACCATTGGTGTTTGTCTTCTGAAATAAAGGGCAAGTGCCAAGAGATGCAGCAACAACAGCATCCAAACCACAGCTGCCCTGGCCTTAGCATTAGGACATTTCCTGTCCCTGTCATTGATTGCCTCTGGTTTGTGTATTAATCCTTGTCTTGGTTTGGAGAGACAGGTGTCTGCCAGGGAGGGCAGCAGCCTCCCTTGGAATGGAGAATGCAAACCCCTTCCCTCCGAATTATTATAATTTTGAAATTAAGATACGAGGGTAGGAATAACAGCTCTTTACAGCTCCATCCTCAGACCCTCAGCGAGGTGAGTTAACCAGGGGGCAGCTTTCAGGCAGATTCAGGAGCAGGATGTTCAATGAAAGGATTTCTTTAGGCAGAAGCACAACTATTGATTTCAATCTCCAGCTAGACAGGGGGTTTAAAAATCACATTTGCAGATCTAAAACCCCATTTATCAGAGGGTAATTTCCTCCACACCTGAGTATTTCAGTAACACTGGACTGATGTTCAATTCCTTCACAGGAGTAATGGGAGCATTAAACAGAAATATTGGCAGCACGGTTTGGCAATGGCAGAAATTGTCACAGCAAAGTTAAAAAAGTAAAATATGCATCTTAATGGGGCAGTTATCCTAAACTTACATTCCGTGTAAGCTTCTACAAAGCTTCTATGAAAACAAATAGGAATTAATTATAACAAATACCCTGTAAATACAAAGATGTTTATATATCCATGGGCTATATAACTGACATTATGATATTCTTGATACTTTTTATATTTATTTGATGTACTATTAATTCCACGATCACTACACTCTAAGTCAAAGAAACTTATTCACAACTAGTGCAATCATCAAGATTTCATAAAAACACAAAAGTCACTCAGCAAGTAAAAGCAGAAAAGCCAACAATGCGAAATAATTGCAAGTATAATGATCTAGTGCAGTGAACACATGGCAGCAGTGCTAATAAACTGGTCGTGTTGGAATTAGTTTTCCACGCTGCATCAAATATTTGGTGAAAAAAAGGAAGACAAAGCCAGATGGCGCTGCTTTCATCAGACAACAGGTCTTGCAAGGAAAAGCCCTTATGTATATTCGTGTGTTTGGAGACAGGAACCAGAAGAGAGAAACATTTGCAAGGTCTTTCTGATAGTCTGCCAGTGAAACACCAGAAAATTTGCATTTTTACAGACACCCCTCAGCATAACTGCAGAGGGAAATGCAGACCACAGGCAGAATTAATGTCTACAGGTTCTGCTGAGGCCACTCAGCACTTCCAGGTGAAACAGATTTTAAAATTTCCTTATGTATCATATTTAATGGTTTCAGTCCAGTCTAGTCTATAGGCTGAGTGTTCACCACATCCCAAAGCTGTCAAGTGCTTTTAATGCCAACTTTAAAAGCAATGCCTAGGACTTCAACAAAGCCAACTGTCCTTCTCTGCTTCAACCACAAGCTACTGGGCAAACTGTGAGTGGTGCTGTATGAAATTCAAGCAAACTGATCACAATAGTGATTTCTGGCCTTAAAACTCCATCTGGGTTTGAATTTCCTCTTGCTATTTTACTCACTGACACCGTGTGTCAGTAATAAACAGCAATCTGTGTTTGGCACCCAGCTGGTCTATCATAATGGGATTTGAAGTAGATATCACTTTAAATCATCCAGACCTAAAGATTTCATGTGGTTTCCTTAAAAACCAAACAAACAAATGAAAAGTCGTACTGTAAAATTCCTAGCTTTTCAAAAAGCTTCTGGCTATGAACCTGGCAAAAGAAAGCGTGAAAGGGATGTGAAATTGTATTTGTAAATTTATATATTGGAATATTATAATGACAAAGAAACTACCAAAAAAATGCCTAAAGGCCAATGAGCGTGAGCCAGCCCTAAGTCACCTGGTCTGACCTTACAGCTTATCCTGCTTGAGCAAAATGTTGGGCTAGATCAACTCCTGATGCTTCTTTCAACCTGGATTATCCAGCGAATCTAGCAAAAACTTCCAGGAATTCGGGGGGGGGGGGG
>VXBN01006968.1:207320-246311 GCA_013397395.1 Sinosuthora webbiana
AAAAAAAAACAACAAAAGAAAAACAAACCACACCTAACTAGGAACTCTTTCTAGAGAACCAAACCAGCCCCACTGCTTGCACACTCCAGACAGGTGGGCTCCCATGTTGCACATATCATAAGCCCATTTTGCAGTATTTATGGGCAGATGCAATGCACATAAACGTATCCCATTGCACACTGTGGGACCTGAACTCAGCCTTGAGAGACCACAAAAACCCCAAAAGGCCCTACAGCTCTGCACACAGACACAACCCTGCTGCTGCACAAAAACCCCAAAAGGCCCTACAGCTCTGCACACAGACACAACCCTGCTGCTGCACAAAAACCCCAAAAGGCCCTACAGCTCTGCACACAGACACAACCCTGCTGCTGCACAAAAACCCCAAAAGGCCCTACAGCTCTGCACACAGACACAACCCTGCTGCTGCACAGCAGCTCTAAAGTCTTCACTGATGCTGCAAAACTGGGATAGCTGGCAAACATCACCTGGGTTTTCGCTGGGTTTTTTCTTTTTAGTTGGTTGGTTTGGGGGTTTTTTGGGATTTGTTTTGTTTTGGGGTGGTTTAGGGTTTTTTAAAGGATAGTAATAGTAATAAAAGACACAACAAATAGGGAGGGGCTGCACGTTGGCAGTGAAGGCTGCTTTCCTCATGCCTTCCCTAGGGCCATGGCAGGGCTGGTGCCCGGGCTCTTGGAGCCTCAGCACCGCTGCCACCTGTGGAGCTGGTGCTCGACCTTGTGGGGAAATTGTCTTCCTTCCTTCCTTCCTTCCTTCCTTCCTTCCTTCCTTCCTCTCTCCCTCCTCTCCCCGGACATCTTGGAAGCAGGGAACGACTCCTGAAAGCATGAGGCTGATACAAAAGAACCCTTTGAACAGCTCATTTATTTCCTTTTCTCTCTCTTTTTTTTAAAATGCATTTCAATAGCATGCATTGTTCTATGAATTACATTTGGGAGTAATTCCATACACAAAGGGCTTTTCATTTAACTGGATTAGTCTTTTCATTGAATCACCCTTTGCCTACAGTAGCTCCAGGGCCTGATTTTTCTCTTATTTACCTGGTTGCTGACAAGCTCTGTGGGGACATACAATTCAGATTCACACTGAGACCTGGCATTTTAGACAGGTGCATTCTTTACTCTGGTTTACAGACAACCTCCTTCCACTCCCTCTTCTAGACCACTGCTGCACCTCTGCACAACCCTGAAAAGTACATTAAGATTGATTTTTCTTTGAATTCCTTGTTTTGGGGTATATTACTGCAAATGGGTCATCTCTGACCTATCACTGCCTATACATTTGATGGAAAAAGTTTAAATTCACCTTTCAAAAGTAAACATTAAATCCCAGCATTTGCACATAGATGTCTTTAAATCATTCTCCATCTATTTGATATACTAAAATCTATAAAAAGAATTTAACGATAGTAAACTTCTGTTGGCTAGAATGAAACAATGACAACACAGTTTGGGAGTATAAACGCAACTGATTCCTGATCTCATTCATCACCTAGATGGATTCAGCACCTCTGAAGTGAACTACCAGTACATCCTCTAAAAACACACCACCACCTCCTAAACACCATGTTGTTCATGTATTTTGTAAAAAAAACAGCTGAGTCACTCAGCTTCAGGCACATGCAAATGTGATTTTCTGAGCAAGACACCAGCTAAGAGAATTAACACACATCACAGTTTTATAAAAGACAATGCTCAAGCCCAGCAGAACTTTTAGATCAGCCTCACCATGCCAAATGTGCAACTGTTTTTGCTATTTCATTTCAGCTCTACAATTTCCACAACAAATTTTGTAGGAAAAAAAAAATCCTCTAGTTGTACAAATGTATAAATATACACACATATATGTGCTATGGCTAAAAAACGTGCAGAGATTCCACTAGGACTTTTGAAATGAGAAATTAATATATAGAAATGGACTAAGCTATGCAATTTCAGTGAGAAAGTTATGAAGTCATTAAGACAGAGGCTAAAAGCAGGAGCTTTATTTCCTCCTATTGTGTCTGTTCTATCCAAACTGCTGACATTTCTTTCCTGTTTTAAGTACAGGGCTGTACCTAGCTTCTCAGACAGCAGTGTGAGGTAACACTCCCTGAAGCAGGAAAGGTGCAGCAGTGTAAGCACACCCCAAAGCAGGTGTTCCAGCAGGGAGTTAACACAGAGCTGAAGCCAGGAGTGCCAGATCTCCTCTGGAAGTGTGCTCCAGGATTAGAGAACAGTACAACCACCTGACAACCTGGCAGGCTGTCATCGTTGCCTAAAAAATATGTAAAAAACGGATCATCAGACTCTGTAGGGAGGAACGCCAATAATTTGTGTAAAGGGCCAGGCTGGGGGATCACACAGCTGTCTCTGAACATGAGGTTTGGAGTCAGACAACACGCCAGGCCAGGCCCAGGCACAATCCTCTGGTTTCCAGATGACTTGTGGGCAAGCTGCAAACTTGTACTTCGCATTCAGATGAAACAGCCATGAGCACTCCCAGCCATTTCCCTTCCAGAGGAGCCCAGGGCCATCAGATCCCTCTTCTCCCTAAAATCAGCCCTGCCAGGCACGTCTGCACTGCAGGCACGTGAGCTGCTCACCAAACAGCACCCAGCACTCCAGACTACAGACCAGCTGTTTGTACAAGCAGGATGGAGCAGCTGAGAGGCTGATCTGAGTGTGCAGCTGATGTGCTGTGAGCACAGCAATGTGTGACTGCGCGGAGGGCAGCGGGCCCAGAGGAAGTGAGCGCTACTGCACAAAGAAGTCCTTTGTGGAATGGGTAGCACTTGCTCTTAACAGAGAAAATCAACTGCCTTACACTTCTAAATGCATCAAAAATTAATCCAAAAAGTGTACTGGCAAATTGCATATCCTGGGTCAGAGCATTTTCACAAACTCCAGACGTCCCCATTTTAATGCTGCACCACTTGTATCGATGTTTCTGTTTATTTCCAGGTAGGAGCTTACTCATTTCCTTCTGGCACAAGTCCAGCACTGCTGAAAACCTTCTCTTTCCCTGGTCCAAACATGTGTGTGCCAAGCAAGGCAGCAAAAAAAAATCATGGGCTTCAAGATTTTAAATCCAAAATGGATAAATGTGATTGCTGAAACTGTCCTTCCCAATAACAGAGGCTGGAAATTTCCATACGTGCTTCATGCATTAAGCCCATACCAGTTGCTTTTGAGCAGGCAAAACCAAAATCACAGAATCATGGAATGTTTTGGGTTGTTAGGAACCACAAAGATCATCTTGTCACAACCCTGCCATGGACAAGGAACCTTCCACTAATATCTTTCCAGAATGTCTGGAAAATGTTCCAAAATATCTTTTCAGGTCCTACTGATTAGGAGGGAAGGAGGGAATGATCCCTTGCCTTGATCATTGGCTTTTCATGAAAGCTCACAGTAAATAAAAACATTCAGGTCACTTTCAGGACTCCGATATTGACATAACCATTGATTCCTGGGGCTGTCAGGCTGCCCTGCAGTTTGAGTTGTTCTGGAGAATTTTACAGAAGTGCTGTCCTTTCTAATTGTTTCCACATTTAGGATCATTCTGTGTCTGTCACGTAATCATCAGAGTGATTTTGAGGAAAAAAAACAGCAAAATGGTTAATAATTATGAACAGCTTGAGAGTCTAATAAAGACTAGAAATTCCTTTCATATGCAAAGATGCAAAGATGCAGAGCAGCATGTTTTCTGTTTGTTTGTTTTCAATATTCCCATCCAGATTTCAATGGCTGTTCTGACAGCGGCCCCAAGGATTGTCTGTGCACCCTCCAGCATCTGTTCGGCAAAACACTCACCAGATCCCCTGACTCAGACTCCTGTGACAGCACTTGCATGTTCTTTCTGTAACTGACACACAAACAAGACCTACCTACCACAGAGTGTTGTCTTGTTGTTTCACCCCCTGGCTGCAGACTGACCCATCACCAGTCTGCCTCTCTCTGACCACAGTCTGAGTCTGAGGCTATCCCCACGTAGGGACCACGTAGGGTCTTTTTCACAAGCAGCAAAGGATTTTTTTTCCAGATTCAACCCACAGAACTAACTCAAAGGCTGGATAACAGGAAATTTTATCGTTAAAAACATTATACTGGACTGACAAATGCAAAGTTTCAACAGAGAACTACTTTTTCAGACCCTATGGCTCACAAACACAAACTCAGCTGTTTCCCAGTTCCACTGAAATTACACCCATTTCCCACAGGAATAAGAACAAGTCCCCTCAGGTGTCCTTGGCACATGATTGTGCAGCACAAAGGGAATCAGCACTCAGGAGGCATCACACAGCACTATCACTGTCTTGTCCAAAGAGCAGATCTCTTATTTCTAGGACTAAGGGCAAAATAATTTCACTAAAGCACATCAAATCTTTACAACTGCCAAACAGGTTCTCAAAATGCATTTGCAAGGAGGTGTACAGAAGATGAAAAAGGGGTCATTAAAAATATAGCAGTATCTCTGAATATGTCACTGGACGCTTGCAACCAGAGAGGGTTCTGACCAGGTCGTCCTGGGAACCAAACGCAGCAACAATTATGGTTCATGCATATGTAATGACTGTTAAATGAACAGGTAATGTATCGGCTAAAGGCTGGCCTAGCTGAGCGTATTACTGAAGTTTAGCTACCACAAACCCAAAAATTAAGGAAAGCAATGTGCCTTTTTAAGCTTTGGACTTGTTAAGAACAGTGTAATCTATACACATACATCTTTGCTGTCGTAAGACATTGTTTCGTCCATTTTCTATGGACTGTAACAACAAACTTTATTGCTCTCTCCAAGTTAGTGTTTCCTAGCCCGCTGCACTAACGACAACTCAGGAATATTTTCAGTGCAGATGAGAGCAGTTCAGGCTTTAAAAGAGATTACATGTGGTCATATAAAACCCAATTATTCTCATTTATTTTTTTACATTTCTGCTCTTGCTGGCAGTTGTTTCTATGCATCTGAGTGTTCCTCTGATGTCTCATCACCACAAAACCTGCCTGTTGATCGGTTTTGTACATGGTCGTTGTCACAGAACATAGGGAGACAAAAATATATCGGACAATGAGGGGGGAAAAAAAGGATAATGCTATTGAAACCTTAAAAACATTGATCAGAGAGCTCTTAAAAATCAACCTCTAGCCTTGCACTTTGTCAAGTGGCTCCTTCTGAAAGAGCCATTTGCATCCATTGCCAATCCACTACGTACAGAGCGAGGGGCGATGTGACTCCCGGCCAGCGCTGCCAACTGGGCTCGGCTGAGCGGAAACCTCCGCCCCGGGCAGCGAGAAGGGAAGAGGCGGGGAAGAGCGGGCGGGAAGAGCGGGGGAAGGCGGCCCCGGCGGCGGGAGCGGCCCCGGAGGCCGGGCAGCTCCGGGGGGACCTTCCCCTCCGCCCCGCGGGGACAGCAGGGCCCCGGCAGCCGCGATGGACTCCGGCAGCGAGACCCACGAGCTCAACGGGACGGCGGAGGGCGCGGAGTCGGCGGCCGAGGAGCAGGTGAGCGCCGGGCCCGGGGCGGGGCGGGCGGGGCTGTGTCCTTCCCACAGCGTCTGTCCCGCAGTGTCCATCCCGGGGCCGGGCACCGTGTCCTTCCCACAGCGTCTGTCCCACGATTCCATCCCGGGGCCGGGCAGCGTGTCCTTCCCACGGCATCTGCCCCGCAGTGTCCATCCCGGGGCCGGGCACCGTGTCCTTCCCACGGCGTTGATCCCGGGGCCCGGCGGGACGGGCACTCCGCGAGGTGCGGTGCTGCTCGGTTCTTGCTGGGTTATTTCTGGGGTTTTACCTGCCTTCCCTGCATTCTTGCAGGGAGGCCGCTGCGCGGTCTGTGTGCCCGGGCAGGACCGGGCAGAGCTCCGGGCAGGGCAGAGCTCCGGGCAGGGCAGAGCTCCGGGCAGGGCAGAGCTCCGGGCAGGGCTCCGGGCAGGGCCAGGCACGGCTCCCGGCACAGCTCCGGCTCCCGGCACAGCTCCGGCTCCCACACTGTCCAGCAGGGCCCTCCTCGCCTGGATCCGCCCGCAGCTCGCCGCTCCTGCAGGGCTTTGCCCGCCCGGCTGCCTTAGGAGAGCAGATCCACGCAGAATAGGCAATTACAAAACTAGGAGGAATTACTGAAGTGGTAGCGCCTGTGTGGTTAATTTCCGTGCAGTAATCAAAATAAAAACAAGAATACCCAGCTTTTTCCTTCTCTGTGTTGTCAAAACATGACCAGACATCCTCACTGGGAAGCATTCATCCCGTATTCTGGTTAAGTATAAAGGANGCCAGGCACGGCTCCCGGCACAGCTCCGGCTCCCGGCACAGCTCCGGCTCCCACACTGTCCAGCAGGGCCCTCCTCGCCTGGATCCGCCCGCAGCTCGCCGCTCCTGCAGGGCTTTGCCCGCCCGGCTGCCTTAGGAGAGCAGATCCACGCAGAATAGGCAATTACAAAACTAGGAGGAATTACTGAAGTGGTAGCGCCTGTGTGGTTAATTTCCGTGCAGTAATCAAAATAAAAACAAGAATACCCAGCTTTTTCCTTCTCTGTGTTGTCAAAACATGACCAGACATCCTCACTGGGAAGCATTCATCCCGTATTCTGGTTAAGTATAAAGGATGTTTGTAGAGCATGCCACTTATCTGAAACAACCAGACTGGTAGGAGAATGTCTTTTATCTTGTTTGGAAAGGAGTAAGCTCTAAAGACAGCTCTTACTCCAGCCTAAGTCTCTGCCACACAGAAGCTGCTGTACTAAATCCTCTTGTGTGTCACTGCTAAAACGTTCTGGTTACACAGACTGGGCTGGTTGTGTAGCACATCTGTCCTGCCTCCATCCCTCCCTCCCTGACAAACCCTTGGAGTCATGAATATCAAACCAATAAAAATAAAAATTTAGTTTTAATAAATCCTGGAAGTTCTACCTAAAGTGAGTCAAGACTGCGATATGCAAGTCAAACTGGTGTTCTGGAGGGGTTTTCTCTAAACCTCTGACTTCTCAGCAATTCTGTCATTTGCTTGACACAACTTTGTGATTGCATCACAAGTGCTCTTGATGGGGGGATTTTCCCAATGTGATCCGCTCCCAGAATTTTTCGGCAACTTTCCTATTTTACTTCATCTTCTGTTGCAGGCAA
The DNA here is from genome assembly GCA_013397395.1 of Sinosuthora webbiana. Lineage (NCBI taxonomy): Eukaryota > Metazoa > Chordata > Aves > Passeriformes > Sylviidae > Sinosuthora > Sinosuthora webbiana. The sequence continues at coordinate 214,440 of VXBN01006968.1, forward strand.
CCATCATTTTGTTACATCTTTCCCATCAAAACTCAAGTTCTCATTGAGTGCCATATAAAGAATAAGCAGTGAGACATGCTATTCCATCGTTTTAAATGTATACAGTAGCACTTCAGTGAACTTCATAAACACTTTTTTAATTTTCTCACACACACACATAAAGGATACACAAGGTAAAATAGATGGGGATGAGTTTTTCAAAGACCCATCTCTGAATAAAAGATACCTTAAAAAACCTGCCAGTGTTCCCAATTCACACAACAAAAGAGCACCTCAGCTCAGCAGCCACCTAAACCTGGAGAGACCATCTGCAGCTGCCTGAATCTTCCATGCTGGGGTCAGAAGTGTGTCTGCTCTGAGCAATGCTCACAGACATTGAACGTGGGCCACCCTGCTTTCCTTCCTGCCCATCCCAGCATCTGTCCTCTCCCCAAAACAGACTCTTGCACATCTTCACCATGGACCACTGCCTTCTCGTACAGAAGAGCTGATGTGAAGTGCAGGTGCAGCTGTTACCTTCAAAGCAATCAAAGCACACAGATTCTGAAGAGACCGGTTAAGCTCTCGGTAGTTCTGAACAAGTGGTCACACAGTGGTTTGATGTGGTTTATTTTCACTCCAGCATTCATTTGAATACATTTTTTAGCAGCTGTCGGGCTTTTAGAAGCAAGAAACTCTTTGCTTCTAGGATTGGGCTGGCATGGCACACCTCGGTGGTTAATGTGTGTTAATGCACCTGGCACAAGTATCTCTTCTCTTCTTCAAAGGATCTGTTCATACAAATGCAGATGGGAACTGGTTTTTTTCATCCATCTAGTTGCTCTCCTTGTTCATGGTGTGTATTGAAACACTCTCCATGAACCCTGTTGCAAAATCTAGTCTAGTGTTTCTGAGATAACAGGACGTGCTAGATGAAGGAGTTAAAGAAGAACTATGAAGAAAAAGGTGAACAAGAATTGGATAGTAGAAATAAACAGCTTTAATCATGTTATTCCTAAAAATGTGTTGAAGTCTGTATATTAATTCAGAAGTAATTTGGAACATAAAAGTATTTTGAAACATGGTGGTTTCTTGGCATCATGCTGCAAGTAACCAGCCTGTAGGAACTTGAAATGATTTTCCTGCTTATGGCCTGAAATGGTAAATTCTTATTACTCATATCAAACTGAATTTGGAGTATTCAGGATACTCCGAGTATTGATACTGTTGGTGGTAAGTTTTTGCTTGCTCGTTTTTAAAGGAGCTAGAGTAAACAGTGTGTTAACCACACAAAATAGACACTCCAGAGCCCAGCTGTGAGAAATAGTATTGTGAGACCAAATGACTGGAATGAGTAGTAATAATGCAAGGCAGAAAAAATTATACAGGAGCAAACTTCTGTTTAAATAACTGTGTGAACAAGTTTAAGTTACTCCTTTATTCCACAGATTTAGTCATGAAGTGTGCTGATTATTTTACAGTAATTTAATTAGTAGAAATATTCTGACTGAATCCTGGAACCAGTACAGCTTTAGGAAAACAGTGCTTGGCCCTCAGCAGACTGTACTTTTTCCCTTTTTTTATATTAACTTTCTTAGCTCTCAGGAGTCAGCATGATTGCCACAGTTTTTTTCTTAATGTTGTCATACTTGCTAGAAAATCATGATGTCTATGAAATACAAACACATGCTGAGTTTTTCCCCCTTTTTTTTTTTTTATTTGCCTGCAACCACAGCATGTCGAGATGTGAGTGCAGAGTTCCCACGGACTAGTTCATGTTACACTGTTTGGTGCTTGGGTGAACATCTCCCTCCTCTCCTCAAAATGCAATTTCCATGGGAAATGAAACTGATGATTCATTCCAGAGCCAGGGGTAGGGGTTTTTCTCTCTTGAGTCAGTGCTAAGCTGAACAAGCGATCTAATGTGTTTTTTCTGAAGGGAAAACCACAGAGTATCTTCTGAGGAGGTGTACAAAGGATCCCTTAGAGTTAAGGAGGCCACGAGGATGGTGAAGGGCCTGGAGGGGGAGCCTTGGTTTGTTCAGCTGGAGAAGAGGAGGCTGAGGGGAGACTCACTGGGGTCAACAACTTCCTCGTGAGGGGCAGAGGAGGGCATCCATGTCTTTTTGTGGTCACCAGGGACAGGACCTCAGGGAATGGCCTGAAGTTGTGTCAGGGAAGGTCAGGATGGAGATCAGGGAAGGATTCTACCCCAGAGGGTGCTGGCAGTGCCCAGACTCCACAGGGAATGGGCACGGCCCCGGGGCTGCCAGAGCTCTAGGAGCGTTTGGACAGCACTCCAGGGATGCCCGGGGCGGGATTGTTGGGGGGTCTGGGCAGGGACAGGAGCTCCAGGGATGCCCAGGCTGGGATTGTTGGTCTGGGCAGGGACAGCAGCTCCAGGGATGCCCAGGGTGGGATTGTTGGGGGGTCTGGGCAGGGACAGGAGCTCCAGGGATGCCCAGGCTGGGATTGTTGGTCTGGGCAGGGACAGCAGCTCCAGGGATGCCCAGGGTGGGATTGTTGGGGGCTCTGTGCAGGGAGAGGAGCTGGGCTGGGTGACCCCTGTGGGTCCCTTCCCACTCAGCCTGTTCTGTGAGTCTGTAATCATCCATTACATACATGACTGATACAGCTTAAAATATTTTTGTTGGAAGAATACTTTTTTTCTTTGTAGAATATCTTTCCTGTTTGTTTTTAGATCAGCAAGATCTCTGAGGTGGAGGGGAAGTCTGACTTCAGAGTGGCCCTTTGCAATTTCAGTGTGTAGGTGGTGGAGATGTGGACAGCAATTCTGTAACTATAGGGATTATTAAATACTAGTGTAAAGTTGCTAGTTAATTCTGTAACTGTAGGTTTGATCTTAGAAAAAGATAAAGGTTCTGACATGGTGTTCTATTTTAGTCCTGTATTATTCCTTTTATGTCTGATCCATCTCTTTTTTGATTTAACTGGAATTTTTTCCAAACATGAAATTTCCCCTCAAAGATCTGGAAAAATTAGCCATGTGGTATTTGTCTGAAAGATTAATACTTCAAAACTGTAGTAAATTACTTCTTGAACAAAATTGCTTTTTAGCATCTTTTTGACAGATCTGATTGGGAAGAATATTGCAGAACACAGTAAAGAGCAGCCCCACGAACTTCAGTATGGCTCAGCTTTAGTTCTGCACAGCTTCATTATTATGTAGCAAGTTTCCATTGTTTTATAATTCAGACTAACTCCTAAACACGAGATGTCCAGGAAGCTTGCTTACTATAACAATTTACTGTATTTAGCAAAGATACTTTATTGTTTTCAAATATTTCCATTTTCAGTGCTGTTTCTTTCCTGTTGAATCACCAGGTGGGGCTTAGCTGTGATTCATAAAACTCAGCACCTCAGGGCATTTGCTGCAGAGCCACTTGTATTTGCTTTTTAATAAATGTGAGCAGTAAATCCTTTCTGCATTTCAAAGGGACTCAGTTCTGGGTGTACCGTTGAATTGGGGAGTGAGGCAAAGCAGGGGCAAAGTCTGTACTAACACAGGGAGAATGCAAACCAGTACCGTGCCATCTTGGAGTGCAGGTTCTGTCTTACAGAACCAAGAACGTGCCCGTTTATGACATGGAATTGCAGCTTTATCCTTGCAGAGTGCAGTGCTCTGGGCAAGCAAACAGCCCTTGCTTCTGTGAGGAGACCCAGAGTGGTCCTGCCTGTGGGGACAGCACCGTGTCACTGTGAAAATCAGCCCTTCCATGGGATTCTTCCAGTCACAGATGGAGCAGGAGGGAGAGGCTTTGTCTGACTGTGCATAGACCAGCAGGGCAGGTGGTCGTGCTGAGAGGCTGAAGCTTTGCAGCCCTGGGGACGTGAAGGCAGGCAGGGAATACTGCAGGGAATGCTGCAGGGAACACTGCAGGGAATACTGCAGGGAACGCTGCAGGGAATACTGCAGGGAATGCTGCAGGGAATACTGCAGGGAATGCAGTCCCAGCTGCACCTGGCCCTTACACACGTGTGAACTCATGTGCTGGCTTTGCTCAAACCCCTTTGGAGACACGAACACAAGGGCTTAGCTTGTCTCTAGCAAGGAATTTGGATGTTGAGTGTGTGTGGGGTGTTCTGGTCGCACTGAGACTGAAGCAGGTCACGTGCACTGCACGCTGCTCTTTTGCCAAGTGACACCTGCAGGAAAAGCCTTCCTTTACCTGCATCCTAGAAAGTCTCCAGACATTCCACTGTCCCTCTGCTCAGCCCTGTGGGTGATCACAGAACAGTAAGTGGTGTTTGGTGCTGTGGGCTGCACACGTTGCTGCACGCCTGGAATCTCCCTGAAACCAGAACACCCCATAACCAAGTTCTGCTCTCATTTCTGTTGTACAGACTATCACTCTGGTGAGGTTAAGGCAACATTTTTTCTTTCATTGCCTGTCTATAAATTGCTGTGTAACACACAGTCTGATCTTAAAAAGTGCCCATGTAGTGCTGACTGCATCAGCTTCAATACCTCTGGCAGTGGTTTTCAGCTTGCCAGCTCCTCAGAAGACAAGGCTAATTTGCTCTTTTTTTTTGTTTGTTTGTTTTGTTTTGTTTTGTTTTTTGTTTTACGGTTTTCCAGCATCAGTCAGGAGACAGGAAGAGAATGTTTTTGGGGTTTTCGTGATTACAGGTCATTTTCCCTGGTGAAGGCAAGATCACAGGCTGAGAAAAAGCTCTGATATTTGCTGCTGCCCTATGACAAATTACTCTCAGTCAAGTATTTAGGCTTCTGATGGATGACAACATGTCTGGTGAAAATAGGTCAAGTTTGGTGTTCAAATGCCCTGGAAAAACTGGCAATGTGTACATGAATATCTACCCTGTTTTAAAGGAGGCTTTTGCTTTTAGGTCTGGACTGTGGCAAGCCTGGCTTGGGAATTGATCATGTTTAGTGCTGCTGAGGAGAGTAATTAGAGGGTATTTTCTGCATTTGAACTAACCTGCAAAGCCAAACTTCTTTCTCAGGATTTTCTGGCAAGCAGGAACATATTTGGGCAGTAAAAAAGTCTAAGAAGTAGGTTTAAAGAAGTCAGCTAGAAAAAGCTGACTTTTCATATATTTGTCTATTATTTTTGAAGTCTAGAAGTAAGAGCAGCAAGAATGAAATTTCTAAAAATTCCTAACCTGTTCAGAGCAGGATAGAGGATTACTTGCTCTTCCTTCCTCGTGGAGTTGGGCAGCTCAGTCTAACCTAGTTACCCTAAACTGCATCTAACCCATGGAGAAATGGGCAGCTCTAGGAGACAAGCAGCCAAATTTCAAGTCAGGTCACTTGAATCTTCATCAGGAAACGCTCATTTATTCATCCCATTGGGTTAACTAGCCCCAGGTTTGCCCTGCAATTGGTTTTTAATTTTCCTGTTTGTTTGCAGGGCAATTTAAAAAACCAACCAAACAAAAAGCAATCCCAAACCAAAATCAGCAGATGTAAAAATGGGGGAAAAAAATATTCCCTTGTAATTGGGCAATTCTTGCCAACAACAGATCATATGATCGTTAAGTGGAAAAACATCTGTGTATGGGTGTGTGGATGGCTCTGGACATGGCATGGCAGAGGAAGGAGTAGCAAGGAAAGGAGGGCAAGCAGAGCCCACACAGTGGCCAGTTTCACATCAGTCCTTAAAATAAGACTCATGAGTAACGAAGGAACTTTTTGGATGTGTGATGAGAGAAAGTGAATTTAATAAATATCTGTATTTTTTAAATGTGCCTTCAGGAGTAAATTAGTCACAACAAGATGTTATTTGCTTGATCGTGTCACAGAGGTTTTTCCCTCCCAACTTTTTCTCAGTGCAAACTTTTCAGCCTTTCCAGTCTCTCCTTTTCCCAGGATAGAAACATGCTGGTTTGTTTAGACTGATCCTGTAGGCAAGCTAGAAGAAGTGCCAAAGGGCAGCAGGGGCAGGCACTGTTTTCTGCTCTCGTGGAGCACGGGGGTAGCGGTGGGAAAGCTGCACAGAAAATCCCGGTGCTGCTGTGGCTCTGCCCCGTGCTCACAGGAATGGTGTGATGGGCCGGGTGGTGTCTCACTCAGCAGCAGTTCCGAGGTGTGCATAACCCTTTTCCTCTGTGCTGGCTGCAGAGCAGGTCCAGGCAGTGGTTCCAAAGGAACAGACCCATCAACATCAACCACTACGCCAACAAGAAGAGCGCGGCCGAGAGCATGCTGGACATCGCCCTGCTGATGGCCAACGCCTCCCAGCTCAAGGCTGTCATGGAGCAGGGGCCCTCCTTCTCCTTCTACGTGCCGCTCATCATCCTCATCAGCCTCTCACTCACCCTGCAGATCATAGTGGGAGTGCTCCTGATATTCCTTGGTAGGTAGCAGCAGCAACAACCACTGGCTTGTATTTTGCTTACAGGGAACAGCCTGTTAGATGGTAAATAAACACACCCTTTGTTTTTAAATAGCCTTTACCTCAGAACCGATTCAGGTTAGACTCACAGAATCATTTAGGTTGGAAAAGACCTCTTAAGGTCATCTAGTCCAAAAGTTAACCCAGCACTGCCCTGTTCACCACTAAACCACGTACATAAACATCACAATTGCATGTCTTTTAATTATCTCCAGGGCTGGTGACCCAGCCACTTCCCTTGTTCCAATGCTTGACAACCCTTTCAGTGAAAAAAATTTTCATAATATCGAAAAACACAGATTTTCTCTTGAAACCATAGAAATACTGCAACAAAGGGAGGAAGGGCAGCCTTATTTGAAATCTTCAATTTTTATCAACTTCCTCCTACTCATTTGCCCATAGTATGAATTTTTTTTTTTTTTTCTCCAGAAAGCCTGAGGAGGAAGGAAAATTATGAAAGATTGTAAAAGAAACATCAGTAGGCCAGATAGGTTAATACAGTCTATCCAGTTTCATAATAATGTTTTTGGCAAGACCTGTTACTTAATCTTATGACTGAAATGTGTTTCTTCCATATCAGTCATATAAGCAAATCTTGTGAATGTGGAACTCTGAAAGGGAAGTGAAAGTCAAAATGTCCATTGTCGTGTTGGTGTGGCATGTTGTCTTTAGCTTGGCTGTGTTGCAATCAAACTGCATCTACCATTGCCCACCTGGGATAAATGACACTGCCTCTGGTAGGAAACAGCTGTGGGTCATTTCTGCTAGTGATATGGGATCATTTATTCTCATAATGTTTTTCCAATCTCACCCTTTACCTTAGTGGGAACTAGATAACTGCCCTGGGGGCTAATGTAAATGAAAAGGCAGAGTTGACACATGGTATTTAAGGAGTTATGGGTGCCACCTTTGGCATCTCTGTCAATCTTTCAGTGTTCTGCTCTTCTTAGCTGAAAAAACCAACATTCTGTTCAAGGGGAAAGTTCTGGCGATCCAGGATACACATGGCTTCTAATACTCACAGTTGATGTGGCTTTTTTATTTCCTACAAAAGAGATGGAATACAGCTGTCTCTGCATTTGTTAGAGTTGGTGCAAGAGCAGAATCCAGGTCTTGGATCAGAGGAGATTCCAGAAGGGGACTGGAAAAAAAAAACCCAACCTGTTGATGCTGGGAGGTGTGGGAAGTGAGTAATGGAAAAATGAGCAAAATAATTTTATGTTCCTCTGCTGAAGGCATCTCCCTGGTTGTTTCAGTAGGCTTTGAGGCTGTAAACAAGCTCCCTGTCTTTATGTTGGGCAATAATTTCAGTAAATGCAGAGATACTGCTTTTTAATGCTTGTTTCTGCAAGACACTGCTAAAATGGTTTAAATTGCTGTCAATTTTATCTTTGTCACATTGAGGGTGACAGAGCCCTTGGCTTATGGTGATGCACTCTTGGAGCAGTGTTGTCATGCTGGGTCAAAGACAGGAAGAAGACAGGAAACAGGGCACAAAGCTATGAAGATACAGGCATCAGAGCAAGAACTTGCTTTTCACAGGGTGTATTTTATAGTTTTGGCTTGCAGGAGTAGTTTGCTTCTGTCCAGCCATGAAATTCTGTCTCTTTAAGCTCTTCACATGTCCAAACAGAAGTCTGTCCCACCATCCTGTTTCTTTCCTTGAGTCAGGGTTTTATCCTGGGAGCTACCAGTTCTCACAGTTTTTACTAGGTATTAAAAGCTTTTCCTCCTGCTAAAGAGCCTTTCACAAAAACAATGTGAGAAATGTTCAGCAAACTTGTCCTTGGAAGTTTTAAAATTTTTGGAAGAAAAGCAAAGAATGTCTTGAAATAGTTTCAGTGGCATGAAATCATAGTAATCCACTATAATAAAACACTTAAAGAATAACTGTTCTTGAGAACATTTTCACAAACACCCTCATCTTAAGTGCTGTAATTACAAAGATAGGATTACTGCAATTCTGCTTCAAAATTTAGAGCTCTTCCTAAACTGACAAGTATTACTTGTGTTCTCTAACCCTTCTTTGGACAAAGGGACAGCTCTGACAGTGTCAGTTTGCCTTTCAGCATGATTGTTTTTAACTTGTCTAACAGGTCAGGCCATTATCGCCTTTCCATTTTAGTCCAACTGTCTCAGATGCTCTCATTCCATGTTTCAGAACTAATGATTCCATTTCATTTATTCTTCATTCACATGGCAGTACTAGAGTCCTTCCAGGTCCTGTTGGGGTGCAAGCATCCACATGCCTCCAGATGCTTTACAATTGTGTAAACTCATTTTAAGGTTGAAGTACTGCTGAACTTAAATCATTTCATGCCTGCACAGGTGTGCAGTAGCTTCTCAGGGCAGTTCTCCCACACTGTTCTTCAATGCTTTGCCTGGCTTGTGATGTGTGACTGCACTGCTTTAGCAAACAGGACTTGAGCAGGTGCCCGGAATTCCTTGAAACCAAAACAGCATTATTAGGGACCCCAGGTGACCCTGTTGGCACTTCAGCATCACGAGTGTGTTTGCAACCACTTAACTGCTTCAGCAGCAAGGGATATGGGTTCAGTGGTTCACTTCTGCAGTATGGAACAGGGTGATGATGGTACAAGCAAATAACAGGATTTATTTTTGGTGGTAGAGTCACAAGCTGTATGTCTCTGTATGTGCCTATCAGAAGGAGGTCTAGGTTTTATGGTGCTGTAAAAACTTGTCTGATAAAAATTTTCTCTCACGTGTTGTGCACATGCAGACACAAGCTCCAGGGATCTGTGCTCTTGAGAACTTGGAGTCTTAATAGACAAAACCCATTCCCAAAACATGTTCCAGAATTCATCAGCACTCACTCCACCAGCATCAAAGGAATGTAGCCAAGAGTCTGAGCTACAGGGCCCTTACTGCCAGAGAACAGAGACAGGAACCTCTCAGGTTTTCACATGACAGTATTTGGTCAAAGTTTGACCTGATGATCCTGGAAGTCTTTTCCAGCCTTAATGATTCTGTGATGCCAGGCAAGTGCCCCAACCTTCTCCTGTCTTAAAGCAAAGCTATTATCAGCCCAATGTAACTAATTTGTATGCTATCTCGAGGCCTGGAATCAAAGCTTACACTACATTAATGCTATCTCCCTTGTGTGAGCCTCCCTCACTCCCTTTAGCAGTTCAACCAAAAAAACAGCTGCAAGAAACAAAGGAAAATGTTTACACAGCGGATGCTCTCTGTAGAAAGGGCTGCAGTACACTGCTCTGACATCTCCCTCTGTTTAATAGATAGAGTGCCCTCCCTTGCTTTCTAAAAACAGAATCAGGGCAAAAGCAGGGAGTACGAGGGAATATAAGCTGGGGAAGGGCACCAGTACAGAAAATATCCAGCACTGGTAATGAGATTTGTAGCATTTTAATGAAGAAATTTGACTTCAGCCTGTCAGGGCTTCAAGCTGACTGTGTTCAAGACTGAAATAATTTTTAAATGCCTAAAGTCTGCAACAAAGCTACGCTTCAAAACATTAAGAACTCGAAAGATTTCTAGTGATGTTAGTGCATCCATTACTTACCATGTGTCTCCACAGAGATTAGATGCTAATTACTGGAAGTTAATAGGCTCCTTGTGGTTACAGACCTTCCCCTTAGCACTATCACTGACACTGCAGAATCTGACTTCCCTTTTAAATATGACTGATCCAAATAGCTTAGCAAAAGATAAATTCTTTAACTACAGCAGTATGAAACCTTTTATTCTGAATTTTGAAATATATATAACATTAAACATTTCTTTCTCCTTTCTCTTTGAAGTGAAATATGACCTTAACAACCCTGCAAAACATGGAAAGCTGAATTTCCTCAACAACCTTGCAACTGGACTAGTATTCATTATAGTAGTTGTGAATATTTTTATCACTGCCTTTGGAGTGCAGAAACCAGTTGCTGAGTCAGCCTCAAGACAGTAAGGAGCAGGTGAGTGTGGTCTCCTGCAGCATGAGGGAGCAGGGCACAGCACCCAGGAATGCAGGGCACACTGGGGCACCTTGGGAACAGCCACAGGCTCCTCTGTACTGTTCAAGTTCTTGAAAATACCTGAGTTCACTTGCTGTTAGTGCAAAAGCAGAAGCTACTGGGAACTGGTGAGTTATTACAGTGTGTTTGTGAATGTGGAGTTCAAAAGTTGATGGCAGCACGTGTCACCCATAGGAAGTGTAAGGAATGTCCTGGCCTAGCCACTCCTTTTCCTTACTGCTGACTGAGACAATAAGGGAAATAATGTTGTTCTGCTTTCTCCAAATGCCTCTCCTTTTTTTAAGGAAGGTTTGCATCCAGTCTGTTACTTAACACCAAAGACAACCTGTTTCCAAGTAGCTAGGGCTGTTAAATCTGATGTGTAACACTGCACATGCTGGAGCCTCTCAGTTCCTGAGCTGGCTGCAGATGGTGTGGCTCCTGTGTCCTCCACAGGACAGGGCTTTGCTCTGTGGGAGACTCAGCCCACGAAGATGAGCACTGTCACTTCACATGTGGCCATTTAGGACAATGTTGTTCCTCCACCAGCACTTTCAACTTTGTTCTTTACTTATACAGAAGGATAAATATAGGAATTGTGGGGATCAATCTGGGTATCTTCCTAGCATCATAACTGTGATGAGCAGTTTGGGAGGAGATAAACCTAAATTGTAGGCTTGTAACACAAGAAGCACCATGGTCAACATCTGCCTTTAAAATAGCACTGCTGAGTCTGTGTGTGCCAACATTGCTCTGGCTCTTGGTCTCCCAGATCTCAGCTCAGGGTCAGACCTGCTGAAGGGGGAGTGACTGGGCTGACAGTGCACTCTGTGCTGCACAGACAGCCCCTGCGTGTAACATTACTGCTTTCTGCAAACTTCTGCAGGAAACCCTTTCTCCATGAAAAAGAAGATACAAGGCCTTTAAACCATTAATCTGTACATGAACAGTGTAACAAGAATGGGAGCCAAACCCAAATTTATCATCAGTTGGAACAGCATGGGGAGAAATCAGTGCAAAAAATTATTAGGAAAATGGAGAACTACATTAATTTATCTCAGGGTGTGGGTGGAATTTTCTGCTTTAACCAAAACCTGTGAAGTTCTGGCAGTGAAACAAGATACTTTTATTGCATTTTCTGGCCACAGCTGCTACAAACAAACTAACAAATATTTAACAGTGAAGAGCACATATATTACCTGAGCTATTATCAGAAATACAGGTAGAATGTTGACTTCAGCAGCAGATGTTAAAGCAGTAACTAACCCCAAAATTACACTGGCAAAGCCAAGAGATCTGCATGAAGGATTACTGGAATTTTAGCTGCCTTCATGGGACAGAACACACACAATACCAGAGACAGAGGCAGAGGCAAGGATCTGAAACAGGCATAAGGAAGCTCAGAACAGAACCAGCAGCTGTGGGCTCCTGCCTCCATGCTTTCACACATGCAGTTTTCTAATTAAACAGCTAAATGTGGTGTCCAGAACAAGTTTTTTTTGCTGCAGACTTGTTGAATGTGAATGTTCTGTATTGCTTTGGAGCATTACAGCTGTTGTTTGATCATTTGTGCCCATTGCCCTTGCTAAAAACATCTGGTCATCTGACTGTAACTTGAAACATAAGTGGTTTTTAGTCTGTTGCCACAGTCTCCTCAAAACCCTGAGGTGGCCACCATTTTCTGGCTTCACCTTCATTATTATGCACCCTTTCCCCCGGAAAACTCAATTCCCCCTTTAAAGCAAATGTGTCATTTACTATAGTTCCTGTATCACTAAAATATCAATATCTTTGTTTTAGAGACCTGGAGCATTCATTTTAGATGCCACTTGCAGCTGAGCCAGCTACGCTGGACACAGTGGGGAGGGAAAAAGAATTCAAAGAAGCTGAACACACCAAGCAGCTTTCTCAAGCTTCCAACACACTTGTATACCTGAAATTTTCCCATATGTTAATATTTAAACTGTTTGGCATCTAAGAAGAGGTTGATTTTGCCCCAAGGACGCTGTTTTTTCTGGAATATTGGCATTTCAATTTCTGAAGAAACTTTTTTTTTTCAGAGGGAGCAGCTAAACTTATGAAACAAGGAAATATCAGCTGGTAGCACTTTACAGGACTTTTCTTTTTACATGCCTTTGGATATTGTGGCAATTTTTCATTTCCACCATGGTAAGAAATGTCAGGCCTGATTGATTCTGTTGTGGTCACATTGTCCTTTATTTCACATGTACTCTGCCCATGTACTCTGTAGCCCAGCAGGGCTCTTCCTTTGCAGCTTGTAAAGGTAGCTGTGCCTTGTTTTTCTTTTTTTCCACTCCAGCTAAAGCAAAGATGAGACAAACAGAAACAAGCAGCATGCTCTTGTCCAGTTTTGTTCACAGGTAATCATTTGTTTCTTCTGGACACACTAAAAATTTCCTGTCCTTCATGCACAGACACAAATAACCTGGTTATTTCTTACCATGAACTGTGTATTCTGTGCATTATATGTATTTATTTTAATCATAGAGTAGTTTGGATTTAAGGGACCTGTAAAGGTCATCCAGTCCCACCCCTGCCATGAGCAGGGACACCTTCCACTGTCCCAGGGTGCTCCAAGCCTCATCCAGCCTGGCCTTGGGCACTGCCAGGGATCCAGGGGCAGCCACAGCTGCTCTGGGTGCCCTGTGCCAGGGCCTCCCCACCTTCATTGTAAAAGGTTCTTTCTCATATCCAGTTTCTGGAAACTTAATTAGGAGTGCCACCTTTTCTAGGCTCAACTGGTAAACTGGAGGATCCAGGGTGAACCTTACCTGCTAAACTGGTACCAAGTGCCTGTCAGCAGCAACTCAAATGGCAAAATGAACTGAGTTTTTCTCTCTAGTTTCCTCTATCTCTTCCCCTCATTGATTGCTGCAGTTTTGTTACTTTTATGAGTTTATGGATGAAAGCAAAACAATTTTTTAATTTTTTAAAAAATATATATAGAGAGATATAAATATCTTCTAGCCCCTTACCTGCTGGCTCAGGAACTCACACTTTTTCTAAATACACTATTGCTAGTAATGGTGTAGGTTACAAGAATTTCTTCAACAAAACCATTTTAATCATTTTATTTCGAAAGTATCATACCTGCAATCAGAAAAATCTGACTTTTCTAGGTTGTACTTATATGTGGATGCAGATTTGTATTACTCATTTTTCTTAGCAATTTTCAAATGCTGCCTTGTACATAAGAATAGAAGTTTGACTTTATATGTCTCATCTCATTTACAGTTTTTATTACTGACCTTTGTCTTTGGTTATGTCTCAAAGCCCATTGATGTACCAGACTTTCATGTACATGTTCTGTAAGAATTCCCAACAGAAAACAAATCAAACTTGTGTGATCAGTAATGGAATAGACATTCTGTTTTATTTTCTAATTTGTCTTTTGTTGCTTCATTTCCATTGTAACATGTATGTAACCAGTATCCAGCAGGCAGTGGTTTAATTGTGTGTGCTGTACTGATTTAAACTTAGCTCAGAACAAGTTCTGAATGAGGCACGCAGGTCAGTTTCCTGTATTTATTTTTTACAAACCACCAGCTGCTGTAGGACTTCATGCCTACTCCTGGCTGTCACACCTCTGATGCTGCTTCCCATGTGTTTTATTGTGATTAAGTAAGATTTGCAAAACATTCTCAGACATGAAATGTGTATTTTAAGTCTCTGAAGCCTTCAGAGTTCATGTATTTTTTAGCAGACAGATGCATCTCCAAGTTGGTTTCAGGTATGAATAATTGAATCACGGGATTATTATTCTTTTAAGTCAGGTGCTGCTTTAAAAGTATCTCTGATGGGCAGCAAACAAGTACATAGGTTTGACTCATTCTTGGGCTCGTTCTTTGGTTTGCTGTGCTTTTTCAGAGTTCTTGGTTGGAGGCAAATCTCTCTTTTAAAAAGAGGTCATCAATAATGAAGCAAGATGAATTTTCCAGGCTGTGTGGGGGAGCAGTTCATGCCAGGTCAGCTGTTTGCTCCTGTTTCATAAGCTCTGGGCAGGGTGAGCACTGCTCATGGTCCTTCTCATTAGTCCCTTCAGCATCCAGAGCAGCCTGGGCTGGGATTCTCAGTGTGGCTGTACTTACTGGAGCAGGTGACATCAGCCATATTTACTGGAACTGACTCTTCTAAACCAGGTCACTGCTGAGCTTATTCTGATGTTGACTCTTACATAAAATAGGCTGAAGGACAAAACACCATCCTGGTTTCGGTATCCCCTCAACTGCCATTCAGGTGTTTTAATTAACAACTTCTTTACCTTCAGAGAGTTTGCAGATGACTTTAATGTTGCTGGGAGTATTGATCTGCTGTCAGGCAGGAAGGCTCCACAGTTTTACCTGGAGAGGCTGGATCCCAGGCCAGTGGTCTGAGGTTGAACAGGGAGGGACAAGTTCCAGGTCCTGTCCTTGGGCCACAACAGCCCCTGCAGCTCCAGGCTGAGCCAGAGGGGCTGGAAAGGGCCCGGCAGGAAAGGCCCTGGGCGTGCTGGTGGCAGCAGCTGAACAGGAGCCCAGGTGGGTGACAAGGACCAGCACACCTTGGCCTGTCCCAGCCCTGGGCTGGCAGCAGGAGCAGGGCAGTGCCCATCCCTGTGCTGGCACTGCTGAGGCCCCACCTCCAGTCCTGGGCTCAGTTTGGAGCCCCTCCCAACAAGAAAGAGCTTGAGGGTGTGGAGTGTGTCCAGAGAAGGGAAGGGAGCTGGGGACGGGGCTGAGGGAGCTGGGAAAGGGGCTCAGCCTGGAGAAAAGGAGGCTCAGGGGGGACCTCCTGCCTCTGCACAACTCCCTGACAGGAGGGGACAGGCTCTGGGAACAGGGACAGGAGGAGAGGGAACGGCTCAGGCTGGGCCAGGGGAGGCTCAGGTTGGACACTGGAGGAGTTGGACAGCACAGTTCCTGCAGCAGACTGTGTTTCTGATAAGCTCAAGAGGAGCAGAGCCCTGTGCATTTCTCAGATCATGGTGCAGCCTGAAAAGGAGCTGGGGGAGGCACCACCACCAGGACCCCAGCACCCAGTGCATGCAGAGGTCCTGCCAGAGCCCTTCAGTATTCACAGGTGGTCAACAAAGCCAAACCAGAGACAGAAGCTGAGATGTCCATAGAGAGAGAAGTAAACTGAAATAAATGAGAGAAGGCGCTCCAGGAAGAGCTAAATAACAGCATGGCCAACAGCAGGCCTTAGAGCAGAGTTTCCATCAGAGGCTGGGTTGCATCCAAGTGCTGCAGGGTGATGTGTCAGCTGGACCCGGAGTTTCACCCCCCTCCCCACATTAATTATTCCCACCCTGACATTTGAACACATCCGGCAGCAGTGGGAGGGGAGAGGGGGCAGAAGCATGGGCAGGGCTGGC
The DNA here is from genome assembly GCA_013397395.1 of Sinosuthora webbiana. NCBI lineage: Eukaryota > Metazoa > Chordata > Aves > Passeriformes > Sylviidae > Sinosuthora > Sinosuthora webbiana. The sequence goes on from VXBN01006968.1 coordinate 230,150, forward strand.
CGAACAACTCGAGCTGCTGGGTAGCAGACAGCTCTTGGGCATGTCAGGAAGCAAACACTCTTTGTTGGAAGTATGTCCACAGCAAAGAACTGACAGGAAAAAATGTGGTATAAAAAGGCTGCAGCTGTTGGCAGGAATTTCTTATTTTCACACTGATTGAATTATTTTTCTCTGTATGAAATCAGAGAGTCACAGAATCACTGAATCATTTAGGGTTGAAGAGATTTCGAAGATGATTGAGTCCAATCTTTGTCTGGCTCTGCCTGTAAATACCCCCCCTCATCCTTACTCCTGATGTTCTTAGTCCATGGCTGTGCCAGAGGGAGGGTCACTGCAGTGGACGTGTCATTGCAGGGTAGGTTGTGAAACACAGAATACAATCTTTCCAAAATAATACCTAACCAATAATTATCCAACTTCTAACAGGGTGGTGACAAAACATTACCTGCCCTCCTGTTGGATGCTATGGGTTATTTTGAATTCACTTTTCTCTTTCTCCACAGTCTGTTTTCATGGTTCTTTTTACCCCCTTGGGTTCTCATAAAGAGAACTATTTACTAACCTGGCTGCCTTCCCAAGAGGAGTGCCACAGCTCCCAGCCAGGATCAGAGACTTATCAATGGCTCCTCATCAGGCAAGTCAGGCTTTGTCAGAAAAGAAGATGGCAAGAACTCAGGTTCCTTTTTTGTTCAGCCTCCTTCCTGAGGTTTTCCATTCCTCTTTTTTCCAGTCTTCCAGCCTAGAAGTTGCCCCACCCCCTTTTTAATGGTACAAGTTTTAACTAGTTGGGAGGTGAGTGGTAAAGATGGTGCCATGCTAGGAAGCACCACACCATGACTACTGAAACACTGCAAAACACTTTCACTGGTGCCAAAACTACTTGAAAATAAATCAGTTTCATCACCACCCAACATTACCACAGATTTCTGGCATGGAGGATGAAAATAATCTAAACCGTTGGAAGGCCTTATGTTTCAGATCCGTTTTGGACTTGTGGAAGATATGGAGGGAGACAGCTATGTGTCTTTACCCTGAAACAGGAGTTATTTTTTTCTGTGTCAGAAAACATGATTCACCAGGCATGCCAGGGACAGCATCACTCAGGAAAGAAATGACTGTAACCCCTCAGGCCTCTCCATCCCTTGCAGAGTTTCAAATCCTGGGAACGTGACTTGGGAGCGTGACTGAACTTCACAAACTGTGTGAAGTGCACTAGCCGGGGAGCCTTGGGAGCAAGCCACAATGGGCCTATGTGGGTCAGTGTTCTCCTTCATACTCCGCAAAAATGTAGCAAAGCAGCCACCATAAATTGACTGTGAGCCAGCTCCAGAGGCACAGGTGAAGCAAAATCCAGCTGCATGCAATCATTATGGATCAGGAATACTTAAGAGGCACAGGCACCCTCTTTCCAACCTCCACCAGGAGCTTTTGAAATGAATTAGCTCAGAGCCCACGGAGGAAAAATTACATCAGCCATCTCTGTTTCTGCTGGTGCAGGGCGCTGGGCAGGGAGCAGCCCCGGGACCCGGCGGCGCTGCCCTCCCGGGGTGGGGCAGGGAGGGCTCAGACAGCCCGCGGGGCTGCAGCACCGGGACACCCCCGGGGCAGATAAACCGCGCCTTCAAAGGAAAGAAAAAAAAAAATAAAGCCACCTGAATGTGACGAAATATTTTGCTGTGGAAAAGAGAAGATTTGCTGAACACGTCTCACCTGTGATTTGTCCGGGCTTTAGGTGCAGCGGCACTCTGGCTGCTGGCACCCGCCTTCACCTGGTACCAGTTCATGAAGCACAGAGTCGGAAAGGTTTTTGCTTTACCAGACACAATGTTGTTAAAGATTTATCAACAGCACCGTGGCAGAAAGCTTTTCCTTGTGACCACTGTGTATAGCAGCCTGTGCTCCAAAATAGAAAGGGCAGCTCAGGATTCACCCAAAATGCTCTTTTATGCCAAAGCAATGGTACTGAATTAACTGGAGCAATGTTGCTGCATATCTGTCTCATCTCTCGCCTCTGATTTCTTTCCATTTGGCTCTAATAACATCCCTATGAAGTGCGTGAGATGAAGACAGAAAGAAAATTACCCCCTCCCCTGAATTCTGTAGTTTCATCAGGCTGTTGTTTCAGTCACACCCAAACCATGGTGATGCCCCTGATGCTCTGCTCCGGCCCTTTCACCTGGCACAAGACTGCCCCAGCTGAGGCAGAGGGTTGGGGCACTCTGCCCAGCCCAGGCACCAGCACAAGCACAGCCTCCCACTAACACAGCTGCTCCTTCCCCAAAGGGCCATAAGCCAGTGGGAAAGGGGGGGAGTGCAGCTCCCGCTCATCAGGGAGTCAGTCCACAGAAGGGCACAGGATGAAGGGCACAGGATGAAGAGGATTTCTCCTCCTGATGAAGTTATCCCAGAGATTCTCCTCCACAACCACCCAGGCCCTGTTCAACAGAATCCAGTGCCAGGCTCTGGGGCTCCTCTTGTCCCCAAAGAGAGTCTTGCAGCAGCAGATGCAATCCTGGCTCTGGGTCAGTGACTCCACCTAAGGTTTCCAGTTGTGTCAGTGGAGATTTAGATTTGATATCAGGAAATATTTCTTCATGGAAAGGGCTGTCCAGCCCTGGCAGAGGCTGCCCAGGGCAGTGGTGAAGTCCCCATTCCTGGAAGTGTTTAAAAAACACATGGATGTGGCACTTCAGGACATGGTTTAGTGGTGAACATGGTGGTGGTGCCAGATCAGCCTTAATTATCTTGAGGCCTTTTCCAACCTCAACAATTCTGTGATCCCATGATTCGCCTGCTACAGCAACAAGTTCCTCTGGTGGGATTCTTAACACTGCTCATAGAGGCATCCAGGCCGGCAGTTCCCCCTTGTCCAAAGGAACAGGCCAGTAACAAAACTGTCTGCATGGGTTTCCTTACATGAAGTCCCTTTTTGGGTGGTCAAAGTAGCACTTAAAATAAACTGTCTGTCAAAGTCCCTTTACAGCAAGCACCAGTGCACCTCCAAAGCTCCATGGGCTGTGACCCTTGGAACTCCGAAAACGACACAAAATCGAGGATTAGCCCAAAGACACCCAGTCTTTGAACCGATGAGTCCTGTTTAACTCCAGATCCCTAAACAAGCGAGGCAGAAAAGCTGCAATTTTGAAATCCGGTGAAAATGTTAAAAACCCTGGTGCAAATACCCAGAAAAATTTAACCATGAGAGGCCAGAGCCCAGGAGGGGTTGATCAGCAGCCATGGGAAGGCAACAACCCAGGGCAGCTTCTGCAAGGAAGAGCTGTGCATTAACTACACGAAAAACAGCAGCGTTCTTCTCTCAGATTTTATTTCATTTTAATTGTCAGCTTCATCCCATTAAAAAAAGAAATACATTAATTTCTACAGGAATTACTACAGGACACAGGCCCTGTGAAGTGCAGCAAACTGGTTCTTGGCAGCACAGCCAAGGCATGGCATAACATGGAGTAGCATCTGTGCACACAGAATGGCAGGGAAAAGCATCCACAACGGCACACTTTGAACAAACATGTTTGCAATTTATTACAGTATGAGAAAAATAACGACAAATGAAAGAAACAAAAGGAATAACTTTGCCTCGGCAAAGGCACTTTTAACTGCAAACTCCATCCAGCAGCTGTAAAGCAGCCTAGTGCATCCCAGAATGAATCATCACTTCATTCCCACTCCAGCTCCTCAGGCGCACCATCCTTCACCAAGTCCTTTAAATACCAGTCTGGCTTTAAATGGAACTGTGCCCATTCTTTGTAGGATCTACCACTCTGCTTCCCAGCCCTCTGCACACAAACCATTTCCATGGCTCAGGCCCTGACCCCCTTAGCTCCTGTACAATTCCTGCCTGCAGCATGGGAGCCACAGTGTTCACTAGGATGGCCTCCACCCTTGGCATGGAACCACCTACAACCCAGCCAGGACAACCTCCCTGCACAAAGAGTGAAGCAGGTTTATAAATTAATACCAGCACAGCCTCAGCTGCGAAGGCCGAGCTATTCTTGACTTGCCAGGGAAAACAGAATTCTGCAGCTTCATCCGAGACCCTGCTCGATTTATTCCCAAGTCTGGGAATAAATAAACAGTAACACTGTTTGCCCAGAAGGACCTGACTCCCAAGCAGGTGCACATGTGCTTCCTCCAGGAGCTGAAAATGGAATTATCACTGTCCATATGTGCTGCATAGATGTGCTTGCAGAGAAGCAAGCCCCTGAAAGAAAAATATTCCAAGACTCTCCCAGCCTATGCACATGCCAATTTTATAGGCAGCCTGACATTCACTGTTCAAATCAATAACTGGCACTAATGAAGGAACAGATTGTTTTCTGTTCTTTGCTGTTAGGTCCTTTAAGACTAGGGTGAACTAAGACTCACTTTTTCTTTCTCCTTCCAGCTCTAACCCTTGGCATAGCTCATTCTGGATCACTTTTTCCCTGAGAAATCCTCATCTCAAGCAACCTCAGGAAGGGAGGAAATACAGCCCTAGCCACAGTAAATTTTCCTGTACCACACTGGGAAAGAATTCTTTCCCCAGTCCTGGCACAGGTTGCCCAGAGAAGCTGTTGCTGCCCCACCCCTGAAGTGTCCTTTGGAAGCTCTCTAGCAGTTTGGTATCTTTCTTATATTGTGGTGCCCAAACTGCCCCCAGCACTCGAGGTGGGGCTGCCCCAGTGCGTAGCAGACTGGGACAAACCCATCCCTGGCCCCACTGGACATGCTGGGCCTGGTGGCCCCAGGAGGGGGATGTCCCCCCTGGCTGCCAGGGCAGTGCTGACTCGTATCCAATTTTCCATCCACCAGGATTCCCAGGTCCCTTTGCTACTCTCCAGCACCACATCCCCCAGCCTGTCTGTCCAGCCAGGGTTGCCCCATCCCAGGTTCAGAATCCAGCACTTTCCCTTTCCCTTCACTGGGTTGGTGATTGCCTGGTCCTCTAATTTGTCCAGGTCTCTCTGCAGAGCCTCCCTTCACTTCACTGGGAAAGGGAAAGCTAAATTAATCTGGAACATTTTCTTGGTATTCTGAAGTACTTCAGGGCAGACACTGCACTCCCTGGAATACCCCATGGGCTGGGAACCAGCCTGCACCAGCTCCAGAGCACTCAAACCAGGGCCAGCAGCTGAGTGTGCTGGGAACAAGGCAGGCTGGGATGAGGCACCCACAGGGAATCAGAACACACAGTGAATACAAGGCACACATAAAGGGAACTGGCCCCCATAAACTTTTCACAGGTGCCAGTGCTCACCTGAGCTCAGGCAGTGACTACAAAGGATCTAGACAAAACAGACAGTTCTGAGACAGAGATCCATTTCTTAGTAAGGCTTTGAGTGCACGTGTTTAAGTTCTCTTAAATTAATTTTCACAAAAGACAGGCCAGAGTTCTTCGAACAGTTGTGATCCTTCATTCCAGTATAGAAAACACATAAGTAAACATGGCTTCAGACCCATGCTCACTTAAGAGATATTTTAAAGCTTGTAATAAAAATATTTTTATACAAACGATAAATACTTTAAGCATTTACAAAAATAAACGGTCCGTTCCCATAAAGAAGGACATTTATAGCTGAAATTCCAAATACATCTGGAGGCAAGGCAATCATTGATGAAGCTAGTTAATAAAATCTTTGGTATGAGTACAGGACATTTTTATGCACTGTTGGCTTCCTTTGGCCGGTGTACTATACAGACAAGCGAAGAGCTTGTCCTTAATTTCTTGGTATGTCTTCCAAATACAACAAACAAATATTTCTAACATGTCTTCCTATGATAATAGGAGAAAAGCCCAAGATTCTCCTGGCTCTTCCTACGACTTGCGTTTCTAAAACAGAATGATGAGAGGAAAAAGAGAAAGTGAACACAGTTAAGTTGCATTTTAGCCAGGAAGCAGCATCTGCAAAAAGTAAAAACCAACTGAAAATAACTCAAACCCATTTCCTTCAATTGGTAGCAATCAACTGCCAAGAGAGGCGAACAAGAATCTGTTCAGATTCATTGCTGCACGTTCAGACAGGAAGAGGAGATTGGTCACTTAGGGAAGGGGGCAGGTTCACACCTGAGCACAGCACTGGATGGTGTGGAGCAGGTGACTGCCAGGTGACAGCTACACCCAGAGCCAGCAGCACGGGGACAGCGGGAGCTGCTGGGACTCAGCAAATCCAGCCAGCGTCCCCCAGTCCTGGCCAGGCTTCCACCAGCTCCCAAGGGCTGTGGGAGCCAGAAGGTTTTGGGTCTGTCTCATGGCTGCTGGGAATCATGACCCACTGCTATAGCAACAGGAGCTCACATAACTACTGTGTTTAAAAAGAGCCCCTATCTGTGCACCCTCTGTGGGCAAAATATCCATTCTTTATACCTCAGCATGCCTGCTGTGCAGTTTGTATGGGGAGCTCATTAATGACTGATGCACCTTGACCCACCCTGTGAGATGAGCAGCCCAGCTGGGGGAAGGCAGCAGCAGCTCACCTGAGTTACAGCAGTACCAGAACAGGGCCAGTCCTGCAGCCACGCTGAAACACGCCAGGAAGAACACGGGGCCTGCAGGAAATGCCAAGGGAACACACTGAGACAGAGCAGGGCAGCAGAAGTTTAGCTCAGTTCATAAATCACCAAATGCTATCAATATCCATAATTAAGCGTATTCAAATGAAGCTAACATAGTCACAATTCTTTATGTTCTGCAGCTAATGTACTGTGAAGCACATTTACTAGACTGCAATTATTTTTCACTACAGTTGCTTTGCCACCATTCCCTGTTCCCCTCTGCTCATCTAGCTACATCCTAACAGTATTTAAGGAAAAGTTTCCAAACCAAATCTCCTGGAAACTGCCTGCCTGGAATAACACACAATTTAATGGTGATGGTCAGTACTGATGTTCAATAAAACCTTTCTAATCCATACTTATCCACTGACAAAACAGCATAAAGATTTATATCTGCTTCTTTATTACCTAATACTCTATTTGTAGTTTCTATCTCACTAGAAAGAGAGATACAATTAAACTACACCTCGATTTGTAGATACAATTAAGCTACACCTATCAATTTAAGGACAAATGTACTGCATCAACAAATTCCTGGAGCTGACTGTGTGGACAAGGACACTGGAGAAGCATCAAAGGAGCAGGGATTTGGTTGCTCCTCAGCATATAACCTCCCAAGAAGGGTGGCTAGTGGCCAAACAATCTCTAGTCTGCAGCCAGCTCAGAAAAAAAAAAAAGTAATAAGTAAAAATAAAATAAAGTATTACTTCATTTTCTTATTTCCAAGCACTTTCTCTGTTCATCCAGTACTGTTGTGCTGCAGACAGCAACAGCAGTATGGGAAGTCTGAACAGCAATTTGGTTCAATATTCAGAGAAACACCACCCACAACCAAAAATATATATCCTGTTAAACAGAGTTTCTGCTACTCATTTCATTTCTGTCTCAGGAAACTGCAAAAAGGGCGTAATTCATAGAAGGTGTTTTGAATATCTCATTATTGTATCTAAATCTCTAAATAAAATACTGAACTTAAATGATACAATAGTTCCATTATAACTTGTGAGAACTCCTCATCTTTATTTCAGATCTTCCTTTTCAAAATATCCTACTGTGAAAAAAGTATCTGCCCTCTGTAATCTGGCATTGAACAGAGGAAGGTGAATATAATTAATATGTTTTCCTAAGGAAAATATATTTAAGCTTCTCCTTCCTTTCTGTCATTGTTTTCAAGTGATTTGTAGTTAAATTGAGAGCTTAAAAAAATTTTTAACAATTGAAAGATCAAAAAGTTATTGACGGTCTTATGTAAAATGAATAGACCTTACTGTTCAGGCACTGAAGAAATCACAGGAAATTAAGAGTTTAGCAGCAATAGTGTAAGTAATACCATTGTAAATATTGATTAAACTCTACAGTCTCTTCCATTTCCTGGCACTGGTTTCCTCGACAGAAGCTCAGTATATTTTCCTCCACTAATTCTACTTAACTTGTGACAGTAAAGACACCATAAGCCAAAGTAGTTGTTATATGAAGTACAAATTACATGATATAATAAATTGCATCATAATCTGCAAAGCCATTCCATCCAGTGACACTGTATGATTTATTTACCCCTGTCATTTAGCATATATTGCTCCTTGTCAGTGTCTATCTCTGTGGGATCTGGGGTTTCTAGAAATAAAAGCAACACATGAAAAGTTAGTACTCAGCTCAAGCAAACAAACAAACATAATCAGCACGTGCAAAATGGTGCAAAACAACACATTTCAGAAAAATACCCAATATTGACATTAAGTATTAACCCCTCCAACGGTAAATCATTGCTAGAGTTAAAGCTGGACTGACCAAAAGACATAGGCACAGAGTCATCTGAATGCAACCACAGATAGCTGCAGCCCCACCTCTGATCTGCTGAAGCACTGACTACATAAATAACATTATACTTGTTTCCCAAGTTAGGAAAGCAGGAGATAATCCTTCACAATACCAACAATTTTCATTGTAATACATACAAACTCTCTGTTAATAGATGCACTAATCCAAAAATACCTCTATAATTTAATGCATCACCATTCTTTGTTCTTGAGCAAATCTCTGGGCATTCATGTATTTAGCAGGTAAAACACATAGAAAAAACTTCTTGGTGCAGATTATTTACTAAATGCAAGTCTCAGCTGAAGACATGCCCAGCTTCTTTAAACCTCTGTAGGTTCTACAGGCTAACATTTGGCACAAGGAATTTTGGCCTCCATCTTTCTGCAAATCCTAGTAGAAAAGGAAGTTGGTTGGCTCAGGACAAGGTGTTCAGTAGTTCCCAGTCTGGGCAGAAAACCTTTGCTGCACAGATGTGGAGATGACGCTGTCTGCAGAAGGGGCGTGCACAGCTGTCCCCAGGCACGGCACAGGAGTCACTCTCCACAGCACATCACCACTCTGCAGCACTGTCTAACCAAACCTTTCTGTAGTCGTAGAATCACAGAATCTGAAAGGTTGGAAAAGACCTCTACGATCACCAAGTCCAACTGCCAGAGGCTTAGGAGGGTTAAAAAAGGAAAGGGAAAAAAGTAAGAGCTCTGAATCTGGCTGTCAATAGGGAAGAATTTAAGACTGATCGGTTTCAACTGCTCTCTGTCTTTTACATGACACCGCTAGGAGATGTGCCTTGAAAACTGCCCTGTCCACCCAGGCAGTGACAGGGGAACATCCCTGTCCCCTGCTAAGGAATATCCCTCTCCGTGGGAGGACAGGGCACGGCCCTGGAGCAGGACAGAAGCGTCTGGAGCCCTTTGCTGTGAAGCCCGAGAGTCCCCGGAGCAGCGAGGATTGCTGCAAAGCCCCCGGTGTGCCCCTGGCAGCCCCTCGGAGGGAATTCCCCAGGAATTCCAGCTAGGGAATCCTCACACTGCACAGCAGAGCACAGACAAATCTCTGCCACTTCTATCGCGGCGTGGGGCTGATCCGAGCCTTTATCCTTTTAGTCTGTGTCAGCATGGAGAGAAATAAAAACATTTTCCGAGTCCTTGCAAACTCCCGCTTGCTTCAAGAGCTCCGAGGCTGCCCACATCGTGTGCCTTATCCCCCCTCTAGTGGGAATGTTCAGACATTACCAGACACTTCACTGGCAATTTACACTTCGGGCAAAGAAATTTTGTTCCAGCACGAATTTTAAAGCTGTCTTAAAAATGAAAAATAAATACTTGAAAGGATTTCCTCTGTTGAAAAAAATCTGTCCTACGTATAGCTGCATGTAATCTGTTACAGAACTCCATCCTGGCCATGGTTCATCCATGCCCTCATCAATAATTTCTCCAGCTGTTTGTAATGCTGATTGGTTCAGCTCAGCCCACATTTAGAAGAAAATCCTCATGTCAGGGATTCTCCTTTTTCTTCACATTTACAAATTCTAGTGGCAATTGTGCAAATGCTTTGTGCTGAATTTAACAACTACTGCTAAGAGCATTACAGAATGATAGCATGGCTTGAATTGGAAGGGACCCTGAGGACCATCCAGCTCCAGCCTCCTGCCGTGGGCAGGGACACCCTCCACTGACCAGGGTGCCCAGGACCCCACAGCTCTTGGCCCTGAACACCCCCTGAGCACTTCCAAAGAGTAACATTTGAGTAATGGATTGTGCATGTTGGACGTCTGAAGGATAATGCCTTTAATACTGAAAATGTCCAAGCTCACTTAAATGAGAAGTTACTCCTCATATTGATAAAGGAGCTTTTCCTGAAGCATAGAAGAGTTTGTGGTTTTAGATTAAAAAGCTGCACAGATGTTTCTTGACCATTCAATCCAGAATGCAGACATTTAATTACACAGAACTCTAAGAAGCAGCAAGCATATTAACACAATCATCTCAATATTTATTTCTTAGGTTAATAGAAAGAAACTGCCAAGCCTCGGCCCACAGTAATGTTTTAACTCAGTTCTTTAACTTATCCTCATCCTTCTGAGGATGGTAGCATAAAAGAGTGTACCAAGACAACAGAGAATTCAACGACTTTTGATGGTTACTGAAGTCAGCAGTTTGCAGCAGCAGCAGCCAGACAGTTTTTGGGTGCCACATGTTTAACATGAAGCCCTTGTAGCACAGGTATTGGCTATGCAGAGTCTGAACATGAGACACCCTAACCCTGCCCACTCATGGCTACCTGAGGAAAGCTCAGAGTCACCACATAGATCATGTGCAAGGATCAGCACGTTTCTGCTCTAAAAGTGAAAACATCTCACAGACCCTATCCAAGTCTCCTTGTAAAGATGATGCCTTTTCAAAAATGGCTTGTAGAACATGCTACTGAACATTAAAAAAGCTTCAACTCTTAAAGATCAAAACAGTTCTGAAATTTTATTCTTAGTGACTACACCAAGACTTCTCAAACTTCTCCTAATTCATAAAGGCTGTCTGCTAACTCTTAGTCAGTCTGGCAGAAAAACCTGTTTCTTGAGCACTACCCAAGTAAAATTGATAGACCCAAGGCAATTTGATTGAAGAGCCTGTACCCCAAAGTGCACAACTTCTGCCAGATGAACATCAGATCAAAGCACTGCCTTCAAGCTGCTGTGAGCTTCAGTCAGTTGGGATTAGGGCTCCTCTGAAATTCTGAGGCAGGATGGGCCCAGACTTCCCTAGTTCAGAGGGGTTCAGGTATGGATGTGGAATAACTCTGCAGCCTCCCTGTGCAGGCAAGAAAATGGTCTTCACCAGTTTGTGCTGGGTGGATACAAATTGCTTCTTTCAAAAGGAAAGACAGAATGAAGGTAATTACAATTTTACATTACAAAATCCCCTTACAGCTTTTGGAAAACTCAAGTCGGAAGGAATTAAGGTATACCCCAAAAATTATTTAAGTAACTTGTTTATTTATATTATTTACAACCTGTTTTGGTTGTTTAAATGACCTACTCTGCATCTGAAATAAGGTTTTGTAATACACTGGTGAGGAAATCCACAACTCAATCAACTTATAAGTCAACTTACTCAAGATTTTCCTGCTTGGCAGGTCATTAAACAGCTGTTCAGCATTGATCTGCAGAGCCCTGTAAAACTCCTGGCAGTGTCTGTCTCCTTTCTTTTGGAGGTGTTTTAACAGATCTGAGAGTCTGGTATGGAGTGATGCCTTTGGGTTCCTGAACTGTAAGAGAAAAGCATTCATGAGAAAAGAGATTAAAACAGAAGAGAGATTAAAAGATCAATTTTACATCACTATGCCAGGGAACAAAGTTATGGACCCTCTTTGATATTTACTAAAAAAATGGGCCAAAAAGGGAAATCTAAAAAGAGCACACAAAGCACAGCACTGAGCTCCATGTGGTCAGCACTGTCTGATGGAGAGAGAGCATATTGTCTCTGTCTCTCCTGCTTTTTTCTGTCCCAATCAAGTGAAAGGCACTCTGCACTTGATGTCTTCCCTGCATCCAGGCTGACGCAGTACTTGCTATTCTACAGTTTAGTTCTGACAGCTGTAGATAAAATATTTCAGCAAATCTTATAATTTGAAATAAAGTTTGATGCTTTCAAGTTTGCCCTTAGCTGCCTGGTAATGATCCCCAAAAAGGCACTTCATACTGCCTATCCTAGTCCCAACAGTGGAGCGTTCATTATCCCGAGATTTGGTATTTCATTGGGTGTTATTGTTTGCAGCACAGTTAACTGCTGTGTACACACTGCAACAGGCACAAATTCCCATTACTCAGGTTGGCAAACAGCTGCAGAGGAAAATACATTTTTCCTGTAGTGCCAAATGTGATGAGTTTTTGGAGACCTTACAAAGAGAAGGAAAATGGATCCCTAGCCATACATATCATACTGATTTCAGTTTATTTGGAATAAATCCAAAGCCATTCTCAGCAAAGCATCAAATTTCATAGCAGCACAGTGGATAACCTTTGGAGCATACTGAGTTAGGAACAATTGCTGCTCGAGGAGGACAGGAATGCCACAGATCTTACACAACACTCCTTATTCTGACAAAATTCCCACAGGGTCTACCAGATACAGCTGAGATTATAAGCTTCCTTAACACTCAATAGAGTTGACACAAACTTGCCTGGACCCATAAAAAAGCAGTTCATTTCTGCCTACGTGCAGAAGTCACAAATCATGTTTCAGATTCTTTATGGATTTATTTGGAAGCTCTTGAGGGAAGTGGCAAGACTGGTTCAGTACATATGATCTAAGTCTGCTCTACACCACAAAACACTAATTGTCCCCATGGAGTTTGATTATGGCAGAATTGGACCTATTTTTCCCAATGTTAAAATACTGATACACCAAAACCCTGTGCAGACATGAAGATAGCAGAGTCTGTACTTCAGCAAGTACAAACTATTATAGGCAGGATTGTGGAAGCTCTTAGCTGACTTTAATTTTGTCTCCATACAAGATTAGGAGCTTTTTCTCCCTAAAAAGAGCTACCCATTTTTAAAAGCTTCATATCAGGGAGGGTGCCCTTCCTCCACACATGGTGGCACCACTGCAAGATATTATTAACCCCATCCACTCCCCACAGCTCCACACTCACCAGTAGGACTAACACCCCCTCAATTCTCTACCAATACTTGAAATTATTAACTGGCTACCAAAAGTGATTGAGCTAATACAGATGATTTTGTGGGCAGAGATGGATGCAGCACAGACCACCTGGTGTGCCACTCCACACTACCTCATGTGAGGGGACAGGCACGCCAGGCATGTGGTCACAGGACGGGTGCCCTCCTGCCCAGGGACTGTGTGCCCCTGATCGTGGCAGGGACTGTGGCATCACACTGCTGCTCCAGAGACCTTCTCTCTCATGACCACTTGGCACAGGGGACGTGCCAGCCCTGTGACTGCTCCTCGTACATGAGACGCCAGAGATACAAGTGTCAGCACGCAGGAGGGGACCACCAACAGCTGTGCTGGGAAGAGGGCAGCTGGGCTAGTGACCCACAAAAGCTACACAACAGTCACACCAAAACTCCTCAAATTACCTTTTCTGCTTCTTCATTGGCAAGAATTTGGGGATAGACTCTGTTAAGCTGAAGAACAATTTTATCGACCACTTGCTCATTCAGACGGCTGGTGCTGGTAAGGAAGTACATGTCATGCTGCAGCCGATGACAGTACGACTGATCTAGAGATAAAATAACACAGGACAAAGCACACCAGTTAATTCATAAGCCATTTTTAAATTCCATAGATTTCATTTACCCACAAGTGATTAAATAGCTCAAATAAAATTATCACCACCACCTAATATTAGAAAGCTGAGCTATCTGTTAGGGAAACACTGCCATGTGCTTTCAAAGACCCATCCACTTGAAATTGCACAGATCCAAACTTCTGGCTGGTCGCTCCTACTGCCTCTCTCTTTCCAAAGGGAGAAGGCTCTAAATCATTTAGAAGTCAAGCTCTGATGGATATTTAATCAAATACAGCACTAAAGTTAATGAATCACCGAAGATAATCTCTATCACATATGAAGTCAGATGATGACATTTAAGGCACCTGCAAGATGCTTCTCCCATCCAATGGGATGCTCTGACTCTGCTCTTGGAAATAACAAGGCCCATAAAAAAATTTAATGTACATGACCATAAGGTGCCAGACTGTCTGCTAGAGCATCTGCAGAAAAAAAACATCAGGGACACCCTTTCTGAAGTTCTTCCTGATTTGACAGCAGAGTGCTCACAGGGAGTTTGTCAGACACAACTCCTAACCTAGGCAGGGACATGCCAGGATCCTGGACAAACCCTTGCACTCCTGCTCCATATGCCTGTGGTGAGGTGTGTGGTCCCTGAAAGCTGTCACTAGCCACAGGCACAACACAAAACAGAACTTTCAGGGTTTATTGGTTGCCAAAAACCCCTTTGTAATTTGTTTCTGCTTAACTATTCTTAGCATAAAAAACCTCATGTTGCTTTCTGTACAAGAAACATCAAACAGGATTTTGTTTGTCACAGTCCCCTGCATATATTTCTCCATGATCTACTTTCACTGCCCTTCTGGATAAAGCCACAGGGCCCTAAGGAGCTGCACTGCCACATCATATTTATCACAGTAAATTAATAAACACAGCTGCATTTCAAATTTGTAGGATGAGACCAACCCTTCCTTGCCACACTGCAACATGCAAGCACTCTCATCCACACCTGGGCCCTGGGAGCATAAATGCTGCCAACCACTTTTAGTCAGGCAGGGACACATTCCCAATTAATAACTCCACTAATGTTTACATAAGGACTCTGGACATGGTCTCTGACACCGCTGTATCTTTATTATGGTCTCATCTTTGGTTTGTTTTCCCCTTAAAAGCCTTCTTAGGTTTATCCAGCAAACAAACAGGATCATTAAGGAGATAAATTTAGATGCAACAGACACAAAACCCAATGCAGCTCTCCAACATTCTCTGTAAAACACAGAACTTGCAAACATCCGTTCCAGAAACCTCAGTGGTGTCTGCTGCAAACTCGAGCTGCTACTTCCTGTAAAACTCCTGGGTGATTTTCATAAACATGATACAGGAAAGCTGCCAACCAAAACCTGGAAGGTTTGGATCTGATGATCAAACCATTTGTACATGCCCACGACAACTCCCTTCAGAAGCATCTCAGGAAAGCGAGGAAGAAGTCTCTGCCAACAAAATGTTAGCTTAACATGAATTTAGTTTTGGCTTTTCCCTTTCAAGAGCCCAGGAAAGGGATGCCAAGGATTTAAGAAGGCAACTGGCAGCAGAGAAATGGTCTGAGATGATCAGATGGCACTGGTTACCAGATGGACCTGCAAAGAGCAACTGGTCTGCTCCTCTGGGCTGGAAGGATGACAGAGAGGTGAAAAACAAGATGCCACCCTCCCCTGCTACTCTCACCCACTGCCATGTGCTACTGGAAAGTTACCAGAAGTCAAGAGTCTCTGACAGCAAGTCAAGAGAATCACAGAATCATTTAGGTTGGAAAAGAACTTTATTGAGTCCAACCATCAATCCAGCATCACCATGTTCAGCTCTAAACCGTGTCCTGGAGTGCTGCATACACACATGTTTTGAACATTTCGAGAGATGGTGACTCTACCACTGCCCTGGGCAGCCTGTATCAGGCCTGGGCAACCCTTCCAAGGACCAAGTTTTCCTTCATGTCCAACCTAAACCTCCCCTGGTGCAACCTGAGGCCATCACCTCTCATCTTGTCGCTTGGTGCTTGGGAGGAGACTGACGCCCACCCGGCTACACCCACCTGTCAGGGAATTGTAGACTTCAGTAAGGCATTTTTACTCGAAATATTTTTTAAAAGAGAAGAGGAAAACGTAGCAAAACTGCGGTGAGCAAAATACTACAAAGCATTTGACACTAGAGTGCGACATCAGGTTACAGTCCCAGTCCTCGGAGCTCCACACGATGGCCAGACCACCGGGCCCCCCGGGATAACCCGTGTGCCCCGCGGCTGTGGAGGCACAATCCCGGCGAGCTGGATGGAGCCCGGGGATAAAGGGCAGATCTCGCTGCCACACAGCACGCAGCCAGTGTGCCCGGGTGTGAAACGTGGCACCGCCCGGCCCCCCCGGAGACACCGGCCCGGGGCACCGCACGCCCCGGCCGCTGCCCCGAGCCCGGCCCCGCCCGCGCTGTCACCGCGGCCCGGCCGCGCACCGAACGGGGGTCACCGGGGCCGCTGCGGGGCGCGGGGACACGG
>VXBN01006968.1:246334-275988 GCA_013397395.1 Sinosuthora webbiana
CTGCGGCCTCCGGACTGCGGCCTTCGGCCTTCCTGCCACCGGGCCGGGGCGCGCCGGGGCGGGGTGGCCGCCGCTCGGCACCGCCTCCCGGGCACGGAGGCGGCGGGGCAAGCACGGGGCCGGGAAACGGAGATCGGGGCCTGGACCGGCCGGGGAACGGAGCGCGGGGCCGGAAGCGGCCGGGGGCCGGAGCGCGGGGCCGGGAGAGCGGGCGCGGGGCCAGGACCGGCCGGGGGAGCCGGGGCGGACCCCCTGAGCCCACACCGGGGTTCCCATCGCCGTGAGCTTCGAGATAAAACAGTTCTTCAAATGTGTGTGCTCACCAGGCCGTCCCGTGCAGAAGCATGAATTTACACTTGCAGAGCCACGAGTTTTTAAACTAATGCACGATTAGTAAAGCCGCGATTTCCTTTTCCGGAAGTAATTACACTGTCCAAAATACCATGTCTGCATCTTCACAGCATCCATGCAGAATTTGTATTTTCCTTATGCTGCAGCACAACGCGTGTTTAAGTGCAGCTGGACACGGAGAGGTACATTGGGCAGGTAGTGACTCAAGCCCAAGGAGCAGGGGCAACTCTCATACAAAAGGTTGCAGTGAAGCATCTAATTAATTGGGATTTTTAACTTCATGAAGGAAAAGGTGCAAGCAAATCTATGGATGTAAAACCTGCCATTTGCACTAAATTTCATCAACAATTAATTACCTAGCAAGGAATGGAAGAGAATATGCCTTGCTGGGATAAATGCTTCAGAGGATTGAACCGTTGTCAAATGCTGTGACATTCATGGTGCATGTCCTTGAGAAGATCAGTAGAGTGTAGAGTATGAAGTCCTGAGTTTATGCTATTTACCCTCTGGAATCCAGATCTTCCTAACAGCATGAAAATATTTTTTTTTAATTATTACTATTATTGCACATGGAGACCTTGATCACACTTGTATTGTGTGATTTTGGCAATGTACAGGAACCTTGTGAAACGGAACTTGCAATTTTGTAATTCCTTTTGTCATATATTTTTGAGACTATTTTGGATGGGGCTGAGCTACCTGGCACAGTGGAAAATGTCCCTGCCCATGGCAGGGGTTTGGAACAAGATGATCTTTAAGGTCTCTTCCAACCCAAACCATTCTTGTATTCTACGATCCACTTTCATATGTATATTAAAACATTACAGCAAGAAGAAGCAGTGGGAGAATGCCATGCTGAGGATTTGTTTTTGTGATCCCTTTATACCTCTTTGAATTCATTACATTTTGTGATCTGCTAAAGTGTTTCCCTGAAAACTTTTAGAAATTTTAGAAATTTTAAATTTCAATTTTAAACTACTGGAATCTAAACCACTAAACAGAAAGCCTGGTCACCTTACTGTGACATGGACTGAAATCTCTAACACAAATCCAAGTGTTTTTCAGCACACAGCGATTCCAAGCACAGCGAGTGAAGTGGAAGCGAAAATCAATTCCTCAGGAATGCTGCGATGTGCCGTGCCACGCTGCCTGCGGATATTTTTGTCCTGCAGACTCAGATAAATACTCAAGGAGCAGAGGTTAAACATATCTCCTCCTCATGCCGGTGGCACGCCAGACCTCTGCAGCAGGACCGCTGCTGTCAGGTTCGCCTCGCACAGCAGAGCCTGGCGGAGCCGCACGGCCGCAGCACAGCGCTCCCGGCAGGCGAGCAGCGGGCTGGGCTGGCCCCGAGCGCCCTGCCATGGTGACAGCCACATCCCATGGTGACTGATAGCCACATCCCGTGACAGCCACAGCGCAGTCACAGCCGGGCGGGGAAGGCTCATCCCGGCCGCGGGCACGGCGCGGGGCGCGGACAGCGAGGCGAGAAACGCGCCCCTCAAAGCGCTCCGGGCGAGCGGCACGCTGCCAGCGCCCGCTTCCCCACGGGGCCTTCCCAAAACTCTGCTGCACTTCAGAGTGCTCACTCCCAATTTAGTGGCCTTGCGAAGTGACCTGCACAACAACGTTTTCTTTCCCAGCAGATTGATTTCCTGCTTAGCTAATCTCAAAAGCCAGTACTGTTCCCCCCCGCTAAACCGAGCGATTTGTTTATTTGAGAGAATTAGCTGGCTTACTAAATATCACCCTTGTCCTGGCAACATCATCATGTAGTGCTTTGTTTTATCTGTTAACTGCTGAATCACAATACGCTTTGTTATTTTCCCACTGCCCGAGGACTGAATCTCTTCAGCAACAAAATGAATCCAGATAGCCCAAGCAGTTCCTCTAACAGTCTTTCTTTGTGCTTAAGAAAATACAATGAAGTATTTCTTAAAAGCTCAGATTGCGCACTAGGCTCCCTTCAGCAAGTTTTAGTCACTAATTTACAAAAACAAGCTCTAAGAAGGGGGGGAAAATGTGAAGGGAATGACGGGCTGGACACTCCCGTCAGAGCCACTGCCCCTCTGGCTCCGAACTCTTGTTCCCACAGATTTGCGCCTTTCAGAGCGTTGTTTTGCCCATATTCCAGGTTAAAAAAGGTGCACTTACAGCTTCTGTAGAGCATCATCCATGTGTTTCGGGGGGGTGTGTGCCGTGCCCGGCACACGTCCCGCGCGGGGCGGCCGCGGTGCGATCCTCCTTGCCGGGATAAGCAGAGGTCAGGGGAACTTGGAGAAGCGAAAGTAAACGGGGAGGGAGCGAGTGCGGCTGTGACAGCCGGCAGAGCCCCGCCGGCTGCTGCTGCTCCGCGCCTGCCAGTCGGCAGCAATTTGCTGGTGGTTTTTGGTACGATTACTTTGTTGGTCAGAAGGAGATGAAGAAAAAAAAGTTATTTGACCCCAAACTCTAAAGCAGAAGCTGTGCTGCAAATTCCCAGCTCCTTATTCCCAACTCGTCGAGCCAAACCGTGAAATGGGAACAGAACTGACTTGGATGAAATCATTTTCCCCCAGAGGGTGCTGACACTGCCCAGGCTCCCCAGGGTTTGGTCATGTCCCTGGGGCTGCCAGAGCTCCAGGGGCGTTTGGGCAGCACTGCCAGGGATGCCCGGGGTGGGATTGTTGGGGGGTCTGGGCAGGGACAGGGGTTGGGCTCCATGATCCCTCAGGGTCTATTTCAGCACAGGATATTCTATGATGGCCTGGAACATCCACAGGTCTGTGAAACCCTGGCCAGTTTAAATTTCCTGTGTATTCACCTGGTGAATTACACACCCCTGATGCTGCTCTCTGATACCCGAACCTTGGAAATTTTAACAGCATTAGTAAAAGAAGATGATAATGCAGATAATGGAAAAATTGTGTATCTCTTGTTCCTGGCACAAGGGAATAATGGGCATGTACAATGGGTCCGTGTATACTGATCACAAATAGACCTGGCAAATATTGCAGAGATTCTGGAGAATGAACAGCCAGTTCAAAAACATGTTCAATACTGCACTTGGCTCCTTATCTTATCCCTTGTAAAGCACAAATCAAATTGTATACATGTGAAAAAATACTCAACTAATTATTAAAAAAACCCCAAACAATTGAATTCTTTGAAGACAGGAAGCAAATAAAGCTGTCAGAGCATCCTCCCCTTAAAATAGGTATGTAAATAAAGTGTTGACAGATTTGGCAAACTGACATTCTGCAGAGCTGTGGGAAGGGAACAAAGCCACTTTGGGTACATGTCCTCACATGGAAGTCATCCCTGTGCCAGCTCCAGGCCTCATCTGAGCCCCAGAGGCAGGAATGATGGGGAGGATGGTGTGCAGCCAGCATAGAACCCACAGCCCGTGTGAAGTAAAGGACAGTGCTGGGCACGGGTTAGAAGCCACTGCAGACTCCAGCTCATACACACAATTGTCTTGGGCTGTAATATGTAAAAAAAAAATGTGCATTCTATTTGCCATCTGTTGAAACTGCTTGGGGAGGTGTTTGTCTCTGGTATAACCCATTCCTCATAACTCCAGGGGAGAGGGGGCAGGTGCCTTCTGTTAATGGGCAGCTGTTAAACCAGGTGGGGCCAAGTTCCTTATCCCTTCCAGGACCCATCCTCCCTCCAGGGGCATAGCTTCTGTTAATGGGCCATTGAGGCTCACTGCAGGGCTGATACAATTCCATCATCCCACTGGGAGATGCTCCACCCAGTGGGAGGAGCCCAGCATTCCCACCTGGATAAAACCTGGGATGCAGAACACCAGCACAGCCTGTTTGCACTGGACTCCCAGAGGAAGACTGGACCCATCTACAGGATCATCTCTGCTCCAACAGAACCACAACTGCCACTCCAGGAGGACTTAACTGGACTGCTCCCAACACCCTGACCAACAAGGGTGTCAGGTCGTGTTCTGACTCTGGCAGTGTTTCTAGGGGGTTCTTCGTTTGTTTGGGGTTTTTGTACTGCTACATTTGTATTTTTAATATTCTTAGTCAAGAACTGTTATCCCTATTCCCATATCTTTGCCTAAAAGCCCCCTTAATTTCAAAATTGTAATAATTTGGAGGGAGAGGGTTTGCATTCTCCATTCCAAGGGAGGCTCTGGCTTTCCCTGACAGACACCTGTCCTTCCAAACCAGGACAACAACAAGGAAATGCAAGTGTTCTGTAGCAGAAAAAGGAGCTTGAATCCAGCTGGAACCACTGGCCAGCAAGCATTTAAGGGTTATAAGGTTTTAAATGTTTATTTTAGAGTCTCAGCTGCTTTCATCTCCTTCCTGCACAGCACTTATTTCCCTTCTGACAATAAATTATGTTTGCACGAGCAATAAAGCTAACTCCAGGGGGTGCAGCCATCAGAACTAAGCACAGTCCCAGAGGGAGCCGAGTCACAAATCTTATATAAACAGTTCGGCTGTTGCTTCCTTATCTTGGTGTAACTTTGCTGCTTCTTGTGTTAGCTGCCCAAATAAATGATAGTCGTGTAGTGCTGTGGCATAGGAACAGTGGATTTATCTGCCTGCTGGGGTGCCTCCCAAGGCTGCCAGCATCCCTGGCAGCTCAAGGGTGCACTTGGTCCCATCCAACATTACTCAGCTTTGCCTCATGCAGAACAGGAGCCAGGCTGTCTGCCACACAAACTGCTGACCCAAACATCCCAACAGGGAATTTATTTCACTTGCAGTCGTATTATTGCAGTTTAAAGCCACATCATAAAATTAAAACACCAGGGAACTAAATCATGGAATTCAGTGAACATAATGGTAGAGATGGCAAGAGGAAGGAATTTCAAAGGAGCTGCAGAGAGGCAGGATCAAAGATATCTTGGCCACCCTTCACATATGTACCTTAAACATAACATTGCCAGTAGGACAGAATATCTCCTTCCCATGTATGTATGTATTTAATCCTAGGTTGAGATGTATCTTCAATGTGAAGGAATTATTTAACCATTTGTGCTTCACTTCTGGGGATCAGAGAAACCCTTCCATTCTGGTACTGTTCTCTCCCCTCATTAAAGTTAGATTTTCCCTTTCCAATTTTCTAAGGGCCAGGCCCTCACCACCCTCACAGCCAAGACTTTCTTTCCTGTATCTCATCTAGCCCTCTGGCAGTGGGAAGCCATTCTCCCTTGTCCCCAGTCCCTCTCCATCTCTCCTGGAGCCCCTTTAGGCCCTGGAAGGGGCTCTGAGCTTTTCTTGGAGCATTCTCGCCTCCAGGTGAGCACCCCCAGCTCTCCCAGCCTGGCTCCAGCCCTGGGAACATCTCTGTGGCCTCCTCTGGATCACTCCAGCAGCTCCAGGTCCATTCCTAGGCCCCAGAGCTGGACACAGCTTCAGATGAGATCCTGCCAGAGCAGAGCAGAGCAGAGCAGAGGGACAGAACCACCTCCCCTGACCTGCTGCCCACACTGCTGGGTACAGAACCTGTGTGGGTCTGACAGGGGACTGAAAACTGCAGGCAAAATAGTTCACAGCACAGCTATGTCCTGATAAACACTGGCTATCATTAACTGGATGAATCAAGAACTTAATTGGGTGGAGTGATGGGGAGTGCGCCCATTCTCCTTTTTGCAGTGCATAGCAAGGAGTGTGTTGCAGGTGCACGTTGGTGTATTGTACAGCAGAACTGAGCTTATTAAAAATAAGAAAAAAGCCTTTTTGCTGCAACTTCCATGTTACTGAATTTCAAGCACGTGTTTTTGATCTCTGCAGAGTATGGCCAGGATAGAAGAGGCCGTTTGCCAGCAAGCTACAGTAATCTGAATTTCAAAACTGAAGCTTCAGAACTGCAGGGCATTAGGGGATACCTGATTCATACCAAGGGGATATACCATAAAACAATTACTGCAGCTTGCTATAAGGTCATGTTTCTACCCATGAGAGGGATGTGATGATACCCATTAAACAGCTGATGACAGTATTAAGTAAGTCTTCAACTCAAACAAAAATAACTATAAGTAGGATATGCATCTATTTGCATATAAACAGTAGAAAAAGAGCTGTATTAGTTACTTAACTATTCAAAAGGGTCAAAACAAGAAAAAAACCCACCTGGTTTCCTCACACGGTGAACAGATTAACAATAGGGAAAGAAAGCAGGCTTTAAAAAGCTACCTCAGCCCTTTATTTAGAGAGCTCTCCCAGGGATGATGCTGCAGGGATCCTGAGCTGGCTGCTCCAGGAAGGCTCCAGCGCTGTCCCCACCTGCACACCAGCTGCTCTCACACTGGGACACCTGCAGAAGCTACAGGAGGTCACTGTGGGGGCCCAGGGTGCGCCACAGCACGACACCCCATCCCTCCATGTGCCACCTCCTCTCCCACAGGCTGGCAGACCTGCAGATGGCCCTTTGCTGCACGTGGTCTCTAAAGACAGAGCAGATGAATTAAAGACCTTCCTGATACAAAACAATGCGGCATTTAATTAAAACCTTTTTTTTTTTTTTTTTTTTGTAGTTCTATCATTCTACTTTGTAAAAATATGGGGGACTTTCCTTTCTGAAAGTCTTACAAAACCCACTGGTTCCGAGAAGATTGGAATCTGAGGGGTGTGTAATTATTATCAGCAACTTCTCATGGGGCAAATATGCAAACTGGGTTCCACCTCTCTAGCTGTGCAGAAGGACATTACGCCTTTGCCACGGTCACACTGCACAGCACACCGCAGAGAACAGCTTTGGACTGACGGCCCTAAACATTCAAATCTTTATTTGCATCAGACCTCGAAGCATTTCTGTTAAATAACCATCTTGGAATATACAAAACTTAGAATTCATATGAATAATGAACTTTCTGTGTTGTCTTTAAGGCACATATTTCTATCAAAATTTCATTTTGGTCCAGAGAAGCAGTTGCATTTCAGACAGCGGCTATCCCGGTATCTGGCGGGTTGGTTTGTTGTAAGTATCCTCACGACTGTGGACTTCAACAAGGTGTATAGAGCTGGCCGTCTGCAGGGCGGTGCCGCGTCCCGGCCCCGCGGGTGTCCCGCCCGCGCCGCCGCTCTTGGCCGCCTTCAGCAGGTGACTGCCGTCTTTGCAACGCCCCGGAACAGCCACGTCCCGAGTCCACTCTTCCTGGGACCTGGAAGCGCAAAGGGAAAAGTTATTTCTGTTCCGTTAATTCTGGTGAAGGTTCAGAGTTTGTGCATTTTGTTGGCACATCAGGCGTTTAGCGAATGATTTGTGCTGTAGCATATGGAATTGCTTCTCCCAGCACCAAAACCAGTTGGTAGCAGTGGGGCAAATAATTGTGTGTCTGTAACAGCCTCAGCACGTCCTCAAGTACCTTTTTGCTGGGTACCAACTGAGCCCTGAGCGCCCCTGTGACCTGCCAGCAGGGAACAGAAGCTAGATGGGGTAATGCTGCACGCCTCACTGCCAAAAGAAAAATCTTCTGAGATGCTTGCTGTTACACATTTATTTATTTTTTTATAGTATGAGGAACTCAGTTCTGTCTTCTTGAGGTGCTAGTCATATGTCAAAACAAGAATCACATCAAAGCAGAAGGACTGGAATAAAGCAAAACAACCTTTGAAAGAAGAAATCTTTGCAAATTGCCCTGCCAGGATTATAGCTCGAGTCTAGGTATTGTGGTTACAGAGCAATAAATACAGCTCCCCTGGGCAGAAGTCATCCCACTCTGATGTTTTCCCCTATAAAGCTCTCTGTTGTGAAACACTGCAATTTCCTACAGTCCACCACCAACTCAGGAACCCAAACTGGCTAAAACTGAACTTGGAGAAGAAATGTACTCCTGCTTTAGCAACCCATTCCTCCCATTTCAGGACCCTTTAAGCTTTCATTGACACCTGCCAGCATCTCTGGGTGCCCAGAGCAGCCATGGCTGCCCCTGGATCCCTGGCAGTGCCCAGGGCCAGGCTGGGCATTGGGATTTGGAGCAGCCTGGGACAGTGGGAGGTGTCCCTGCCCACAGCAAGGGATGGAATGGGATGGTCTTTAAGGCCCCTTTCTGTTGTGACAGGTAGAAGAATTATAAAATCATAAATCATCTNGGTTCCCATGTGAGAACCTTGGTATGAAAGATTCATTAACACAACAACCCATTCATGGGTTGAAAAAGGAGTGCATCTGTGTAAACAGTAAGATCTGTTCCACGAGAACCCAGAAAGGAAAAATGTGAACAACCTGAATGTTAGCACGTACACACAAATCATCTCCTGACCAAAAAATGAAGTGGTAAGAAAACGACCAGAGAATGTGCTGCACGCGAGGTGTGTGAACGCGGTATAAAATACGGGATGTGAATAATGAATCGGCTTTTCCCGCAGGAAGAAAAAGGAGTCTCGGCTGATTTATTACAGCACCCGATGAGCCGAGGGGATGGCGGGAGGCGGCGGCCGAGCCTGGCCCGGGAAAGGCGGGACCGAACCGGCACCGGGAACACACAAAGTGCCGCGAAAAGGAGCCGGGACCGAACCGGGACCCGGGAGACGGGATACACAAAGCCAGGAACGAGCAGCCCGCAGCGAAAGGAAATTAAAGCGGCGAACACACAAAGGCTCCGCCTACAGCCGGCCCCGGGACGGCACAAAACACACAAAGACAAGAACCGGGCGGGAAGCGGGACCCGAGCGGGGAAAGCACCGGGATAGAAACAAACAGGGGGGAAGGNCACCGGGAACACACAAAGTGCCGCGAAAAGGAGCCGGGACCGAACCGGGACCCGGGAGACGGGATACACAAAGCCAGGAACGAGCAGCCCGCAGCGAAAGGAAATTAAAGCGGCGAACACACAAAGGCTCCGCCTACAGCCGGCCCCGGGACGGCACAAAACACACAAAGACAAGAACCGGGCGGGAAGCGGGACCCGAGCGGGGAAAGCACCGGGATAGAAACAAACAGGGGGGAAGAAAAAAAAAAAAACAGGGAAACAAACAGAGAAATAAACACAGAAATAAGCACAGACACAAACACAGAAACAAGCACAGACACAAGCGGAGCTCCCGGGGAGGCGCGCGCTTTGTAGTGAGCACGGACCCAAAATTGCACTGCGGCCGCCGAGCCGGGGGAACAGCGGTGTCCAAACCCGCAGAATGGACGGTCAGAACCGGAGGTGAGGGAGACACGATCCCCAATCGTGGGAGAGCACGGCCGAGAGCCCGAGGAGAGCCGAGCTGCGGAGCCGCGATAGGGAATCGGGGCAGGGCTGCGGGCGTGAGGCGGGGAGACGGCGCCCAAAAAGTCCTGAAATAACATTCACCGTGCGATACGCGCCGAGGATGATCCGCGCCCGCGTAACCACGGCCACAGTCCGCGGAGTGAGGGCGGCGTGAGAGTTTAAAATAGGGGTAACGCGGGAAATCTCAGACGGCGAGTTTCAACTGCTTTAAAAGCGCTAATACGTGTGTGGGCACTTATATTGCACAAACGGGATTAAAAGACGGTCAAAGGAAATCGCGGGCTTTATTGCTGTGGAAAACAATCTGACAGACGATGTACAAAATGCCTTTTCTGTCGAAAGGCGGGACGGGTTTGGGCAGTTTTTGCGGGTAGCGGCCATAAAGGAGGAGACGGTAGGCACAAAGTCGTTACCTACATGTTACTTTATTAGAAATCCGTTTAAAAAATGACAGTCTGCTGAAGGGACGCGGCTGCTGGGCAACCGGGCCCCCCGCGGGCTCCAGAGACCTCTTGCTCACTATCTCCTGTGCCTGCAGGTCCGTTTCTGTTCCCTTTACCCACGAGCGATGGATAAGTTACTGTTTAATCCCGTTTCTCGTGTTGAAAAGACAATTAAGGATGTTACACCGCTCAGGAACTGTTTTCAGTCTCAGCCCTGCGCAGACGCCGCGCGGGGACCCAACAAAGTCCGGAAACGGAACTGTGTGTGCGCGCCCCTGGAAAATGCGTCCGCCGGGTCACAGTGTTCCCAGGGCGCGGGGTTCCGGCTCCCGCTCCGCAGACAGCCGCCGTGGCGGGCGGTGGCCGCGGTGGCGGGCGGTGGCCGCGGTGGCGGGCGGTGGCCGCGGTAGCTCCGCCCGGGTGAGCTTTAGCCTCCAGAAAATCCCCGAGCCCCGGTTGGTTCGCAGCTCCATGCGGAACGCGCGAGCTCTGCAGACGGCAGGAACCAGACAACATTTCCTGCGACACAAGTTCTTCCCGGAGCTCACAGTCCCGATCCCTCCCGGCGCTCACAGCTCCGATCCCAATCCCGATCCCTCCCGGAGCTCACAGCCCCGATCCCTCCAGGAGCTCACAGCTCCCATCCCGATCCCTCTTGGCGCTCACAGCTCCGATCCCTCCAGGAGCTCACAGTCCCGATCCCTCCCGGAGCTCACAGCTCCGATCCCTCCCGGAGCTCACAGCCCCGATCCCGATCCCTCCCGGAGCTCACAGCTCCGATCCCTCCCGGAGCTCACAGCCCCGATCCCGATCCCTCCAGGAGCTCACAGTCCCGATCCCGATCCCTCCCGGAGCTCACAGTCCCGATCCCTCCAGGAGCTCACAGTCCCGATCCCGATCCCGCCCGGCGCTCACAGCTCCGATCCCGATCCCTCCCGGAGCTCACAGCTCCGATCCCTCCCGGAGCTCATAATCCCAATGCCATCGGGCTCCGGGACGGGAGGTGGGAGCCACAAGCGCTTTGTGTGTTTTTTAACCTTTTCTGTATTTGTTTTCAGTGTTTTACCCCCTTTTCGCTACATGCGGTTTTTAGAGGGGGTTTTTGTGTTGTTTTTCCCCGCCGGCCCCGCTGCCCGGGCACTGCAGAGCTCAGGATCTCATCTCTAGGGATGTGAGCACAGCTCGGCGGGGTTTGTTTTTCCTTTTCCCCGCAGCAGCTGCAGGGTGGCAGCGCCCGGAGTTCTCTTTCCCTGTCCCCTCCTTTTTCCCTGCGGCGGCACAGCCCTGCCCGCTCCAGCGCCGAGTGGGTTCTCACTACCTCTGTTTAGTGAAGCTTTACACGCATTGCCTTTAAGGCTTGTATGCCTTGAAAACATGTAGATATAGGTTTTTTTTAAAGTTAATTTTGTTTTCTGGCTAAATTCCAATTCTAATTTTTTACAGTTTTACGGCATTTGTCAATGGGAATTAGAGGATTCACAAGAATTATTTTTCTGTGTGACTTGAGAGCCGTTCCTTGCTGGAGGGAAAACACTGTTAACAGGACATCCGAGATGTGTGAGAACACAGCCACAAAGCTGCCTGCTGCTGGCACTGCCTCTCAAAACAGCTTTTATACTAGAGGATGGGAGGGGATCTTTTTGTTGCTGTATGCCTGGTGGGTTTGTACAAGAGCCTGGGGTAATCAGGAAAGCATTATGAAAACAATAATAGCAGCTCTATTGAAAACACATGTTGCTTTCGTGCCCCCTTCGAGCTCTTGCGATGACAATTAAGACTGAAATTCAGAAATGGGTGTAACTTAAAAGCCAGTTTATCCTACCCTTTTAACAGGGCCCCAAGGTGAAACCACAGCTCACTTCCCCTGCCTCAGCTTTCTTTGAAACCTGCATGTCAAAAATACTGGGAAGATCTAAAAGGTGGTGGTGGGGAACACAAAGCACAGGAAAAACAAGAGGAAAAAAAACCCCAAACAACTCCGTTAATAGGGAAGCTCAAGGCTGGACCAGTGACGGAGAAAAGCAGGGAAAAACAAGGAAAAGCGGGGAAAAACATGGAAAAGCAGGGAAAAACATGGAGAATCAGGGAAAAGCAGGGAGAGGAAATCTGCCCCTCTCCTGTGCTGGGTCTCCCCTTCAGTCCTTGGTGCCATGCAATCAAACATTTCCTGTAGGGAACTGTATCAATTCCATACAATTGTATCAAGCAGGTCATTTGCCCTTTGCAGCCCTTTCTGGATGCTCTGTGTGAGGCAGTATTAAACCCCACAGTGATGTTAAAAAGGCTGAGCTGCCTCTCCTAATAGCATGCTGGCTTTGGGATTTTCTACAAAACCTTTTCAGTTGGAATTCTTTGTTGTTGGATTGCCCTTATTTGCTTTTTGCCAAGTACAATGGTAAAGCGTCTTGCAGTCAGAAAGGGCTCTGGTACCAAAATTTCAGCTACTAAAAATATCTTCTGTGGGAGAACATAGCAGCCTGCTTCTCTGCAGAAGGATTTTTTTCTTCTTGGTAATATGCTCCAGCTGTGTGAATAGCTGAAAGGAGGACTTCAGGCCTACTGAGACATGGGCTTTTCCATTTCACTCGCTCCTGCAGCCAGATCAGCTACTTCATAGAGAATGTTTTATAACTTGACTCAGAGCTGTGAAAAATAATTCACCTCTAAAGAGTCCAAATCTGGAATGCCAAACTTCTTCCAAATGTTTCCACACTGGACAAAAAAACCCACACCAAATTTCTTAGATTCTCCTTAGATCTGATTCTCCTTAGATCTGATTCTCCTTAGATCTGATTCTCCTTAGATTTGATTCTCCTTAGATTCTCCAGCATTTTTGAGCTGGACTGCTTTTTTTTCTGGTTGTCATCTTAGCTTGACAGAGAATGAAAAGGAGTTAGTGTACAGCTACATTCAGTTCTCCTGAGTGTGGAAAATGCTGATCATCTTTTTCCTCCCTTATGAAAAATCAGCACATCCCTTGAGTCAAGGGAGTATCTATTCCAGGACAGGTTACAGGACTTTTACACTGAAAAGCAAGGCAGCAGAAGGTGTGGTTATTTCTGACCATCACTAGGAAGCTGATGCAAACTGAAATGAGCTCTCTCAGCGTTTTCTTTACACTGGCTATCTGTGCTGCTCCTGGGATAGTATCTTCTATACATGCTGATATATAAATAGGTTCCAAAAGAGGAGTGCCTGGTTCTTTAGTGTCTCTTCATGCCAGAAGGGTTTGCTGTTTGCTTTCACTATGTTACACTAGGTTGTGTGCATTTTGCCAGACCAAAAGTGGTTCCAATTGGATTCAGGCTTCCATTTCTGGCACAGAACATTTGCATTTCCTTGTGTTTTTAATGGAACTGATGGCTTCACTTACAGAATGAGTGAAAATGCTACAAACTACTTAAACAAGCACAAGCCAGCCCCCTCTCTGCATGGATGCTTAAAATTTAATTGATGTACATTACAGCAGGACAGGATAATTCTTTACAGATTTAAAAACTGGCAGTGATGTTTATCGAAGCAATGACTTACTTGCATTTCCTCATCCTGTATTTTAAACCTGTTTCCCTAGAGCAGCAGCTCTGCTGAGGCTGTTGCACTAGTTTGCTGTGAAGCTTTGCCTGCTCGCTGAAACTGAAGGCACTTTTTAAGCTCTGTCAGTTTGGGGGAGGTTTAGGAGGTTTAGGTTAGATATTGGGAAAAAATTCTTTGGAGAAAGAGTTGTCAATCCCTGGAACACCTTCACCTGGGGAGCAGTAGGTGGGTAGTAAGTGGTGGGTGAGAGTAGCCCCTGCTGGCATTAAGGTGACCCCACTCTTCTTTTGGACACCCATTTCTTTAACATAACCTCTCTGTGACCTTCACCTCCATCTCTCAAACACTATCAGCAGCTGGCACAGAGGAAGGACAGCTGCCATTAAGTATCTCTTTACTGGTGTTTTACCCTGTGCCTGTCACGGGGCAGAGGACAACCTGCCTTCCCAGGCAGCTGCCTGATCCCAGCTCTCCCACGTGCTGGATGGCAGAGGACTGTTTGTCTCGGGTGCTGGGTGCCCAAGCAAGTGCTCCAGAGAAGAGTTACTGCAGGGTCAGGTATTCTTCATCAGAAAATAACTGACTCAAACATAAGGCCTGCTGGTACATCTTGCAGTCAGGCTG
This sequence comes from Sinosuthora webbiana, assembly GCA_013397395.1. Taxonomy (NCBI): domain Eukaryota; kingdom Metazoa; phylum Chordata; class Aves; order Passeriformes; family Sylviidae; genus Sinosuthora; species Sinosuthora webbiana. The sequence goes on from VXBN01006968.1 coordinate 260,459, forward strand.
TGAGAGCCATTCCCAACACACTGACAAGACCTCTGCTCAGCAGTCCTCCTGGGGACTGCTTTGGAGGCTCATGGACATTGTTTTTTTCTAACTACATGGCCCAGGGCTGCAGCTAATCTCCCTTCCCTAGACACAGACCCTTGTTTTCAGCTAATCTGGCTCAAACCTCTGCACCACAGAGAAAACTGCTATCTCTGCTGCTCTGAACTTCTGAGAAGCAACGCTGGGGAAACACCTCCCTCCCAGCAGCACCATGATCTGTAACTTCTTTTTCCCTGCTCAACATTATTTAGCATTTTCAATAATATAAGAGAGCAAATATGCTGTAAATACTTGCAGCTCGTGCACATGAGACCTTCTGCTAAAAATTGGCATGTTCATCCTCATTATGAGTCTTTACATCCAAATGAAAGAGGTGGCATCTGGAGTGACTGCACTCTGTAGTTAATGATCCCGGGTATTTGTACATATATTTCTTACCATTTTAAAGCAATTTGTGCAACCAGCAAAGCAGCCAGAATGAGGCTCATTATAATTAAAGCAGTTGCCACTAAAATTCAATGTTCCCCTGCAAAACTACATATTCATGATGTTCGTTCTATGCTTCGAACATGAGGGGGAAAGTTCTCATTTTGTGGCAGCCAGGTCCAGAACAGCACCAGGAGCCCCTGCTGTCACACAGCTGGGCTTCTCTGTTATTTATAACTTCGACACATCAGCATTCTGCACCCACATCGTGTCACCTCACTGCAGCCAAAATTATCTCGTCAGGATATTAAGGCATGGCTTTAACTGATTAAAGCATTTTAATCCTAAACCTGTAAACCTTAACAAATACCTTACCTGCCTGAAAGAATTGCATTTTTATTTTATATTGCCTTACCTGAAAGAGTTGGCTTTTTATTTTATATCTCTTACAGTATTTTGATCCCAAAGCACCGAATCAAAATGTTAATCTCTAAATCCATTCACTTAAGTCTGAAAAGTAGCACAACCTACATGCTTTTCTAGTCAAAAATAAATTAAGTTATACTCAAGAGAGTCTTCTTCAAGGGTGGAGGAGTTCTTACTCTCCAGATACTTCATATGCTACAAGAAGCAGCAGAACAGTTTTCTTTAAGAAAAGAGAAAGCTATCGTAAAAATGACTGAATTTGTCAGGCCTCCAGCCACTCCCTTGTCAGTCATGGGCAGCACTCGTCTCAGCTTCCCCTTCTAAGTGGGCTGCAGAGCCACTTCCCATGGCTGGGTTGCAGAAAACAGCATGTACCACAGGCCTGGAAGAGGCAGGTAGGGAAGGATTCATCCCCTGTTGCTTCTTCAGGCAGCTCCTGCCTAGGGAAACCAAGTAGGACAGCTGCTGTGCTCAGAGATTCATGATGCACTGGGCAGCTCCTCCCCATGCTGAAACCTTAGCACAGGAGGAGGATAGGTAGGATAGGGTACAGTGGATTACACTAGACTAGACTAGACTGAAATATTTCAGTTGGAAGGGACTCACAAGGATCATTGGGTCCAACTACCTGCTCCCTTCAGGGCTGACTAAAGCTCATTATTAAGAGGATTGTCCAAATGCCCCTTGAGCAGTGCCAGTCTGGGCCACCAACACCAACTCCCTGTCCAGGACCCTGTTCCAGGGTCTCACCATCCTCTTGGGTGTCAAATGCTTACTCATGCCAAACCCAAACCTTCTCTGAGGAGCCCTGGTTAAATTCCCTTTTGGTTTGCTCTTGACCATGGATATGCACAAATACATGGAATCTTTCCTTTGGGACTGCCTGCCCCCAGTTTTGCTGCTGTCTGCCAACCATGCCACATGCCTGTATTTGTTTCTTTAACAGCTTCACCACTGCAGCAGCACCCACAGGTTTAGAGATTTCCCCCAGGCACAGGCTGCCAACATTCCCAGCTCACACTGGAGGGGACACAGTAGGACAGCAACCACCCAGACAAGGGAACGTGTCCTTTCCTGCTGGTCCTCCCAGCACAGCCCAGCTCCATGTCTGCACCTCCCCAGGGCCTGCACTGTCCTCAGTTCCCAGTAAGCCACATGAACACGGGATGAGGACACAGCCTAACTTGCCACACACAAAAAAAAAGGCTTCCAAGTGAATTACAAAACTGACAGGCCATTTTTTGTCTTCATAAAATCTATTAGCAGAATTCCCACATCTCACCTTGCATGTCTATTCATTTCACAGAATTAAAGAATAGAAATCAGCATCTTTTACTAATTACTTGATTAAACAGCTCTTATTTGAGTAGAAAAAGGGAACAAGGTAGGGTCACATCTGTTCCAAGAGCAATTCCAGGACAGTTTTGTTCAGAATCACCTTTAATGACACTTCCTTCTCTGATTAAAAGCAGTGCCCACTCTCCATATGCAAAACAACCAGACTTTTGGCTAAGGGTGCACAGGCTGATATACCTGCCCTCATAGCTGGTTTTAGCTCTGGTTAGTGATTAGCCAGGACCCCATCACCTCATTCAAACCAACTATATTTTAACAGCCTTACCTGTAGAAGCCTTGGTTATCATATGCCATGTTAGTCACATCACCAAATACAGATGTATTCCTGAGTTTCTTATTGTTGTTGTTATTGTTTCTTCCCTTAAAACCAAAGTAAGCAGCTTGCATGTGCTCTAGTTCTTCAGTCCTTAGCTGGTACCACAGCTGCATTTCTCTGTGAATATATCAAGCAGTAGAAACACTATTATGATACATGGCTTCTCCTTGGAGCTGGGCTCTGTTGCTAATGGGATGGAGCAGCTCCTTCAGGAAACAGGGAAAAGAGCACAGGGGCAGCAGGGAACGGAGAAGGTCTCAGCAAAAGGAGTAATTTTACAGCCTGATGACAGAATCAGGTCGTAATGTCCAGTGTGAAGGGCTTTTCTTTTGTAAGAGAAAAATATCAAGTCGTCAAAATAATGGGAATGGCAAGTTTTTACAAAACTTTCATTTAAAATAAATGAAAAACAAGGACTGTGATATGAAGAGTCTTATCAAAAAGAAAAGTGGCAATTTCAAAAATGTCAATTAACCTTTCATTTCAAAGCAACTTATTTCACATGATATACACTCTTACACAGTGTTAAAACTGCCTTCTTGACGCGGTACTATAAAACTGTCTTCTTGACATACCTTTGAGTTCTCCTCCTCTCACTTTTCTTCACACACTTGATCAGACAGCAAGTTAAGAAAGCCATGGACATCAGCAGAATGACAGCACAGCTCACAATGGAGGCAATCACTGCCACCTTAAAGCCAAAAGTCTCGTATTTTGATATGGCTGCAGCAAAGCAAACACAGAAACGTTTCTCAGACCAGTCCACAAATTCATCTTTGACATTTTCATTAAACCATGCTGAAACCTGCTGCCCTGTTTCGGCCACAGACCTCAGAAAAAGCCCGAGCCAGGGAGGGAAAGCACTCCTGCTTCACCTGCTGGGGCTGTGGACAGGGGACCAACAGCAGATTCACCGGGTTCCCATCTGTTGGCCCGAGCTGCTGCATGAACCTTTTGGTTTTTTCCCTGAGACAGGAGCTGGTGCCATCCTTCTCCCCACCTCGCTGCCAGCCCTTGTGGGTTTTTGTCTTTCCCTGGTGTTTTGGGTTGGGGTTTTTTTGCTCTTTGTTTGTTTGTTTGTTGTTGCTGTAGAGTTTCTGGGGGACGGTGGGGTGTTTTAAGGTCTGAAGTTCAATATCTAGCATTTATTTACCTTTTTTTCCCATGCCATGTGGGGAGTCTGTCTGTCAATAAACAGCTGGGTTTTTTCATTTTCATCCACTAGTATTAATTTCTTATTGGTGGAAAGAGATTGTTGGAACCCTTTTTTTTTAGAGGAAACACTCATTCCAGAGTGGCTTTCTCTTACACCTGTCTCTAAACCGAGACACCCACACATTCTCTAAAGAAGCACACAGCTTTAGCCAGAGCCACAGTTATTCCCGGTGCTGCCAGTGACATGAGATCGGGGGTGAATACAACAGAGTCTTTTCTGCGTCCTGATAATGTCAGAACACATATGGAGTGGAATTACCATCAGCGGGGCAGCTTTGAAGAAAACTGAATTTGTCCTTTTCTTTGCACAGGTACCTAGAGGGAACCCCAAGGCCGCGGGACGGGCAGGGGCAGGGCAGGACAGGGCAGAGGGAAGGCACGGCAGGGCAGGGCAGGGGCAGGGCAGGGACAGGGCAGAGAGAGCCTTACCCTTGCAGGAGGGCACTCCGGCTGTCCACTGCGTGCTGTTCCCGTTCCAAACGCAGGTGACGATGGCCGCTCCCTCCAGCTGGTGCTCGGCCGAGCACTGGAATGTGACCACGGTCCCCACGTCGGTGCCGCTGCCCTGCAGGACCTGCAGCGAGCCCAGCTGGGGCGGGAGGAGGCGGCCGCACTGCCCTGCAGAGCCAACACACACACCATGCAGCGCCGGCAGCAGCAGCGCAGCTCCACGGAGGGGTTACCGACACCCGACTGTCAATCAGTCACAGTTAATGGCCCAAAAACAAACACCAGACCTCGGGGCGGCCGATGCTGGCTGCTCTGCCAAGCACCAGCCCACGGCCACCCTCCCTCCATCGGGGCCATTCCCCAGCTCCTCTGCCCTCACCCCCGGCACAGAGCAACTGATGCTGCGGCACTGTCTGCTCAGACTGCTACACGTGGAACACTAAAACACTAAAAAAAGTCATTTCTGAGTGGCACGGTCCCCTACGGATCCCTGTGTTGTTGGATTCTGGTTAATTTTTTACTCAGGCTGGCTGGGAGTATTCGTTACGCAGGAAACGCAGATTTCCAGGATCTGCTGGACTGATCGTGCAGTTCAGCCGACTCGGTGTCATCTTGGCAAGATCTGACCCAAACTTCTGATCTTTACAAGAACTGCACCTCTGTCTGGTCTGGCTGAAAGGGGCCATGGGGGTCAAAATCACAGGGAGGAGCATAGAAAGACACACACATATCTCCCTTTTCAAGAGACAAACTCTGCTTTACAGTAAATCATTAATTTTTAATACATTTTTATTCATTCTGCTTTTCTATTACTTTGTTGTTTATATAGCTGATCTTTAAGCTGCAGAGCTGTTCTCCCCTTGGCCACCTATTGTCAGCCACTAACTTCATACACTAAGTTTTATTGTCATAACACTCCTTGTTCACAGTAATTTTAAACAAAACTTTCAATGTCAGGTCATTAAGACAACACATAGCATCTAGGTAACTTCAAAGGTAACAAATACTTTTTTCTGGGTCTGTACATGTGCATTGACAGAATCTAGAAACTCGTTTTAACATTTACAAAAATACCAGCACTGCTTCTGCATCAGAGCCCAAGTTCCCTCTTTTTCACTAGATTTCCACATGACTTGAGAAAAGAGAGGCATAGTGCTGCAAGCACTGTGAGGACATACACAAAAATGTTAAAAGAGGGAAAAGATATTTTCCACATCTACAGGCAAAAAGAAACTAAAGCCTCCATGAAAACATCCTGACAGAACCACACGTTGTTAGCAAATCTCTTATTTTTAATGCTAAAACTCCCCCCATGTCATTACTCGTTGTTAAGCCCCTAGATCACACCACAGCAGGCAGGCATCCCACCTGTCTCCAATTCATGCTCTTAAACTCGCTGTCCCTGGAAAACAAACCCAAAGGAATCTCAGCAAAAGACCAAACAGAAGTCCCAGTGACAATTACCGGGCTAATCTACAGAGTAAATATGCACCAAGCACTAGCTTTTAAAACCACAGCTCTTTAATTCCATGCAGATTATTTCTGTTTGTTTTGCCACTTCTTTCAGCCACTTACTATGGCAGCAATTGGCCTCAATGAGAGCAAATATTTTCTATACAACTGGTTTCTCCTCACCTCTTGTCCTTCCCGCCCACATCTCATTCCTGGAACACACAGGATGCATCAGACAATTTTCCTCCTCCCTCCAGATGAGTGTTATGAGTCTGGGCTTTTCTTTTTATTTTAATCACTCTGTGGCTTACCATGAGAAAATGTTGTCCTAAACCACAAAATAGAGACTTTACATATAGATACTTTTTGGTGTTTTTTTTTTTTTTTTCAATTTCAAGGCTATTTTTAGAGATCAGACCACATTCTTAGAGTTCACATTGGTGACTCTTGTAGCTGCACAAGATGTAAAAAGTAATTAGAGCTGAATTGGACTTGATATACACCTGCTGGGCCACCACAGGCAGCCTCAGCAGAGGCATTCAGTACACCTGCCAGTTCACCTGGACTCATTGTTCACTCTTTGTTCTCCAAAGAGCAAATAATTTGGCACCGGATCCTTTCTTTCAAGATAAATTTCCTTTAATCCAGAACTGACCATCCTGAGTAAGATGTGCAGCTGTAGCTGCTGGTTTGAACCCTCCCTGCCCCATCCTTGCCCACAGTGGTGCCTGCCAAGTGCTCAGACCTCTGAATGGCAGTGACCTTGTCAGCACCATTCCTCAGCTGGTGGGCTTTAAAATAGTTTTGCTCCACTTGAGCTCTACAGAAATGTCTACTAGCCAGCGACCCCTGAAAATGTGGGTATTCCCATGCTTTGCCCTGGGCTGCAACAGCATCACAGATCATGCCCAGAGGATCACTGCCACATGAATGTAACTGGGGCCAGGACCACAGAGGCACTTCTCAATGAGAGCTACATGTCCAAAACGTTTAACACCTGAGCTGAAAGTTCATCAACAACTTCGTGTACCTGCACTTGTGCAGAGGAGAAGCACTGTTGTTCTTTTAGGAGCTTCTCAACACCATTTCTTCCCACTAAAGTCAAAAACTTAAATGTGTCACTGCCTTTTGCTTTTCACAAATGCCTTTATTGAAATGCCCAGATGGAGTTTTGCCAGAGTGATTTTTTGAATTTCATCCAGGCTGAGATTTAGCTTCTCTGCATAAAATCTGCCCTAATTTTAAGCATCAGTTGTCTTCTAAAAATGCATTTGGAAAACTTTTCCTGCAAGCTCTAGTGTCCTTCGCTAATGTTTTCATAGTTAGCCATGACATTCACTTTTCTGCTGGGTTAATTTTACCCTTACATCTCCAAAGAATCATGCTTAAGTCAGCTTCCATCCTTATATTTACACAAGCAGATTTTCATATAGACTTCTTTTCTGAATACTCTTCAGGCATGTTTATCAGACTAAATCTACTACAATCAAGAATTTTATTATTGTTTTTATTAATATGATTATTTTTATTTTTGTTTTCAACTGAGACTGGTCTCTGAGGCTGCATTGCTGCCTGGTAAGACACAAACATTTGTGCTGACCAGATTTACCTTTTGATTTGTATTTCTTTTGTAAATATCTAGAAAAGGTCATGTTCAGAAATATCTAGAAAATGTCTTGGTTTGCATAACTGTTGGCACCCAAAAATGTAAAAATGAAAAACTGTAAAATTGAATAAATACCCTAATTAGAGAGCTGGAGGCCCTCTGCTCTGGAGACAGGGTGGAAGCACTGGCATTGTTCAGCCTGGAGAAGAGAAGGCTCTGGGGAGACCTTAGAGCCTGTTCCAGTGCCTAAAGGGGCTACAAGAGAGCTGGAGAGGGACTCTGGACAAGGGCCTGCAGGGACAGGACAAGGGGGAATGTCCGAAGCAGGGAAGATTTAGATGGGATACTGGGCAGGAATTGTTCCCTGGGAGGGTGGGCAGGCCCTGGCACAGGGTGCCCAGAGCAGCTGTGGCTGCCCCTGGCAGTGCCCAAGGCCAGGCTGGACATGGGGCTTGGAGCACCCTGGGACAGTGGAAGATGTCCCTGCCCGTGGCAGGGGTGGCACTGGGTAGGATTTAAGGTCCCTTCTAACCCAAAACCTCCTGTGATTCTACAGTTCTATGATCCCAGCTTCTGCAGCTATTTCTGCAGCTTTTTGTAGAGCAGAAGTTGATTTACACAAACGCAGTTCTCAGCTTGGCCCCATGCTGAGAGGATATCCAGTGCTCAGAAAAGCTCCTGTCTGGCAGTGCAGAATGGCTACAACAAACAGGTTATTGCATATGACAAATAACTGTCCTCAAAGGAAAGGCAGACACTAAAGCACAGTGTCCTCCATAAACTCTTAATGCACCCCAACCTCTGGGTTCAGAAATAAACACATACATCATTTCCAGGCAGTGAAAAATAGAGTAATGCAAGAATTAAAATAATCCAAAATATCTCTTCTCATGTACAGCCAGGATTATCTGTATTGCAAAATTGATTTGTCAAAAAGAGGAACCATATGGTTTCACTGTCAGCAAGCTGTGGGTTTATGTTTTGCTGATAAGAAAAAAGAAATGAGAGAGCAACCTAGGCATGCCTGCCTGGTAAACATTTCCTGTGCTCCTTCCACGGCAAAACAGTGACTAAAAATCAAATACATTGCATAAGTATCTACCAGAATTATCTAAACTACAGAAGTAATTACCTGGAAGTGTGTTAACAAGGCTGCCACTTGCTGTCTGCGCAGAAAGAGAGCGACCCACGCCTTCACCTCATTATTCCCAGACACACAAAGCTCACCCCTTTGGCAATTTAATATCACTAAAACATGCTGGAATAACTGGATGCCAGGGATCCAGGGGCAGGCACAGCTCCTCTGGGCACCCTGTGCCAGGGCCTCACCATCCTCTCAGATCATCATGGGACCTGCAACATGGGAGTCCCAAGACCAGCGTGCACTTTCCCTCTGCCACCAGGTCCCTCTGTTCTCAGACAGATTTTGGGGGGCACATCCTTGCTGGTGTCCTTCATTGTGACATACAGACAGTGAAGTCTCTATGTTCATAATTTCAACTTTCACCATTATTTTTTTCCCAGTACTCAGGAATAATCTCTCATTCATTAAACCTTGTGCAAGCAATTGCAACATTTCTGCAGAGGGTGCAAAGCGATGCACTAGCTGGAAAGGCAGCCACCAGAGAAGCCAAAAGAAACCCCACGTGTACCTCCACAGGGAAAGCACATGTCTGTTAGGAGCTGTGGACAGAGGAAGGATGAAGGATGCCCCACCAGAAAGGTGGACAGGACAGAGGTTGTGTCTGCCCCATGGGAAGCCTCCTGCAGCCTCCCTGCACGTCCACTGCCCACCCTCAGCACACTCCCCTCTCCTCCAGTGCTCTGGGTGCTGCAGGACACAGAGCTCAGCCTGGCTGCCTCGCCTGCCTCTGGGTTATCTGCCTGCAGCACCTCTTTCATCTGGCCTGTGCACATCACATGCACACACCAGGACACTGAACAGGGCTGATAAGAGCAGATGTGCCTGCACCATGTGCCCGTGGCCTCCTGCTTAAGCACCACACTCGCCAGACTGGGCCCAACCTCTGTGGATGGCAAAAGCCCCACTGCTGGGGCCACATTGCACTGACCTACCTTGACCAAAATATTCTCAAGGAGGAAGGGTCCAGAGCTGGACAAGTAACACTTCAGTCATTAAAAAAACCCACTCCCAACGTGCAATTTTAGGTGGACCAGACCTGCATGCTACTTGATGGTTATATATTCATTTTTTGCCAGAAAGCTGAAAATGTAGGAATTGCATTTCCACAAAGAACTTATTTGTAAAGAACACAGAAACTTTTCAACCTTTTCTCTTTGAAACCACTTTCCTGTTTCAAAACACATGATGGAATACAGGTTTGTTAATTTTCATGGGGAATTTCCAACCACCCTGTTTAGCAAAACCAGCCTGAATGCTACAGACCTTACCTGCATTCCCTCCCCCTGGCTGACCCACTTTGGCTTCCCTAAGTCTTTCCCAAGAGCAATCTGAAGCTGCTCCTGTCCTTGGTTTGCTTCGTTAAGCTGTGAAATGCGTTAAGCACACCACAGAGCTGTGACCTGGCACCCACAACTGTCAGCAAGAATTCCTGTGAATAATTGATTTAGACACCAGTCTGAAAAAGTTAGCAATAGCATGCCTTTTATTATGGTGATAGAAGTCATTCACGGGCTGAGAAACCAACAGCCAGATTTAAAACCCTTCTCTGTAGTTTTATCGCTTTTTATTTTTCTTCTCTCCTGGCCGGTTCTTTTCCTGACAGAGTCTGGATTTCCTATTCGGGGCTGCACACAGAGGGACAGCAGCCAGCAGCCTGGCCAGGGCCACCAGAGCCCGTGCAAACCGCTCGGTGAGAGGCAGGCAGCCTCCTGCCAGAACCGCCCGGCACAGCAATGGTTAACAGCGCAAGTCAATTAACACATCTGCCTTCAGCAATGATTAACGGCACAGGTCAATTAACACATCTGCCTTCGGCCTCCCTGCACACAGGGACTGGTGATTGACAGGAATGCCGGTGCAGGGACACGGAACCAGCGCCTTCTGTTTGCCTTTTCTCGTTTAAAAAGTCAATGATTGCAGGTGAGTTATGCACAGAACAACGAGCAGCTCGAGAGAGCAGAGCACGGGACAGCAGCCCCATGTCCTGCCCTTCCTTTGCACATGGCTAGGGAACTCAGGGCTACACCTGAGACTTCAGCTTCTGGGCTGAAATAGATTAAAATGAATGAAAACCTTAGTCCTAATCTAAATTTCTGCAGGTCTTAACAACAACGGGCCAAACACCAGAGCTCTCTTGCCTTTGCAAAACTGCCCTGGTTTTGTGGGGCACAGCTTCTTAGAGCAAAGCAGAACCCCTGTGTCCAGCCCAGAGGCCTCTTCTGACTCAGTAACTAGCAAAGATCTTGGAAGTAACTGTGGCTGTAAGCAGAAACCTTCCTGGATGCAATTCTGCTTTTACACAAAGGAACAAATTTCTGCTCCTCTGAACAGGAAAAATCAAACCCCCAAACTTGCCCTTTGCACCTCTCTGAGCTCCCACAGGCCAAATCATCCTTCCACACACTGTTCCCAGCCCACAGATATGCTCAGGGAATTTTGTACACCATCCCTTCACCCCACTCAACTTCTGTCCCCATTTTCACCTCTCCTCAAATCCATTCCCAATCAAAGCTACTCTGCTTAGGAGTCTGGAATACATGAGCAGCACTGCAACTGGCTCTATTTCATCCCAGAAATAACAATGGAATCATCTCTCCCAGATCTGTTGGAGGAAAGGCAAGCAGTTCACCCATCCCTTTCTCCAACACTGCTCACCACCACTCCAATTTGGGCTGAGGTAGCTGCCAGCACTGCCCCCCCAAGCAGCTACAGACCCCCCTAAAGGTGCTGCTGGGCCACAGGGGCTCTGCTCTGCTGCACAGGCTCGTTTGTAACGCAGGCACCAGCTCATCCCCATCCCTGAGACTCTCAGCAGACACAGGAATTGATTTATTTTGGGGAGCAGTTGCTCATTCTGCAACTTCTGCATTTCCCTCTGTCATCTGACAAGCAAACGAGCGGCAGACGTTCACTCAGACTGCAAAATCACCTCTCTGCCAATCCTGATCCCCTCAGCCAGTCAAAACTGTTCTTTAGAATAACATCTTGCTCATCTGCAGCTGCATTTCAAAGACAGCGTGTCAATAAAATGCCTAAATGAAAACTAACAATTGTCCCATGTGTTAGCTTGTCCCCATCATAATATTGAAGACAAGAATCCACAGCACACATAAAAAGTCAGTGGCAATCATGATTAATAAGCAAAATCAGGCCAATTCCAGCATAGTTACAAATCTCTTTGCTGTAGAGTTGCAGAGATTGAGGCTTGGGGATGCTCTGCCTTTCCAGGGGAAAAGTCCAAGGATGTCCTGGCTCTGCCACAGTGGGAACAGCAAAACTGGCAGTGGTTTTGCCCTGTAAAATAGACCACACCACCCAGAAAATGCTGGGTTACCCACCATCACTGGGGTGCTTCTGTGTTTTAAGACCGACTTGGGATTTTTTTAAATTTCAATGTTTTGGATCCAAAGCATTCAGCTCACCTCATTTATTAGCTAAAATTCAGATGTCTGCTAATAATGCCCCTCTCTAACATAGGTAATTTCAGAGTAGCGAGGAGAAAGCATTGGAGAATACCACAGGGAACAATCCTGCACTGTGGAGGACTCAGAAAACCCAATAACTTCTCTATTCCTTCTCTATTTTGTAGTATTCTAGAGCTTTAATGGCAAGCACAAAAATCCTTCGCTCAAAGCAGTATCAATGCCTGGTGCAAATGCCTAACCACCCACATTAACACCGTGCAGTACAGGAGATAAAGCCAAGGAGCTGACATTCTGCAACTGTCCCTTCTTTTACGTTACTTAATGCAAGGTTTGACTTTGAGCTCATGGGAGAACAAGAAGGGAGAAATAACCCTGGAGAAACTACAAGCCCATACATTCCAGGTCGTATCACCATCTGGCCCGTAGAAATGTAAATTTGGGATCCATGTTTTATTCTGCAGCCTAAAAACTGAACCACATCAGAGGATAAAATTCCATGCATCCGTTCTGCACAGCAGCAGCGCTCCTGGCTGTGAAGAACAACTTTGTGTTTGGAAGAGAAACTGTAAGTTCTTAGTAACATAATTTCAGTTTCTGCGCTGCCAAGGAAACTCCCTTCAGAAAAATAAAAAGTTGCTCACAACTAAAGAACGGACAGGTTAAGTCACACCAAAGGTACATCCACCCTGGCACCGGCATCCCACCACAGCCACCAACACCCAGGCTACAGCTGAGCCAAGACATGCTGTCCCTCTCCCATCCTCCAGCTCACTGCAACTTTTATCTGTTCCAAGCCAGAGACCCCGTCCCTTTCCTTCAGTGGTGTCTGCCAGGTAATTCCTCCCACAGCTAGGTCTGAACGGAGCCTTCACTGCAGCCTGCAGCACTTCCCACCTCATGAGACCTCTCCCCTTCCCTGGCCTGGAAGGTGGAGGGACGAGGCAGAATCACAACTACAGACAACAAACAGCCCAGCAGTGAGACCTATTAATTTACAGCCTGTCAGAATGAGTGTTTCTGCCGGATCCTGCACAGGGTGTTCCAATCTCACAGCTGTGTCTCAGGAAGCTCTAAGACCTTCTAAGTACTACAGGCATCAGGGCTGTACTAAGGAACTTCCTTTAATTTCTCTCTTATTCATGCGTTAATTCAAATGGAAATCCTGCCACGGTTTTTTTTTTTTTTCATGCTCTCAAAAGGAACACATGAGGGAGTTTATCTGTGCAAATCTTTATTATCACCCTGTTGCTCATGGCCTGAAATAATGTAAGGGAGCACTCAGCATCAAAAAGGATCACCAATAAGGACACCATGCAATGAAAGATACTGTATAAGTGCTGTACAACAACTGGCAGCAAACATTGATGTATAAATAACACGGTTACATTTAAATAAATAAGAGTTTAATTTAAAATTATACAAGTAGCCATCATTTCAGCTATCTAAACTGCTTAGGGCTGCCAGCAGTACATCCACCTGACTCAATACATTCATAGTTCCAAATGGGTGTTCGTGAGGGTGGAATTGCACCGCGGCAAAGCCCCATGCACTAGCAGTGAGGGTGAAGAGCATGAAGAGCAGACACCCAGCCAAGCTCTGGCAAAGCCGCGTGTGCTCACTGCTGATCCTACAGCCAATGCAGCAGCCCCGTGCAGCACAGCCGAGCCCTGACCCAGCCTAGTCTGGTCTAGCACTTCACTGAGAACTCCTGCTCCACAGCTTTGGTGTAGCTGGCTTGGAAAAAATGGTCTTTGTTGTTCAGGCTGGAGACATGGCTGAGAGGAGCCAGGTCTATAGATATCCAAGGGATTAACTGAGGGCGGATTTCTAAATAATTTTTGGCAGATTGGCATTTCTAGCTGTTTTGCCACAGATCTACACAGGGCAGGACTAACCTATACAGAACCAGTGTAACACAGGACATGCCACTTCCAAAACTCCTTTTAGTGTGGGCAAACCCAGCCCCACAAGACTTTGACACGACATATAAAAGCAACCAAATATAAATTATTTTAAAAGAGAGAAAAGTCAATAATTAGCAACGCTATCAGGCTAGAGCAACAGGGTCTACACCTGGGTTTGACTTATTTCTCCAAGCAAGTTTCCCAGCACTTGTTTTGCATTTTCAAATTAACTGCTCTATTAAATTCAAATTAAGCAGTTAAGCACATGCAGAGGATACAATTTAAAGCATTGCTATGCTAGTAGCCAAAATACATTTGCCAGTTTCTATAGGCACAACAAAATCAGGTCATTAATAAAGTCCATTAGACCTTCACGAGCTGAATAAATAACAAGGATATAAGAGGACAGACTTAGACAGACATGAGAAGGAGGTCCCTGGATTTCAGGAGCACTCAGCCCTGCTTGCACTGAAGCCAGGGAAAAGCCCACCTGCCCCGTGATCTGAAGGACAGAGGAAGAAACCCCAGCAAGCAGCAGGTCACTGCAGCTGCACCAAGCTCCAGCATCCTTCCATCTCACCTTGCTCCCCGACTCCAGAGGTGGCTGTGGCTGGGAACAAGCATCTCCTGCTGCCCAGACCAGCGAGCCCACACCATACCTCTCCTCCCTCCAGGCCCAGACACTCACCAAAGCCACAGCCCTGTGCAACTGACATGTCCCATCAGTTCAGACCCTCTGTCACCTCACATTACCCCCAAATTATTGAACCCATTTAAGCCAAAGACGTTTTGAAAGGATGTTATGGTCTATGCAATCGAATTGAGTAACAAAACTCAAGGGAAGCGAAAGACAAGGAAAAAGCTTTGGTATCTCGTTCCAGCCCTCAATGTATCACAATATTCCATTAAAACACTGATCTCTTCATTTCCTTCCCAGCCCGGTGACGTGCCCAGGAGCGATGTCTCTTGAGGACCAGCGCCTTCCATCCTTGCCAGACGCCCCCCTCTGCCCCATGCCCTCTGTGCCCGCGGCCATCCCAGCGACTGAACCCAAACTTCTATCACTGAACCGCAGCGCTTCCTCTCCCGGAGCAATCCCCCCCCAGGCTCCGGCAGCCCCCGGGCGCGGCGCTCGGACGGCTCCGGAGGACCGCGGCTGCGTGTGGCCCTGGGGGGCTCGGCCCCTCCGCCCCCCGGCACTCCAGGACCGGCCCCGCCCGGCGCCCCGAGCGCAGCCCCCGCTGAGCTGTCCCGGGGTCGCCGGGACCCGCCGGGACACCCGCCCGTGCCCGGGATGGCTCCGGGACGGCTCCGGGACACCCGTCCCGAGGCGCTGCGTGCCCGAGAACTTCAGGGTACGGACCATCGTCCCCTCCGCACCCGCGGCTGCAGGGACCGGCCGGAGGCGGCACGGAGCGGGACGGGAGGGGCCCCTGCCCGGCGCGGGGTCCGGAACTGGGTGGGAAGGTAACGCAGCCCCGGCTGGGCCCTCCCGCGCCCCTTCCCGGGGTACCGCATCCTGCCCCGGGCACCCCGCATCCCTACGCGGGAGGGATCCTGCACCCTGACCGGGGTCTGGCGCTACCCCCGCTGGCATCTTCCCTCCCCTCCGCCGCGGCGCAGGAGGGAACTCGTGCGAGGAACGATGAGGGCCACGCTCGTACCTGTGTATCCGCCGTCCCGCCCTGGCGCGGGGCTGCGCGGCGCGTCCAGCGCGGGCGCGGTGGCTGCGGGCATGGCTCCGCCGAGCCGCCCGGCAGGTGCACCG
>VXBN01006968.1:276086-288924 GCA_013397395.1 Sinosuthora webbiana
CCCTTCCCCGGCTCGCACGGCGCCCCACGGGCGGCAGGCGGGGATGCGGCAGCGCCCGCGGCGCCGGGCAGGGGCTGCCTGTGCTCCGCTGCCCGCCCTGCCTGTCCTCTACTGCCCGCTGCCCGCCTTGCCTGCCCTGCCCGCCCTGCCTGTCCTCCGCTGCCCGCTGCCCGCCTTGCCTGTGCTCTGCTGCCCACCCTGCTCCCTGCCCGCCGCCAGCCCCCGATGCAGCCAGGCTGGTACTCACAGCCTGCAGAGCCTCTGGTGCCCCGGTCTGGTTCTCGTGGGTCTGGTCTTGCAAACAATCTACTGCTCTTCATGCGGTTATATTCCAGGAGCAGAACCTCTCACGTACATCCAGTTTATCGTCTGCAAAGTTGTGTTTGTTTTTACTGGGATGTGCAGCTAAACCTACTGGATGGTTCCCAGATCCACCGTCCTACCCGGAGCTGGGTGGCACACGCCAACATGCACGGGCTACTTGGTGAAAGCCGAGTGCCCTGCACACGCTGCCTGTGTCATTTTGTGCCTATCACAGCCTGGCCATGCCACCCCCGGCAGCATTACCACAGTGAGTCTGGGTCTCAGCAGTGTTTGTTGGGATCCTTGATTTGCTGGCACTGGCAGTGGAGCCAAAAGAGGCCTCTAATGTCTGCACCTTGTTTTCTCCGCAGAAAACAGGAGGAACAACTGGCTCTGCTGAAGAAGCTCTGTATGTTGGTGCTGTGCCTATAGTCTGGGGCCCACGCTAATCACTGCAGCTGTTAACACTCTCTCCACTTGTTATACCCTCTCATTATTTTTTTCACCTGGAAGTAGAAGGAAAAAAGTCTGCAGGAGCAGATTAGAGAGATGAAATTCCAAGGTGCACCAAACCCAAACAGACTGAAAAACTTCTTAAGGCTCTTCTGGAAACATCAAATGGAGCAGGATCATGCCCACATGTCATGGTGACACAGCTCAGTGTGCTGCTGGCCACAGCACTCTTTCCTGTGAGCTTATCTGGCAGGGAGGCCTCAGGAATATTGCAGATATAAGGGGCTGCTATTTCCATCTCTACAACAAAACCACATTCAAAAAGCAATGCTTGGTCACATTAGAGCAAAACTCCAGCATTTTTGAAAATGCTGCAGCTTATGAATTAGGTGTGTATTTCCAGTAATGCCAAATATTAACCAATCTAATTAAAGCCAACAAGGAACTATTGCTCCTTCAGTCAAGTCCAGTGAAACCAGTGGAATACCAAAGATAGAGAAGTAGGGTTTTTTTTCTGTAAGCCACTACCCCTGCAGCTGCTGTTATGCAATTCAAGTTGAACACGACTGTGTTGCAAGTCAAATCTTTCCTTACAGGCACTCACAGAAGCAAATTAGGCAACAGCACCTGAATTCCACTCACCTCATGGCAGCATTCAGATTTGCTTTGTAAGGGAATGTATAACCTACAGCAGTGGTTTTGCTCCACATGTCCTGGAACACCACAGGCAGCCCTGTCGTGTGACCCCCCAGAATGTCACTTACCTCCCTGGCTGCAGCTGAGTGCTTGCATAATTTTTAAGGCCCCTGGTTTCACCTTCAGCATCAGGGGAAGCCATGCAGTCCCAGCCAGACACTTGCTTTTGCTTAGGGACTGTTTAACTGTTGGATTTCACTAAGCTGCCCTAAGGCATTGCCTTTCTTTTAATCCCAGTTATTAGAGCTGGCTCCAGGCATGCCAAGGGCACAAGACTGCTGAAGTGACAGTCCCCAGCAAAGCTGCCTGGGCAGCTGCAGGGCTTGCCTGGCCACAGGCAGGGACATGCTCCCAAGTCCCAGCCCGGCCATGGCAGCCTTCCAGCCCTCCAGCAGCAGCAGCAGCAGCAGCAGCCAGCTGCTCCCCTTTCTCCTCTCCTGGCCGGCCCCGCTGCCACCCCCTCCTTCCCTGAGCCTCAGGAGCTGAGGCTGGTTCAGCTGAGCATCAGCCCCTCAGCCCCAGGCAGTGACTCCTGTACAGCAGCAAAGGCTCAAATGTAGGTGGAGAAGATGTAGGTGGATCAACTGGATCCAGATAAGTTCTGGAATGCTGTGTCTCTCTGGGTCGTAGTTCTGTGTTGTTCCCCATCCTGATCGCTGCACCTGCTCACCACCTGCAAAATGTGCCACCCACCAACATGCATCCCACCTCTAGGAAGGAAATAAATAATTGGAGACTGTCCCCGTCTGTCTGCTCTGTCACTGCCTTTTTCCCTTGCCAGTTCTTTGTATTATATACCTTGGCCAGCCC
The DNA here is from genome assembly GCA_013397395.1 of Sinosuthora webbiana. Lineage (NCBI taxonomy): Eukaryota > Metazoa > Chordata > Aves > Passeriformes > Sylviidae > Sinosuthora > Sinosuthora webbiana. Next base: position 278,349 of record VXBN01006968.1, read on the forward strand.
TTCCTTCTGAGGGCATAACACCACATTTTAACAGAATAGGAAAATTAATAAATAAGCACTCAGAATGAAACATGTGTGGGAATGAGATTAAATACAGCCAATTGATTTGTTAATAAAATCTTCCTGAAACAAATCCAGGGTTATTCAAACCCTTAATCTGTGATTGTCAATTTACAGGAGAAAATAAAGAAAAAAATGACAGACATCAGTTTAATTCAGGCAAGAGATGATGGGCACCTTGAAGAGAGACAGCAGCTCCTGGAGAAGCAAAAGAAAGGTTTATCCAGCTGTTGATGGGAAGGACCAAGCAAGCTCTCACAGATTTGTGAGGTTTAGCTCCTAAACACAGCAGAATTTCAGGATCCTGCAGTACCTGAGAGCTCAGAGCACCACAGCCTGGTTTAATTCTGCCCCAGCCATGCACAGAGCAGGAATGTTGTGGTTTTGAGGCAGGTAGGGTCTGGTGCCTTGACCTGACAGGCAGAGTCACAAAGACCTGGTGTGTTTCACTTCATGGTTGCAAGCAGCAAAGTGGAAAGGATTTGTTGGCAGCTCCACAAGCCACATCCCTCATGCACAGAGAAGGTTCTTGGCTTATTGTGAGATTTTGGCATCTCTCCTGAAATGTGCTGATGTCAGGACACCACAGCTATGGGTATTGTATTTGTAATCCCCACTTCATCAAAATTCAGTCCCCTGGTTAAACTTAACTGCTGCTGCCACATCTAAATTTTTTTCTCTGGTCTTATCATGGCCAGCATATACAATTCAGCTCTATGCAGAGCTAGAAAGGGGCTATTAGTAGCTTAAATCTTATTTATGCACTAATACGAAGGCGTAAGTAGGATTTATGGGATGCTTAATCCCTGTGCTAACCCTCTGCACAGAAGCAGGCTGAGCTCAGAAGAACAGCTTTTTTGACAAAGGAAAGCCTAAAGCTTACAGCTTTTATGACAAATAATGTCAGCAACACCTATTTCTTCAGCATTGGGAGCTCCCACTTCCTTCCAAAGGAGAGAAGATGGAGAAGGAGAATGAAACAAAGGCCCGAACCCTCCAGCCTTTGATCTGGACAAGATTAGACCCTGTGTAAATTTCGGCCAAGCCTTCAGAGACATGTAGCAATTTCTCAGAGGATTTGATTGTGGTTTCACAGCAGCACTGTACTCTGGGACCTCGTGCTGCTCAATCAGTGCAGACCAAGAGAGGCTCTCCCAGGACAGGGTTCTGCAGCCTGGGACTGTTCTCTGAGGGTGCTTTGCTCTTTGCATTACTGCCTGTTGGTTTGTTAATGTGTTCACTAAGCACATTTCCCTTGGTTTGCCTAGAATCATAGACTGAGAGAATGTTAACACAACAAACAAACAAACAAACACCCCACCTCCAAACCAGAAATTATACTAAATTTACTAAATGAGTAAATTTTCAAGGCAAGCACTCAACATCATTATATTTCCAAGGAAGCTTGGGAGAAGAAATAACACACACTGGAAAGAATTCCCTTTCATGGTAAAAGCTACTCTTCAAGAAATCTTTTCTGTGTAGACTGTTGGGAGAGGTGGGTAGGGAGGAGAGGAAAGATGCAAGTCTCAGGAAAATTTTCCAGTGGATAATCAAATACATGGTCTCTAATTTTTCATCATCGTGGACTTCAGATATATGATTTATTCACCAATGTAAAAAATAAACCAAACCCCAAACCAGGATAAGTCCTTTCCTGTAGGTCCAAAAAATACTCACTGATGCAGATCACTAATTTTCAATGATCCTAAAAAACTCTGTCTGTATGGAGCATTTCTTCCTCTCTGTCAATATCAGAAAATATAGAAGGCTGAAGAGGAAACAAAAGTTAAATCAAACCATTTAAAAATACAGTACTGTGACAGATTTTATTTCATTTTGATTGATACTACATGCTTACTACCACTAGGAACAGACATGCCTTTTTTTTCTTTTTTTTTTCTCTTTTTCTTTTTTTTTTTTTTTTTTTTTTTTTTTTTTTTTTTTTTTTTTTTTTTTTGGTTTGTTTTGGACTTTTATATATTTTTTTAACCTATATTAAATGTTGACCTAAACTTTGCTGTGCCTTGGAAATGTGGCTCAGGAGTTAACTGCAGGAATTTTTATTTAAATAGATAAGCATTAATGTTGAAAATAAGACAAAAACAGGTGAACAGGAAAATTAAATTACAAATTCACTTCATACAAATATCTCTTACACTATGCACTAAATCCTGTTAATTAGCTGAGGTCTTTTAAAAATTCTTAAAATACTTATGAAACATTATTTACAAATTATATAAATAAAACCTAGGCCACTTAAATTAACCAATACAACAAAAAAGTCACCTTTTTGTATGGTGTGTACTAAAAATGTTCTTGTTTATTGATCATAACCCAGTTTGCAGTATAAAAATGTTTGTTCACTTACATCAAAATGGGTTCCAATAGAAGGAAGGAAAGTATTGGTTCCAGAAGAAAGCAATCAATATAATAAACGCTTAAAATCAATGAGGCTTCTTAATGTTCTGTTCTGCACCATTTGCAGCCATTTTTAGAAGTCCCTTCTACAGTATTTGTCATTTGAACAGGTCATCTCAAAATAGCAGAGACATGGCAATACTCAGTACATTGCTCACACATCACAAAGACCTTTCCAGGAGGGCGAGGCAGAGAATGGAATGTCAGTGGCCAGCACAAGCCTTTACAACACTTAACTTAAAAGGCAGCATTTATAGAACTAATCACAGACTATACACATCCTGCACTCAACAGCAATCAAAAGGACTGGAAAATATACATTTAGGAAAACAAAAGACTGATGGTTTTCCATTACCTTTGTTAAAATTAATGCTTTGCTCCTTGTCTTTTGTTTTAAAACCAGCATTGACACCACCAACAACTATAACTACTTTTTCCTTTAACATAATATATGGCAGGTAGCTACTGTACGTGAAAAATGTACAATAAAAGGTGAGAAACCACTGAATTTCCTATGCAGACACATGAAAATATAAAGCCATACAGATTCCAAAGTGCCATGAATACAAAATTCAAGTGATGGTGTATAGCGTGTAGGAAAGAAACTAAATGAAACTTGCTCTATGGGTTGCTGAGCCCTTCAGCTGTATCCTCAGTCTCCCCTTTGGCAGCTTTGGTGAGAATTTCCATCCATTTCATCTGCAGCTCTTCATCTTCTGCACTGAAATAAAGAGTTTGATGGGACTGGCAAAGCTTAAAAACATGCTTCACTTCGAACTTCTCACCAGAACCTGGCAAGCTGACTTCGTAGCCGGGCAGAGGGATAGGACGTGGGCCTCGTCCGTCCTAAAGGAGAGAGAACAAACGTGAGGATCCGGGGGCAGAGGCGGGGTGGGCGGGAGGGGCGGGCACACACTGCGGGAAGCGCACGGACACAGCCCCGGGCCCCGGCTCAGCGCCGCAGCCAGGGGAGCGGGACGAGGCAGCACCCACCGCTCAGCTTCAACCAGCAAAAAGCAACGACTGACTGGTGCTTTGTTCTTACTTCACTGATTTCCTTTCTCAGCAAATACGGCCAGGGATTCTCATAAAATTTCATGTAATTTACGCATGTGCCTGTTACAAAATTTCCTCTGCATTAGGTACAGGCAATGGGATCCAGCTGAGAAGAGTTCGGTGTTGTCCCTTTTGAATCTCGTGGGATATTTTGCAGGATTGGTTAAAAGGAAGCAATTAAGCAAAGCTGGACCCTGAGAGACACCAAGACAACTAAAGGGCAAGGGAAAAGGCTTTGAAAGAAAAGAGAATTTTTGATTTTCAGACATTTATGATGCCTTTGAGAGTTGTCAAGGAAGCCAATGCTCAAATTCCTGACGATCCTTTAAAAGCCAGATTGACTCACAGATCTAAGAAGCAATACAGCCCTCTAACTGTCAAACCAACTCCTTTCCTAAGCTCTCAAGAAAGACATATTCTAGCAAGGCAGGCTGTGCCATGGCCAAGCAACCTCTTCAACTGCTCCCAGCGAAGTGTTTCTAAAGGTGAGTCCCCAAACTGAAGTCTGAATCACACAGGCATCAAGCATCTGGTGTCACCTTCTGTAGCAGCTGCTTGTGTTGCAGCCCCATACCAAAGCTAATGAAGCATCCCACAGAGAAGTGGCAAAATCATTCTTTTGTCAGCCCATACCAAATGCAGACGACTTGGTAAATCTCGAAGAGGACCAAAACTCTGAGAACAACAGCCAAAAAAAGTGCCTACTTTTCTAACACTTTGTCTAAAGTAATTCAAGTATCAAAACTGCTCACATCAATGCAAGCACATACATTAACTAAATGGGCAAGAAATACACAGTCAAAACTGTATCACAGTTTATTGAATCAATACAGGCTTCTTGATTTATTCATCTATTGCTTGTTATTGTCATGTAAAAATGCCAGAGTCCAACTGCTTTAAGACCAAGCAGTATTCAAGGAGATTTAAGGCAGCTTTAGGCCAAACACTAAAGTTACACTCAGTTCCCATTTGAGCGTAACTAGTTGTCCTAAATGCAGCACAGTTTCTATTCCCTGACACCACAGCCACATCCCTATAAAGAGGAAGGTCTCGCCCATGCAGAAGTACAGAGCAGCTCCTGCACACGTGGCACTGCTCAAGCAAGCGAACATGGGACTGATGAACACAAATGCACAAGAGCACATGCAAGCTCAACCATGCCTGTTTCACTGGTCTTGGTTTGGCAGAGTAGACATTTAGACTTGTCAAATGGAAACTTGTAGGTTGCCCGTGACAATGACAAATGATGTTGTTTGTAGCCACGAAGTGCACCGTAAGAGCAAACTGATGTTTGAGGTGTATGTGTTGCACCTACCCAACACGTGCAGACACAGGCAAATTAAGCAGTCTGCCTTTGGTCTTGCATCCTCCCTTAATATGCTGCCTTTGGCACTTTGTCTGTACCTGCCTGATCCAAAAGGAAGGGATTTACATTATCTCTGAAAAGCTGTACTACTGACAGGAAAAGGTGAAGCACTTGGCCTTGAGGAATACCCCACCCCCAGTCCAGACTTCTCCTTGGGACCAGCAGCATCTGTGGATGTCCTTTGCTGCTGAGCCCTTCCCTCCTACCTGAAGCCCAGCAAATCCAGGGGCTATTATGCACCCATGAGGCATTCCAGCCCTATATACTGAGCATGTAAGTAGGATTTACAGGCCTTACAAGAGACATGAAATTCATGTTTTAGTTTTAAGAGCCTACTGGATTTGGCTGGTTGGACTGTATTTTTTTTTTTAAATATTTCTGCATGCAACATAGTACGACTACATGATACTGGTAATTCATCAAACCAAAATACCCAGCAGTGCTTAAAGATCATCACTTTAGGGCTGATTACAACAATTTTCCTCAGACAGTGAGTGAGTGGTAGATAAAAATCTAGTGGATGCATAATACTGTCAGCAATCACAACCACTGTGCACTCATCCTGACTCTCAGCAGCACAACACAAATGGGTTATTTTTCTAGGTCATTACAGCAGCATGTATTTACTGCTCTGTTACAGCCATTGCAACACCCAGGGTTTAAGATTTGGGAACAGACAACTCAGTTCCACCACACAGGCAGCTCTGTTCCAGGCACCCCTGCATACAGACATGCCTCTTGCACTACACAGATTTTGGCAGTGGATGAGCTCTCTTAGACAACAGTGACCCACCAATGGCATTTTCCCCCTCCTTCTGGGTGGGCTTAGAAAATCCCTAGTTTTTTCTACCCAAACTCCACTTTTATCCACTCATGATCTAACCCCAACCTTACACAAGTCATTGAGAGACTCCTGTAGTGCAAACATCTTCAGGACCAAAAGGGCAGGCAGAGTTGGTTTTTTTTGTTGGTGGTTTTGGTTTTTTGTTTGTTTGTTTTTGGTTTTTTGTTTGTTTTTTTAGGGCCAGGTAAAGCTTCTACTAAACAGAATCAACAGGCAAGAAAAAAAAAAGTCTCTAAAACCCTGAGCTCAATTTCAAACCCATCTACTCCCTTACTTTCTAAAAGTAAATCACATTTACATGATGAGTGGAAGATTTTTTTTCTTTATAAGGCAAAATTTTCTCCTGGATCAAGCTTGATCTGATATATATATAAATGTACTAACTCTAGCTATACTAGAGTTACTCTTCATATTTCTCCAAAATCCATTACTTTTCCAGCTAGCCTGGAAGCCTTAACTTTGCACGTCTCACTCAGGTAACTTCATGCCAGAGCTTTGCAAGTAGCTGTGCATTTTACAAGGCCAACAGAAGGTCCAGGTGGAGCCCTTGAAAAGACAAGGCTAATTTATCTTAAAACTGCTGCTCCTAACACTTGAAGTGGTCTTTGCTTATAGGCAAACGTATAATTTCACTGAGATAAACACGACAAACAGCTGTGCCAATTGTGACTCCATTTGAGGACAAATCAAATTGGTGCGATTCCCAAAGCTAAACAACTTCATGCGTAAAGCTTTATGCAAGACTTGAACTGCAAACACTCAGGGGATTAATTCATTCTCCTGGAACGAGGGTCTAAAGCAAAAGAGCAGTTTTCTTGCTATTTTAAATCTGCAAGTCATGTCTCTACCTGCAACAGCATCCCTTCTTTGGCATGAGGGCCAGGGGTGCAGAGGAAGAAGCTTTCACTGTGTCCAAAGCTCCAGATTCAGCTTGGTTTGCTCCTTCTTCCCAAGAGGCAGCTATTCTTTCTGTTCTTCTTAACAATAATGCCCCAACTTCCAAACTTCTACAGTCATGCTTTAGTCTATGTTTCAAGACCTTTAATACTATTGTTGGCAATATTATTCCCAAAAGACACATCTCAGGCACTGAAATGCTTCTTTGCAGGTCTAAAGAGATCTGTGAGATCCACGGAGGTGATTGTGCAAAACAGAACTATGCCTGGGAAAAGAATATTTAAGCACATGAGTGGCTCCCAACTGATTCCAGACATTCAGACACCAGTAATGAAGCTCTGGAAGAGATCTTCCTCAGAAGTCTAGTGTATCCTATGTAAATCTGAATTAACAAGAATGTTGGATTAATATCAAGAAATAGGACATGCGTCCTAACTTTTTCCTGCAGTTGGATGCAAACTGAAGTATACAAATGGGAATGGCAGGCCTTTGAAGAAAAGAGTAACTTTTGTTGTTTATAGTCTCATTTCTGACAGTAAATCCTAGTTTTGATAAATAAGATAAATAACCTTGTCCTTTGGCTTTCTAGACACTTTATTGGGAGATTTATTTCAGCCCTGAAATGGTTGAGGACACTAACCACTAATTTTAATTGTCATAATTATCAATCAGTGCCAAAGGCATCCTTTTCCCTTAAAAAAATAGGATCTTACTAATAGTATCAGCAGAGGCTCAAGATCACATTTGGCAGGACATGGACAAAGTACACAGCAACTGAAGCAGAGAAGCTCCTCCAGCTTCCATCTGTGGCTTTGCATGACTGTCAGGTGGGGCCTGCAGAATCCAGCATCACTGAGTTTGCACTGAACGCAGGTGATTTATGTCCATGGGTTATTATTTGTGCTGTACTGCAACAGTCAGTTGGGCAGTAGGAGAAATTCTCAATCATACTGTGCAAGGGATGTTGCTTCCTCTCAACTTCTCACCCCTGTCACCTCTTAGATGACACACGTTGTTTCTGTGTGAGGAAAGCCAAAGAATTTAAACTTCTCTTCCTCTGTTCCCACTCTCCTTTCCCAGGTGTGAGACAATCTGGCTTGGCTTGTGTGGATGCAGGGCTTGCACTGGCCCTTGGCTGTGGCACAGCTTGAGCATCAGTTGAAAAGTTCTGTGGATGAAGCTGCTCTCTCTGCTTGGCTTTTTAAAGCACTGTTCCTTTCCCCAGAGCCTGACTCCAGAGAGAGCCAAACACTGGATTTGTTGCCTTCGTTTCAGTGCCTTGTGTGAGGCTGTTTGCTTTTCCAATGTGTCGTTTCAGCCACACATGTCCCACTGACTAGGAGGGAAACCAGGCAGCTCGCTGTCTGCAGGATGAACTGGAGGCTTTCCCAGGGTGGGGCTGGAACAACAGATGGAGCCAAGGGGGCTGAAGCTCCAAATTCAAGCTTTCAGCCTCTTTGAGCACCATGTTTAAAACATCACACAACCTTGTTTAAAGCTCCTGCTGACAAGCTGCAAAATGAACACAGCTCTAACAACAAGGTGTAGTATTTGTTGATCAGATAGGGTGAGCTTTACCCTGAAATGCTTTATAAAATCAAAGGGAAAATCGATTTCCTCAACTGTTCCTAGCCACAAACCAATGCTAATAAAAAGAAAACCTTCTTATCACTACAACTACAGCAGGGTAATTGCTGGCTGAATTCAGTTTCATTCCTTCTTCCATCCCACACAAGAGATATAACAAAGCTGTGTATGAATGTGTCAAATGCCAAATGCAAAACTGGATATGGGAAATCTCCTTTCTCCATTGTTTCTCTTCAGTGCTAAGGAAGCATGACAGATATTTCTAGTTTGGGTATAGATGTTTCTATCCCTTGACTTTCATCACATACAAATGGTAGTTAGCTTCAACAGTACATTTAGAGACATAAAACTCTTATCAATGTAAGTATATCAAGTAAAGATAAAAGTCCATGATGCTATGACAAGGGGCTTTATAATTTTTCAGGCTGAAGAACATCTACATTTTCACAGATTCTTCTATCCCATCAACACAGAATTAGGCTTTAAAAAAAAAGCTTGAATTGCAATTCCAGCAATTTCAATATCCAACCTCCTTTGTTGTTCTATATATTTAACAGGTAAGTGCTTTCCCTAATGGCAGAGTAATAAAACCCTTGACTACACCTGTCTGAAACCTTAAAAAAGCTAAAGCATAACCTAATTATCCTTGTTTTGTCCTCTTCTTTTGCTAAAAATTTGAATGGAAAAGCAATGAGCTTTAACATTTGCTCACAACTGTATCAGCAGTAAGTACAGGTAACAAGGTAACCTAAAATCTCTGAGGCTTTTCGCCACATCCAGCATAGAAAATTCAGTTCTGTTGTCGAAACCAAGCCAAATCCTTTGACCCATTTCTCAGCTCAACATATTTAAACTTCCGCTTTTCTTTTTCTGAGTGTTAACCCTCGTGAATGCCACCTTACCTGGCTGCTTCCTTGCAGATACAGAACAAGAGGTTCACTCTTGGGGATGGTCACCCACATTTTGTACCAAGTCTTCCCTTTTTCAAGGAACTGGAGGTAGCTGCTGAAGAGGCTGTTTTCAGCTGCAAGGATGCTTGGCTTCTGGATGAATGGAAAAATAAAAATAAAACAGAGCTGTTTCCATTTATGTTTAAGTGTGAAAAATACTTAGAATTAATTATAAAATACTCAAGTGGTGCAGAGTCAAGTAACACTTGAGGGCAAATGTTGGATAGGCCATAACCAAATAAAAAATTAATAGTTATTATATACAATTAAGAAATAGTATAATTCTGTGTAACAGAGGCTGAACAGCCATTCCCAGCGGAACATGAAGCTAAATTCAAATTCCACCCAGCAAATTGAGAATGATAATTAAGATGATGCAGCTCATTTTTTGCTTAGAAAAGTAGGCTGGGAGATTACTTCAAATTAATGCAAAGGGTTTATTAACAGATCCTCTTGTGCATGGATGGAGCCAAATCAGAGTGTTAAAAAGAAAATTGGAAGAAATTGTTGTGTTCTGATAGAAAACAAAGAAAATCAAAATTCCTGTTTGCATTAGGATTTGCACAGAAGTTTCCTGAGGATTTCTGGCAGCTGCTAGTAACACTTGTTAAGTGGCAATTTCCTCAGCTGCTACTAAGCTTGCTAAGAAAGTTTAATGTAAATAGAAGGGAAATAAAAAGCCTGACTCTGATCTTTTCTTTCTATACACTGGTTTTCTTGCATTTGACCTCATCCTTTGAAGATTTAACAATAAAACTAGCAGCCTGAGTAGAGGATAGGAAAATGACTTTTCCTGGGTTTTTACAGCTCTTTGCCATAATCTGCTTTCTGAAGTAAAGCCATGGGTTCCATTTCACTGGTTTGCCTCTTGGCTTTTCAGATTAACAGGGCTCTCTCTTCCCTCTGTAGATGCAGGTTCATATCTGAAATTTCTCCTACTGAAACAGTGCTGCAAAGTTTGTCATGAGATACCACAGACTGTACTGGCACCCATGAAGGGCTCATCATCTGTAGGCACAGCTGGAGCATGTATCACAGAACCACAGAATGGTTTGGGCCAGAAGGGAATGTAAAGACCATCTCATTCCAACCCCCTGCCACAGAGGGGAATATCTGATACCATATCTGAAGGTTTTGATGGGGTCAGGTTCCGGATCCAGAACTTTCTCTGCACTCTGCAGACCTGGCAGCTCAGGGCAGGGCAAGGTGGACCTGCAGCTTTACCCCACTGCTGAGATCTTGGACATGTTTGGGTACAAAGCTGACAAAGCTCCCAAGCAACAGAGTTGCTACATGGAATCAAAAGTGAAAAAACAGACCTTAATTTTTGAAAAGTTACTGTGCACAGCTCAAGATTGGAAATACACCATAATAAAAAGAAGTCAGAGGGTTTTC
>VXBN01006968.1:288939-365160 GCA_013397395.1 Sinosuthora webbiana
TTTTTTTTTTTTTTTTTTTTTTTTTTTTTGCAAGTTTGGAAACTGAAGCTTAGCTGCCAAACCTGTTTGCACCCCTGTGTGACCAGCACCCTGTGATGAATGCTCACCATCTACAAACAGCATCCAGGCTGCAGGTGTGTTCAATGGGAGTTATAGCTCAGAGGATTAAATACCATGGTGGTGTAGAAGGGAAAACCAATTTGATTCGTTTTTAATAAATACACTAAAAAAAAGAGAAAGCCTCACAAAGCTTCTTAGCCAGAGACTGTACCTCTGCAGCTAGTCTTTTCTTCTGTTCCCCAGCTGCTTCCACCCCAGGGCTGCAGGGGCTTGCTGGGAGCTGCAGGAAACACTCTTTACACACTCGATTATGGCGGCTGTTATCTGCAAGGGGCTTAAACTCAGAGCATTTTGCACAGATCACCTGCAACAGACAGATGGTGTTTAATTAGCCATGTTTAAAACACAACCCTTTATCAAAGAGATTGACTTGCAGAATGGTTGTTAGTAAAGCAAAATTCTATGAAAGCTAATGTAGACATAAGATAGAGACAACAATATAATATTCACTATATCTACCTTCATTAACAATTAACGTGTTTGTGATCCCATGTCATACACCAAAACACCAAATTAAAGAAAACTTATGTCTTTGGGGGAATACTGCATGACTAACATCATGCAAGTTTGCTTGTCTTTTCTTATAAGCTTTTATAAGTCAAAAAGAACTTAAGTTGATGAAGCAATTAGTGCTTTTTAATGGTCCAAGAAGGACTGATCTTCAGAGTGAAAGTGGCTGACATTCCTCATCAATCAAGAACATCCTGGAGAACTGAGGAATCCAAAAACACACCAGCTATTTTAAGAACATAGTCCAATATAGTATCCATTAAAAATTATTTGTCTGCCTCAGCTGCCAAGAGCACGCAGTGGCCCATTGGGCCTGAGGAGCCAGTGCTTGGAAACGATGCTGGATCTGCAGCTCCAGAACTGTTCTCGTGCTAAAAATTTGTCTGTAATACACCTGCTCTGGGGAGAGAAGCTGCCAGCCTGATGGACATCCATTCTGCATTTCTGTACAGTAATAACCACAAACCCACAGCACACATGTATGTTCTCACATGGTTCACTGGAAGACTTTAATTACCGTATGAAGAGGACTGCCTTAATTCAGGGAGTGTTGCCCAAGTAAAAGCAAGACAGCATTTTTAACAACATGATAGTCTCTCCTTGAGACAAATTAACTTCTTTAGTTGGAATGCTACTGCCACACCACAAGACATTGCACAAGAAACAATGGTTTAACAATGAATTATTTAAGATGTAATTCTTGTTATCTCTCTGTCCCTGGGGGAAAGCCATTATTTAATTTCTGTAGTAACACCGACTTTGCAATGGGATATTTTAAACTCCCAGAAATGTTTTTCATGATTTAAGCAATTATTAATAAGAACAAACCCAGAAGGCTGAAAATCCCAACTCTAGGGTAAAAATGCCTCCTTCACAGCAATTTCATTTAAATTGATGAAACTAAGGTTTCTTCAATTATCTTAACTATACATTTAGACCAATGTGCAGCTGAAAATGTATCTCTACTTCAAATGACTAATGTTGTTTAAATAACATCACTTTTAGTTACATTACTAACACTGAAAGACATTTTAAGTCATCTGGCAGAAATCCATCTCATCTTGGCCATGATTATGATTTACAGAAAAAAAAGGGAATTCAGCTGTTGATAAACAGCTTTAGGGGAGGTGGCTAAGGGCCTTCAGTAAGCCAGCCTTGCCTTTCTGGGACAGATTTTCTTTGGATTTTTAAGCAGGAGGAAACCACTTTTGCACAACCTTTCTTTAGGGAAAGAAACACAGAATCACAGAGTATGCTGAATGGGAAGGGACCCACAAGGATCACCAAGCCCAGCTCCTGGCCCCACACAGGGCATCCCCAGGAGTCACACCCTGTGCCTGAGAGTGTTGTCCAAACTCTCCTGGAGCTCTGGCAGGTTTGGTGCTGGGACTGCTTCTCTGGGGAGCCTGTTCCAGTGCCTGACCACCCTCTGGGGGAAGAACCTCTATCTAATATGCAACCTAAACCCCTCCTGACACAGCTTCAGGCCATTCCCTCAGGTCCTAGAAAGAGATCACAGAAAGAGATCAGAGTCTGCCCCTTCTCTTTCCCCCAGAGGAAATTGTTGACCTCAGTGAGTCTCCCCCCTCAGTCTCCTCTCCTCCAGGCTGAAGAGATGTAGTGGCCTCAGCTGCTCCTCACATGGCTTCACTTTGCCCTCCTTTGGATGCTCTCTAATAGCTTAATAACATCTTTAATATTGCATGTTCAGCTGCTCATTTTAGAAGAGCTGCTGTCTGGGTGAAGTGAGGCTGGCTTCTGCAAACAAACTACAGCCCCCTCCCCAGACAGACAGCCACCCCCAGGAAAAGCACCACCTTTCTTTCTATCCACTGAGGCACTGAATGTGCCTTTAAACCAGCACAAACTGGGACCCTTGCACCAGTTTACTCTTTTCACCCATGATACCCAGAGAGTAAAGCAAGTGCAAAAACCTGCTCTGTCAATGATTTGCCATGAACCAAAATGTGTTTTAGTCCCTGCACTGAAAAAAATAAAAAATTGTCTTCAAAGGTCTCAGCAGAAGAAAGTCAAGAGCTGCTGGTGCTGGGATACTTACTGCCCCACACTGCTTACAGTGGTGCCGCCTCTTGGTGATGGAGTTAAAGCTCTCACTGCAGCTCTTACAAGACTGTTTCTCTTTGTCTCGCTTGGATTTGGAAGATTTCCTAGAGGAATCACTCTGAAATTAAAAACACAAGTACGTGATTAAAAAAAAAATAATTAAAAAAATGGCAAAATTGTTCACAGAGTTCTACTGACAAAGATCCTCTTTGGGGTTCATACCATTTTAGGAAAGAATTTGCATGACTCTGCTGCTTGCCTCAGCTGGAGGGCTGGCTTCACCATCAGGGGCCTCGGGGGGACATTAGGTGGTCTCAGCCCTTCTTTCCCCACTCATCTCCTCATGGCCACAGAGTAGTCTCCTCTCCCTGTCTGTCAGCAAGGACGTGGAGGAATGGCCAAGGTGGGAGTCTCAAGAAAAGCTTCCCTTCCAGCACTCACCTCTTGCTTTTTCAAGCTACAATTTTAAAATTTTGGTGGAAAAATAGCACATATCCCAGCCAGAGGTACAACTCATGTGACTGCAAGATGAAGGCCTGTGGCTGGCCTTCTTAGGTGAGCAGACATCTGAGCTTAGTGAGCCACGCTGCCTCCATTCTGCTTCTGAAATGCAGGGAAGAATCACCAAAAAGCTGGTAGGAACAGCAAGAAAACCAGTGGGCTTAGGAGTCTGCTGTTACCATTATTTATTACTTGCTATATAGTTGGAGAATCACTCAGCCCCAGAATGGTTTGGGGTGGAGGGACCTTAAAGCCCACCCAGTCCCACCCTGCCATGGGTGGGGACACTTCCCACTGTCCCAGGCTGCTCCAAGCCCTGTCCAGCCCAGCCTGGGACACTGCCAGGGATCCTGGGGCAGCCACAGCTGCTCTGTGCCAGGTATTTCATCCTGTCTGGGCCAGCAGGTAGAAATTCAGCCCCAATATTGATCATGTATCTCATAATTAGTCTGATGAGACTCTCACATGAGCAGACACATGAGCTACAAAGCAGTTTCAACTGTTTTCCTTCTCATGCTCTTACAGGTGTATTTTCCATTTATAAACTAACAACTTGGAGCAACCCACAATGGGGCAGAACATCAGCAAGTGCTTCTGGAAACACTCAGTATAAATGAAAAATAATTTTATATTATATAGCAAATTTTGTACTTGGTAATCTTTTAGTTTCTCTACATGCCAACCATGATACATGCAAGAGTATGTGTGAGACATTTTCCACAGGCTCATATTTCCTCCTGCACACACAAGTCTGAGCATAATCTGCACTACCAGTGCAGAGCAGCAGGACAATTCAGCAAAGAGGTACCATGATGCTGTAGACAAGCAAATGATCCTTCCTGCAGCAGGATTTCACAGTCTGGTTGTGCAAAGGTGGATGCTGAAAACCCCAGAAGCCTTTCAAGCAGGCTGGCGAAGTGCAGGAAGGCACTCCCAGTTTGCTGGCCACCACTACCACCAAGTGGTTTGCACGTGAAGCTGTTGAGCACACGATTTATGGCTTGTGCTCTCACTGAGCTCTTACTAAAGGGATGTCAGAACTAAAAATACATATTTTCTGAAGCTGCAACTAACATATTTTTCATTGTTTTCATTTATATTATCCATTTTTAGCAAAATTAGAGCCCAGAATCAATACTACACAATTTTGGATATTTTTAACTTTGTCTTTTTGATCAACTCTATTTTTATGTCTATGTCAGGAATTAAATTTTTCTTTAAATTCATGAATTAAGGAAAATTGCTTAACATATCAAGATATTCTATGCAAATCACTGACACAACTATTTATAATCAACTAAAAAGATACAAGTTTTTTATTTAATTACAAATAAAATTTCCCGAAGATACTTAAGACCAACCAAAATTTTTATGTGGGTTTGGGTTTTTTTAATACTATAAATCATCTTTTTTTTAAAGTAGCACACCAGTGCAGCATCTGTAACTCCAGGCACAAAATGCTAATACAAAGCTGATTATAAATAAAAGGAAAATTGTTAAGCAAAAATATGAAGTGAGAACAAAAAATACCCAGCATGGATCACACTAATCATGAACACTTACAACTTGGTGTTTTTTTGTATAGGTCAGGTTGCTGGCTTGTTTAACAGCTTTGCATTGACACTGTGCACTGTACCAGAAGATTCCAAGCTCGGCCAGAGGTCTGGAGGAGCTGCTAAATGGCTCCTTTGTTACTGAAATCCTCATGCTAATACATAACATCCTACAGCACAAACCTTCCTGCTACAGGTGAGCGTATTTTTGGTGGTTGCTTGTTCTTGTCCAGGCTAATTTTCAGTAAATTCAACTGACCCTAGGCATTTCCTGAAAATCTTTTAATCTAGAAGAGAGAGATTGGAATGATACAAAATAGACCTTATTAAGGACTCAAAGCCTTGGGTTTGACTCAGCAGCAGTCACAGCCATTTTACTGAGCAAAATGAAGAATACCTTTGAAAGCATACTTTGCTTTTGTGGCAGCCAATGTTTTACAGGCCAGAGACATACAAAATTTCTATCATCTCTTCCTCTGCACTAGCAGAAATATGGAAAGCATACTGTGGAAGACGTGTTACTGAAAATTTGGTTCTGGAGATGAAATCCTGAGTTACACAATGCAACAGCATTAATCAGATAGGTTTCCTGGTATCATTTTGCCCTTCTCCCTTCAAGCAATCAGTGTAGCTCCCTATCACAACTTAAACACATGCACACAAAACCAAACAAAAAACCCCCCACCAAAAATCCCCACAAAAAACCCACAAAAATCAAACAAACAAAGCAAGCCCACACAAAGCTCCTCTCTCCAAACCCAGTGCTACAAACTGAAGGAACCAACTCTGATGTGTGTGCAGCATGTATCTGCTGCCAAAGGAGTTCTAGTGCTTTAGGAAGTCTCTGCACTTTGAGGAGAAACCCCCACGCATCCAGCACTGTTAATAAAATAATGTTGGCTTTCTAAACCAGCAAATTGGTTGGAAAGTTTATTTCCTGGGTTTTGTGACACATATGATCAGGATTCAAATTCCCTGATGCTGCAAATGGCAAGTAGCTATGGGTATAACTTAGCCAGGAAACTAATGACAGCACAGCTGAAGCCACAGACAGCAGGATATAAACCCTATAAAACCGATATTGAAGCATGATTATTTTTTCCTGCTACAAAACAAACATAACCCAGCCCCCAACACTGCTCTGACTGAAGTATTAGCTTCAAATTACTCACCCCTCCTAATGCACCACCACCATCTGCTCCTGGCATTGATTCCACTGAGCTGGTGCTGGCTATCTGAGAAGAAACAGAAGGACACCGAACAGTTTCAACATGGACATTCTTCCTCAAATATATTAAACACTGAAAAGAAACAACAACAGCAACAAATAGACAGGGGGGTGGGGGAAGAGGAAAGAAAAAGAGTTTGCTTTCAGCTCCTCAACTCTTTGCTTGTGAGCACACTTGAATTCACAAAATCAGATCACAGAATCATAGAATGGTCTGAGTTGAAAGGGACCTTAAAGCTCATCTTGTTCCAGCCCCCTGCCATGAGCAGGGACAACTTCCACTAGCCCAGGTGCACATGTGCTCAGCCACCCTCAAATACGGGGTGGGCTCTGATGTGGATGATTTTACAGACAGCACTGAATTGCCAACTGCCTTTGGGTGCAGCCTGTGCCTGTCCCCCACATGCTGCAGAAAGCCAGTGCCTTGGATTGAATTTCTCTATTGGAGCCTGCCAGCCAGACCAGCACGGGCTCTGTGGGGGCACTTGATTCTAAGAAGAACAAAATTTACTCCATTAAAACACCACTCAGTTAAGTTTCTCTTCTTTGCAATACATCTCAATCCCTAAATATCTGCAAAGTGGCATCTCCATTTATTCAAGTATAGAGATGTATATGTACTAAATATACATAGATGTTTGTATAGCTATAAATATTCCTATAGCCTTCATGTATAATACTCATTTACCTATATATATGCCATACATATAGATATATATACATTCAATACATATAGAGGGCAAATAACAAGCTTTTACATTGAGTACTAAATCATAGGCTACATTCGAAAAAGAAAGGAAAACCACCATATCTGCAATTAATTTACCGGGAGTTTGTTAGTTTACACAGGGTTCTCAAACTATTGGATTCTTTATGATAAATTCTCCTGTTATTCCCATAGATCATTCTTCCTCTGCCAATCAGACATCTCTTATTTCAAGGTTATCCAAAAAGCCACTGCATTTTGGCACTCTGGCTTAATTTCATTTTAAAGCAAGAATGTTTAATCTCTGTTTAAGTGGCCAAATTGAAGAGCTATTCATTCTGATGCCTCATTGGATCTATTTATATTCTAGTACAATCAATCAACTCCTTAGAACAAGGAAAGGAGCAAATGCATTCCCTGGGGCCAGGGATGTCACCCTAGAGCACTTCCTCAGGGAATGTGATTGAATTAAGGGAAGCATCACTACTCAGCTCTAACCAGCTATTTCTGCCTTTGCAAAAACCCAGTAACCCTAAGGTGTTCACATCATCTGTTCCTCAGTCCTCTGCAAAGGGGGTTCTTTTTACTGGAATCCTAATCAACCCAGGCTTTTACTCTACCTAGTAAAAACGCATGGGTCTTGTCTTTCCAAGTCCCATGTGATGGGACTGAAAAAAAAAATGTGGAGAAAAAAACAGGGTTTGAAAAAGAGCTTGAGAAAACCCCCAGCAACTTCAGGGAAAAGAGTAAATTTCTCCAGTTGCCTATTCAGATCCCCATGTCTGTTTATTTGGAATAATGGGCTAAGAATCAAATACCCTCTACTCTTACCTGGAAAATATTTCAAAAGGGCTTCTCCCTGTTATGTTACCATTACCACTCACAGTGTCTCAGATCTGGTAAGAATACAGTTATTGACATGTTTGTCAGAACCACCCCAGATCTATGGGGAAAGAAACAGCAGAGGGAAATAATGATGATTCACTGTCTAACATTCATGATTTAACTAATAGAAGCATTCTCAATCTCAAGTCCTAGGGATGCCACTTCCACAGAGCTCAGCTCTCTGCAGCACTTCTCCTTGCCAGCCTTCCAAGACTGCACAAACTGGGTCTGTGACCACACCAGGAGCCTGCAACTCTTCTGAGATGAAGCAGTGGTGAAAGAGGTTCTTTTCCTTGGGAACATTTTTAGATGGTTTTAAAAACACCTTTCACATAGCCTGGAAATGCTGCAGATAAAAATGGAGGAACTAAACCACAAAGGAACCTGAAAGCTTTCTAAATATATTATTTACACAAGCATGGTCAGAGTTGCATGCACTGGTCATGAACTGCAACCAGTCCTAAGCACTGTGACAGAGAAAATGTACGGCCAAGGATGGGAAAAAACAATTTGACTCTTTTTTTACAGACCAATTTCTAGCAGCTTTTACAGATCTAGCCAGGAATCCATGAGTGCATACCTATTTCTTGACTCACAAGAGAAAAAAAGGGTCACATTTGCCTCTAAAGTTGCTGCCCAATATTCCATAGATGGTATGTCTGGTGGATGCTACCCAGTGCAGTGTATTGCAGTTAGAATGTTCTCAGCATCTGTCCAGTTTTCCTTACAGAAATACTTTCAGCTCATTTTAAATGACAGCAGTTTCTGTCACATTTAGCTCTGACATCGGTTTCAAAGCTGATTATCTAGAGAAGCTAATCTCCTAAAAATGCGGGTTAGTATTCTGGCATTAAAGAAATTACAGTACAGACTGCATTGATATCACAGCCAGGGATAAACCAGACTCCTGCTCTGCTTGGCTTTTATGAAGACTACAGTAGAATATGTGGCTACACCATGAACACAGAAGCAAAATCAAAGTGAATTTACAAAGCAAGATAATAATAATGAACTTGACCAGATGCTGTGTCTTAATTACCCTGACAGAAGTGTGCTTATTAGTCTGCTTATTAGCAAAAGATTTTTTTCCATCAAAGCATCCTGGCTCTGAATGCACACATGAGTTGACTGAAAAATACAGGCATGAATTGATTCTTTTCTACTTTTTTAGTAGAAAGTATTTTTAGCTGATGAATAGTTCAGGATAAGTAAACTATGCCAGATTCTGAAAATGGCTCATTGCTACTATCAGCAGCAGGATTCTAGACTCTACAGAGTGTTGAGAAGATCTTCACTGTCAATCTGATTATGCTGGGATGAAAGGCATATCCAGCATCTCTCCTTAGGCCCCTGGAAAATCAGGGAGATAAAAAATCCAGATTACTGAGTCACCAAATCAGTCCTGAATCTCCAAGGAGAGATGTAAAAAACAGTTAGGTACCAAAACAAAACAAATCCACCCAAACAAAGAGTTTAGGAGACAGGGGAGGGGGAAGATAAAAAGCTCCCAAAGTTCAGTCTCTGCTCCAAAATCTGGCATGTCTGAAGTCATAAAGTCACAGGCAGCGCTGCATGATATTCCTAAATATTTTGCTCTCCCAGGCTCCATTCCTCTTTAGTTTGTAGCAAATGCCTGTGGCTAAGGCCATCACCGTAATTTTCAAGTTGAATGGAGAGATACTGTCCTGATGTGAATACTTCTAAAACAAAATTCCTAGCAAACACAACACAGAATGATACCTTATGGCTGTAGAGAAACGATAAACTTTCAAGACTACTTTACATATTTAGTTGAAGAGTATTTTCTGAAATATATTTACTATCTATAAGACAATATTTTAAAATCCTTTTTAAATGTATAATTTTCCTTCTGAGTCTTTAGAATATTTTAAATAATAATAAAATAACATCAAAGAAATAATCCCAAAATACAGCTCCGACGAGATGGAGAAAAGTAATGAACAAAATTTCCCAGGGACACAAATAACATTCCAGACAGCTAAGCACTTATAACATTGAGGAATTATACCTGTTCTGCTAAAAAAAAGCCACCAGCCTGGAAAACATGCCTAATGGGTCTCTGGCATTGAACTGTCCTGGGTAATTTATTCTGTATCTGCATGGCTAAGTAACTGTGACTGATACACATTTGAGAACCGGAGAAATGGAGATGACTGCCCTGTAATGTCACATAACAATCCAGAACAAGACTCCACTATTTTAAAGTTAGCTGTGCAGGTCTTAACTGCTGGTAAAACTGTTCTGGCAAAGCAGAATGAAGCACTGGTACTTACTGAGGAATCAGGAAGATGGTCGTCCTCTTGTGAAAAAGAGCTATTGAAAGCTCTGAAGGTCTCACTGTTCTGTTTGTGCTTCTCTATTGTGGCTTGAATGACCTGAGACAAAGATGTCAGCAAAGAATCACAAAAAAAAACTCTCTCATAGGAAGATGGGTAGAATTATCATTTGGTGAAAAACCCTTACACTTGTATAAATGAAAGAATAACTTAAAAACCTTAAGTGCTGGTGTTAAACCCATTATTGTGTCAGTTAAAAACTAGGACTGCCATCAGACAGTGTCTCTACAGGTCAAACTGGAGGAATATACAAGGTCTGTTGCCTCAGTCTCTTCTCATACTGGGCTTGAGGAATGCAGGAAAGGGGAGCCCAGCTGGAGCCCCCAGATACTTTCTGGGGCCAGCTGGTCAGCACTGGGACCCTGACTGAGCTCCACACTTCTCCATGAGCAGCTCCACCAGACTGGCCCACCCAGCTTCCCTGCACAGCCACATTAATTCAGAACCCCAAAACGATGATTTCAAATGCTGCCTGCATGGTGATTGCCCTCCTTATCATTGGTGCTTTGTACTAACATGAATCCATTCCCTCTTCTCCTCTTCTGTCCTGTTAAAACACAAGAAAAATAGAGAAAACATCATCATTCCACTTACAGTATTTTCAGTAAATTCAATTCACAGCTTCACAGCTTTATATCCATTAGATTTTTAGCTTTGCTATCCACTATTTTATAAATATTATTGATAAATGTTGACATTAATTATTACCAAATGCCAAAAATACTTGAATTGTTGACAGAGTGGGCCCTACAAGCACCACTGTAAACACTGTAAGCATTCAATAAAGGCAACCAACAGACTTTGACTTAGGACCAACATTCTCTTACACATCTAAGTTACCCACCCTCTGCTGCTCACCTCATCATTTAAAGCTCTGTCACACTAGCACAGCCCGTAGATCAATTTCTCCACACATACTCATAAACCTTCAAAGACAGAACAAGAACCATACCTGGCTTGTAGTTCCAATGATCTCTTTTTTCCTGTTATGGAAAACGTATGAGCCACATTTTGCTTGGCAATTTCCTGGACCTATAAGAAGCACAGCAGCTTTTTACTCACTGACCTTGTCTTCCCAACATTTTTAATGACATACAAGTACAGTCATTCTTTGAAATGCTAAGTCAAAAGGATCATTTGGAATAAAGCATAGAAGCAGAAAGAATAAGGGACTGTTTCCATAGTTACCTGTGTTGCTACAAAACTTGTGGGTCTGCATCACCAAGCAGACTCCTACAGCACTAGGGGGAGAAGGTGGCTCCTGTCCCAGCCAGGGGACAAGGTAAGGCTCTCAGTCCAAACATGTCACACAGTCACCACTATTCTGCCACCCTTTGAATGATTCTTATAAAAATTTTAAAAACCCAACTGTCAGAAACTGAAATCTTATAAATTATGTCTTAAACATCTTCATGAAAGACCTTTGCCTGTTATAGCAAAACTGTACAAAAGCTGCCGAGAAAACCACCAAAACCCTGAATGAGCACACTACACCACTCATTGATGAAGATACAATAAACTGACTCAGGGAAGAAGAATACATTCACAGAGAGATCCAGCTTAACACCTTCGGGGTGGAGGCCACAGCCCCGGGGCTCTCCGCTGCCAGGCTCCAACAGACCCTCACACAAAGGGTGTGGGGAGGAGACGTTCTGGGTGTGTGATGAAGAAGCCTCTGGTGAGAGGCGGTGAATGTCCATCCTCTGCTGTGCAGAGCTCAGCTGTGGGCCCCTTCACCCTGGGAAAAGCTGCATCTATGTAAAGGAGAGCAGCCATAGCCCATCAAAACCCCCCCCTAAAAGGGGGCCCCAGACCCTGCACCAGAGATGATGCAACAGATCCACAGTGTTGCAGGGGACAGTGTCAAACTTGCCCTACCCAGCGGAGGGAAGCTGGGTATTCCCAGCGTGGGCATTCCCACCTGGCCCAAACCACTTTATTAATCCACTGGATTCCATACTTTTCGGCAGTGAGCAGTGGGCGGCACCCTCACCACCAAGAAGAGCAGATGGAGGGGAGCAACGAGATGTTGTTGGGACCCTGGGAAGGGTGATATGCTTCCACCTAACCCCTGTCACCCTCTCCCAGTCCACCCACCCAGGCACACCTCTTTTTCTATTTCTTTCCTTCTTTTCTCTTTCTTTCTCTTTGCCTCTTTTACTATTAAATAAAGTATATCACTTTTTTTGGCACCAGTATCTAGCCTCGTTTAGTTTAATCAAGTTTTGGGGTATATTTTGAAGCTTTTTGGGTTCGATCCATTTTATTCATAGTGGCTGTTTCCTTTGGTCTTCTGTGTTAAAACGGTTCATAACACCAGCCAACCAAAAAAACCCAAAAAGAGATAGAATCATAAAGGCTGGAAAAGACCTTTAAGATCCTCAGGTCCAACCATCAAAACAGCCCCATCACATTCACCACAAAACCATGTTCTCAAGTGCCACGTCCATGTGTTTTATTAACACTTCCAGAGACGGTGACTTCACCACTTCCCTGGGCTGCCTGTGCCAGGGCTGGACAACCATTTTAGTGAAGAAATATGCCCTTATATCCAACCTAAACCTCCCTTGGTGCAACTTGAGGCTGCTTCCTCTGATCCTGTCACCCATGAGAAGAGGCCAACCCTCACCTGGCTACACCCACCTTTGAGGCAGTTGTAGAAAGCTAGAAGGTCTTGCTCCTTATCTCCAGACAGAATCCCCCCAGTTCCCTCATCAGACTTGTGCTCCAGACCCTTCCCCAGCTCTCTTGTGCTTCTCTGGACACACTCCAGCACCTTAAGGTCTTTCTCGTAGTGGAAAAGCTGCATTGATCCAAAGTGATCCAAAGCCAGGTTTTAGAATTTTATTATATTCTTACATTCATATAATGTTATGTGTTTGGATTCAGCAGGGATTCAAAGCAATCCAGGTGCATTAAAAAAAGGGGAAAGAAGAGATGCAAACCTGCAGTCCCGCAATGTCCATCTTCTCTCGGACACTGAACTTCTGGCCGATCAGCCTCAGCTTTGGCACACAGTACAGCACCATGCTGTTAAACTGCAACGAGGCAAGAGTTTAACTTAGGCAGTTACATGCTGGACACAGCCTGCACTGTGAAAGGTTAGGGCTCTGGTGTTTTATCCCAAGACATAAGTCTCAAGAAGAGATTTAAGGTGAAATTGAGGCTGATGGATCATTACCGAAAGAAGTGGGCAGACAAAAGCGTGTGAGCCAGTCACTTCTCCCTTCTGCCCCTCACTCTGGATTTGACTGCCTTTCCCAGTGCCAGCCAGAGCTGGCCATCTCCTGCAGCAAGATGGTTTGGCTAGAAACCACCTCCTGTGGCACTCTGCAAAAACTCAGCCTCTGAGGAGGGAGATGGAAAAGAGCCCTTTGGGCATGACAAGGCATCAGAAAAGGCACAGTACGGAAGAAAGAAGGAAATGCTTGAGGAAAAACCTACAAGAGAAAACTGCTGCTTAGAAGGAGTAGCTGGGCCCAGCTGGTGAATGCTTTTTGTCATTAAGCTTAGGAAGATGGAGACATACCACAGAATCGTAGATTCAAAGGATTGTTTGGGTTGGAAGGGACCTTAAAGTCTATCTCGTTCCACCCCCTGCTTGAGAAACAACCCTTTCCACTAGACCAGTATGCTCTAAGGCCCATCCAACCTGAGCACAACCCTGAAAACTAAAGAGCAACTAAAACACTCACCAGGAATAAATACCTATCCTGTGCTGTGCCATTCTTTGCTGAAAGTTTCTGAATGTGTCCTTCTTTAATGAGCTCATTGGCCGGGTTAACAATATCCTCTTCACCACCCAGGCGCTCGTAGACTTCCAAAAGCTTGTGCATCTTTTCCTGCAAGTACAAACCCCCAGCAATTTAAATTAAAAAAAAATAAAATATTCTGTGTGGTCTATTTCCCACTGTTTAATTTCTGTGGTAAATGTATGTAAGTTGAAAGAAAACAGTCTTTCACTTCTGCTATAGCTTTGCATTTATATTAAAATCTGCTGCATACTCTTCAGTGCTATTCCCCACTCTGGATTAGTCATACTGGATCAGCTATATTTGGATTGTACCACTTAATGACATTTTGAAATAAATTTATTTGACACTTTCAGACTATAAATATTCAACAATAAATATGTATCATAGAATCAGAAAGGTTGAAACGGATCTCTAACATCATCAAGTCCAAATATTAACCTTTGGGACTTCAGAAGCAACGTCCAGTAAACTCAATGGCCAAGTTGCAGACCTGTACATTACCAAATAATGGAAGCATGATTTATTTCTTCTACTGCACCACAACAGGGGTAAGCAGCCAACAATTAATGTAACTGTCCACTAACTTTTGGAGATTTTGCTACAGCACTCACTTTCCTTTCAATCTGGCTTGGACCTCATACAGCAAAATTATTATAGCAGCCTTTTCCAATGGGTTCTTGTGTACTAACAGAAAAAGCAACCGACACAGAAACCAATGAGCCAACGAGTTGTTTCATATTCCTGGTATCTGCAGAGATACTGTACACAACCCCCAGGAAAAAAGTTGTTAGAGGCCCCAAACCAGAAAAATTTCCACCAAAATATATCCTTATCAAGAGAACATGCCAGACTCAAATAGAAACAGATGGTTTCCTAACTGTGTTTTCAGACATACTGACAATACACAGACATCAGCTGGCTACTTCCCCATAGCAGCCACAGGAAATGTGGTCTCATGGTGTCCCCACCAGCTGGGGGAGGAAGTAATGGTCTGATAGGGAAGCAGATATAAACCTTGGACCCCAAATGTTCAATGGGTGCTAGGCCACATACACAGCATTTCGGGTCTGTTTGATACAAAATGTCCTGAGACACCTAGGTGCACCAAAGGGATAACATCTGCAGCTATACAGCCCATTTATTTTAATGGTAATACACTAGCTCTTCCATATGTAAAACATGTGCTACTGTCCAAAATCTCCACAGTCTGACTGCCCAGTTTTTGAAGCACAGCTTTCTGAAGCTACTGATGCATGCAAAATGCACACTCTGTGCACTTAAGATGAGCCAAAACCAAATCAAAGCAACCTTCATTCTGTTGAAGAACTGTAGGACTAAAAAAATAGTGTGAAAATCTGCAAGAACACCTTGTGAATGGGCCTAATTGGAATACTTTCAACAGTTTTCAAGGAAAAGCAAATAGTAGGTTTTATGAAGACTTCCTTTTTCAACTCATTGGGTCCTTAAGAATGAGGGAAGTGGAATTTAAGCCCAACAAGCCACAGAAAACTGCATTTACAATAAAAAGAACTCAGGCATCCAACACATGTTTAAAGCCTGACTGACAGTCAGATATTCCTCTCCAGTTACCACACTGAGCCTGTTGCAATGGGAGGCCCTCAGTTTAGCCAAGTGTTTCAGTCAGATCACAATTCCATTCTGGAATTGCTACTCACCATCTTCCTGATGGCTGCATTGGAATGGTTTGCTGCTGTCGAGATCAGCTCCAGTGACTCTGCAATAAAGGTACCAACAGTTATGCATTCTCTACATTATATCTTTTAATAGCACCTTGGGGGATGGGTTCACCTCTCTGAGTATTGTTTTTCCTTCACAGCTGATGATACATAAGCAATTATAGACACAATCACTTCTGCCTGTTCAGCTGATCTATGTTTCATCTTTCTCTCCTAAAAATCTTGATGAGCCAAAGCACACAGTGACAAAGAGCCCTCACCTTCTAATAATCACCTATTAAAAGTTAAGTCTCACTTAAGTCTTCCCAAGCATATTTTTGAGACTGTTTTTCTCAAACAGGGCTTGCCTGCTTAGGGAGATATGGACCCTGTTCTGGTTGAGATCAAAAACTCCTCATAATCAAGAGAAGTCCATTTCTCCTGTTTCACCACATAAACAGAGGCTATCTGGCTTTCTTGGCAAGAAATACTCATTCAAATACAATACAAATTTAAAACCATTCTTCCTTTCTTCCTCTGGCTACTGCAAGGATGTCCTCCTGTCTTTGTCCTTAGCCATGCAATGGGTTAAACAAAAATGTTAGATGTTCTACTGCAGCAAACTTCATATTGTCACTGTTTATTTGGCAAAGCTGCTTTCATTCCTAGAGCAGGCATTCCAATCCTTTTCTTCTCAACTCCAAAAGCATTCAAAATCCCTTTGTTTGGCAATAATTTGATTAATTCAAATCTCCATTTCTACCATAGTCCTGGTTGTTAGTATCTGAACATGTGAAGAAAAAACTGCCCAAGATTTCATTGTGCTTTTAGACAGAGAGGAGTTGACATGTACTTTCAGCATCTTTCCTGTCTGGAGATTCTTCTGGAAGTTTCTTTAAGTAGTCTTTCAGGAGAAGCTCATAACGAGGAATCCTTTGCACTGGTTCAAGCATGTGATGCTGCAAAGTCAGGTTTCCACACACCTCCTGTTTCTGTAATGGAGAGAAAACAAGAACAGGAGGGTTTGGTTTTTTCCTGCCTTTGGTGTTTAACAGGAATGAAAAATGACCATTCACATGCAGCTAGAGAGTATACAGGAGCTTCTCATGCCATCATGGATCCAACAGACTTATTAGGTTGGAAAATACCTTTGAGATTATCATGTCCAAACATAAACATAACACTGCCAAGGCCACCACTAAATCAAGTCCACAATGCCACATCTGCATGTCTTTTAAATCCTTCCGGGGATGGTGATTCCATCACTGCCCTGGGCAGCCTGTGCCATGGCTGGACAACTCTTTCCATCAAGAAATTTTCCCTAATATCCAATCTAAACCTTCCCTGGCCCAGCCTGAGCCGTTCCCTCTCCTGCTGTCCTTGTTCCCAGAGCCCAACCCCTTGGCTGTCCCCTCCTGTCAGGGAGTTGTGCAGAGGCAGGAGGTCCCCCCTGAGCCTCCTTTTCTCCAGGCTGAGCCCCTTTCCCAGCTCCCTCAGCCCCGTCCCCAGCTCCCTTCCCTTCTCTGGACACACTCCACACCCTCAAGCTCTTTCTTGTTGGGAGGGGCTCCAAACTGAGCCCAGGACTGGAGGTGGGGCCTCAGCAGTGCCAGCACAGGGATGGGCACTGCCCTGCTCCTGCTGCCAGCCCAGGGCTGGGACAGGCCAAGGTGTGCTGGTCCTTGTCACCCACCTGGGCTCCTGTTCAGCTGCTGCCACCAGCACCCCCAGGGCCTTTCCTGCCGGGCCCTTTCCAGCCCCTCTGGCTCAGCCTGGAGCTGCAGGGGCTGTTGTGGCCCAAGGACAGGACCTGGAACTGGGCTGGCATCCAGCCTCTCCAGATGAAACTCTGGAGCCTTCCTGCCCAACAGCAGATATCAGAGCCGGCAGGTTTTGTGTGACTCTTCGTCTCATGTCCGGCATTTTCTGCCGGTATGCAGCTATCTTCTCTCAGAAGGCTCAGAAAAGCTCTTCCCATCCATGGCCCTGTGCAGCATTGTTCTCCCAACTACACGAAATTAGAATGCCCCGGGGATGTATTGCTTGCCAGAGCTCACTTTATGAGCCGCAGACACACTGCTTTGAAAGGCAGAGCTCTCTTAAATTCTACTTCTTTTTCACTTGACCAAGAAGGGGAGGAGGCTTGAGTCTGATTACACTAAACATCATCTGATAAGGCACCAATGTGCTCTTTGTACAATGGCACTGAGTATTGCAGTGTACCTGTTTTCATAGGATCCTGTGAAGCAAAAGAATGTTTCTGTTTAAAAGAGAGATCAGAATCTCAGTACGAACCAGTAACTTGCTTTAAAGCACACAGGAAGTTTCTGCTAGATGTAATCTGACTCCACAGCAGCAGGTTAACCACAGACACACTCAAGCTCTTCTACACAGCATTATTTTTATGTCAGCCCTCTAATGTGGTCTGTTCTAGTGTAAACAGCCCCTCTACAACCACGTTAATTTCACCGTGCGTTTCTCAGAGAAACGAACTTCTTTCAAGTATCTGCAATTTCCTCATAAATATTCCAGCCCATACCACGCTGCTGCCTCGATCCATTGTCACAGCAAGGCTGGAGATAATGGAATGAATGTTTGAGAGAAAAATATTAGCTATCCTTCCAGAAATTCAAAGGACTAAACTTGATAAGTCACAGTCATCAGCTTATTAGTAACATTTGACTTTTGTTTTCTGCTTTCCCTAATTTAACATAACTAGTAACAGCGAATGCCTTAAGCTGTATATTATATATACACTATTCCATTAGCAGCTTAGGTAGACAGTGCATCCCTGAAGGATCAGAACACACTTCAACTGGTATGCTGAAAACTATCAGTGGCTTTTGACAGTGCAGAGATATGTCAGGTGAGCGGCCTAAGCATTTTGGGTCCAATCTCTGCCTCCTACAGCTATGACCACCGAGCAACAGAGCAACAGGCACTCTTTAGGTGTGACTAAATAACCTACGGGGCAATTCTGTCATAAGCAGGCTTCCAAGGTGCATCTCCTGCCTGCATTGCCAGTGCCCACGCTGCCTGGCAAGAGTTCTGCTCAAGCAGTAGCAGAGCTGTCCACAGTCTGGAACCCGTGCAGACCAACAGGTGACACACATCCTTTGTGTTGGAAGCTCGCTGGTGGGAAGAGACAGGTGAATTTTAAGTGAGTTGCCTGTGCTGTAGGGAAAACAGTTCCAAATGGATTCACCCTGCAGAGAGTAATGGCTTGCCACAGGCTGAGGACAGCAAAACATAGTGCTGGTCTGCATGCCCTTAGTGGGAGCAGGATGGGTACAGACAGAAAAAGGGTAAGAAAAGGCCATGTGGAGCAGCAACATAGCAGGAAAGGAACTCCCCCAGTCCTTGTTTCCCCAAACTTCTGTCTGAGTCTGACACAGCCCTAAACCTCCACACAGGGCCTCTCTCCTCTCCCAGCTTGCTAGGGAATTACTTGATTTTGCTCAGCTGGCCCAGCCTCCCATTTAGGGCAGACAGCTGTGCTCCCTTCTCAGCTTAACCCACTCTTTGCCAGCCCTCCCCTCCCAAAGGAGTATCTGCTTTCCCAGGACTGGTGCAGCGATGCTCATGAGTGTGCTGGAGCCTGCATCCCTTCAGCTGGAGCCTGCATCCCTTCAGCTGGCTGCGGGGACAAGTGGGACAGAGCATTTTGATACATCAGCATAACTGGATATACATCAGCATAACTGGAGCTCTTCCCCTCTCCCTGCACAGCTTTTTGTGTAATTATGAGAAAACACATGAAAATCCATGTTAAGCATCCTCCTGTGGAGCTGTGACCCCAAGAGCTGCGTGCCACTTTGGAAGCCTCAGGACAACCAGACAAACAGCAGATGCTGTCAGTGATATACCCAAACTTAAGCACAGCCACCCCAGAATGCAAATGTATTTATTGAAAAAAAATTAAAGTTAGAAATGAGGAAGACAAATCCAAAAGAGACAGAATTACTGGACCAAGGGTGAAGTTTCATTCTGTGACTTCTGATACTCTTAAACCACCGAATCATGGAATGGTTTGGGTTGGAAGGCGCCTTAAAGACCATCCAGTCCAACCCCCATCCACTGTCCCAGGTTGCTCCAAGCCCCATCCAGTCTGGTCTTGAACACTTCCAGGGATGGGGCAGCCACAGCTTCTCCAGGCAGCCTGTGCCAGGGCCTTACCACCATCACAGGGAAGAATTACTTTCCAATATCCCACCTAACCCTGCTCTCTGTCAGTTTAAAGACATATTAAAAAAAAAAAAAGAAAGGAGAGAGAAGAAAGGAATGCCACTAAAATTGTGTAGTTTTAGTATTAGTGTCTTATTATCTTGACAACGTGTGTCATGAACTTGAAAACAAATAAACACACTGAATTAAGTGAGGATCTCTCACTCCTGGTTCTGGCCAGCAGAGAGTCAATTTTTTCCAGTAGCCAGAAGGGCATGTGGCCAGGGCCCCAGTGCTGTTGGATAACACCTCAGGTCTTTGCCAGGCTGGAAGAGAGGATCTCACTTCAGAGAAGGTTCCTTACAGTGTAGCAAATGTGGCACATGGAGCAGTTTGAGTGATGCTGGTCCTGACCAGAGGGAGTGGTTTGGGTGACCTGGCTGCAGCTGGATTGAGCTCTGCACTCTCTTTAGTACACTTTTATTTTTATTATTAATATGGTTGCTCTTACTGTTTGTTTCCTTATCTCATTGGTGTTTCCAGTAAATTGTTCTTACTTCAACCCATGATTTTTGCCTTTTGTGCCTCCAGCTCTCCTCTTCAGATGCTCCAGGGGGAGAGGGAGGGAAAAAGGGCAGAGGGGGGAAGCAAAGGAGTGGCAGTGTGGGTTTGGAGTCTCTAAACTGGGGAGAATCATTCCTAAACCATTACAATCTTCAAGTCCTATTATGCCAATTAACAACATACCTGTATATTCTGAACAACGTCTTTGAAGGGAGAGGAGCGCTGCATACACGTGTTCACTATGTCCATTGCCCTGTCAAAATTCTTTACATATTCTCCATACATTTTCAGAAAAGGAGCGAGTTTCTGCAGGATATCTCCTAGCCGTGGGTTGATGCTCCTATGATAAAGGGACAGGTAAGTACTGAAATCTCTGGAAATCAAGGGTATCTTCAGAGGGAAAACACAGCTGTAAGGTTTCCACAGCTGTCTCCCACATGCACAAGGACTTACACATACGTGCAATCAAGACAGGCTAAATTTAGTTTAAGGTAATCTATACAGTATCCTAGATGAAACTTCAAACACAAATCCTGATTACAAGGGATGACATTTCTGCCCTCACTGTGTTAACTGAAGAGCAGACTGACTACACATCATTAAAGGAACATCTGTGTATCTCTTCTGCCCAGCACAAAAGCTTGTGAGAAAATTTTACTTATCAAAAATCATCTTTTCTACCACAGTCAAACATCTGAATTAGTTCTTCCCCAGTCTGCCTGAGCACGACCCTCTTTGGCCAGCTGACAAGCTTCTATCCTGTTCTGCTCCCAGACTCTGCAGTTTCCCCCCACTTTGTTCCAGTGTAAGTGCAAGTCAGACACAGAGGTGCTGAGACTCATTTATTCCTTCTGGTCACTGATGAACGTGTGAAGACTGGACTCAGCCAAGAGAGAAGCAAGCCCTGGTCTTAGTCAGGGTACCTGGAAAGGTCAGCACTGTGTGCACCTGCCACTGCAAGACACCTTGCAGCCAGTGTGTCCCCTCAAATTGGGTTTCTTAGATCTGACTTACAGTTAACCTTTCTACCTATCACTGCATTTCTGCATTATCTACAACCTACAGAATCACAGACTCATCAGGGTTGGAAAAGACCTCTAAAATCAACAAGTCCCACCTTCAACTTATTATAGTAGCCAAATTTTAATTGGTATTTGAAAATACTTATTTCAGCTACGGGGCCAAAACAAGCAATTTCATTCCTTCCTAGTACTGTAGTTCCATAGTACTGCAATAATAGGAGAGTGGGAATGCAGTAAGGAAAACAGCTCTGACAATACTTTGAACTGAAAAAATGCTCACAAATGTATTCTAGAAATTTTAAGTGCTCAGGTCTACTCCTTAAGTCAGAAATGTTTGAGAGACTTCACATAAACATATTAACTAACTAACGTAACTACTGCATTAAACAATAAAAAATTTGGAATTGGACTAGGCCTTATGGTTGCTACAGTTTCTTGAAAATGTATTTTTAAATAATTGTAATGACAGCTACCTACCATTCTTGTGTAATTCTTGTTTTGAGCTCAGGAAGAAGAAATTGTCCGTGGAAACAATAGATGGAAGAAATATTTGAGAAGATGCCTGTTATCACTTCAGATGAAATCCCTGCTTCGGACAATTTAGTGCAAAAAACCTGCAGAAGGCAACAAGACAGTACCAACATTTTTTCTCCTAAAAAAAAGGTTGAAATGACTGAGAAGATCAGAAACATCATATATGGGAGTGCAAGCTGCAAAGAACATTCAGTCCCTGAAAAGCATTTACTGCTATTTACACAAAGCAAAATAAACCACGTGACTGGGTTTTTCTCAGTAGGAAAAAATACACTATACTGAACAAAAGGGAAAGACATTCCCTAGATTTCTGTGGTCTTGAAACAGTTTCTGTTCATCTAACACAAACACTGCAAGTCTTCCGTAGAGTTCCAAGAGTTTTAGGGTGAAGGGTTCTCCAAGTTACAGCTTCTAAAAACATTTCTAGGTGACAGCTTTTTGGTTTTTTTTTATTCTACTCATTTTTAAAAAACACTTGGCTAGCAATGTGTCTCATCCTTATTTTTATTTCTTTCCTGCACACTCATGGATTTCTTCTTTGAGATAATTATAGAAATGCCTGAATTGTGTAGTACCAACTCAAAGTCTATGGGGAAGAAAGTTCAGACTAAGCACACCAGTTTCACTCTGTCCCCATGTGTAAACATGATAGGCAACAATTACAAAACACAGTGGTAAAAAAAAAAAACTTGCTGTAGGCATGGGGCTGATACATGTGGCCCAATTTTAGTGAAACTTGGTGCACATCAAAGACCAATGGCAGATTGCATCATTTCTTAGCGCCCTCATTGTCCCTCTGACTTCCTCTCCCCATACACCCAGGGAGGAACCAAATGCTGGCAGTGTCTGTGTCTCAGGCTGCTGCTTTCCCATTTCCCTTTCTGTCACCCCAACCCTCTGGTTCCTTCTCAGAGAACCCTCTTGCCCAAGGCTCTCCTCTGGGACCCACAGCACACATCCTGGCAAGCAAACCCCACCTCCCACCTGCACACAGCGTTTGTATTAGCTATAGCTTAGGCAATGGGCATGAGACATCACTGCTGCTCACTGAAAGCAAAGAGTTAATTCAAAATGGAATTACCTGATCCAAGAGATGGAGTCTTTTAACATAAGCTTCTTCCGTGTGGAGCAGCTCATTGGCGATGTTGAATAGTTTTTGGGGCTCTGTACACTGAAAAAAAAGTTACAAATGACACAATCCATCTGCACCTCCACACCTAAGTTCCACTAACTGTTCTGTTTTTCATTTTGCCAGTGGCCAAAATCCCTACCAGCAGAAGAGCCTGAAGTGAAAAAGGTTAACACATTTCAGAATCTGCTCCATGTCTCTCAAAAGATCACTTTGCTCCAGAGATATTTTTAATGCTGTTTTCTGAAAGAGGAATTAGTAAAGCAATCAGTGGCTGGTCAGGACATCACTCGAGTTCATAATGGCTTTATAAAAAGGACCAGAAACATCCCCTAAACCTGGAAATAAGCCTAGTCTATTTGAAAAACAGGGCAATAGACTGTAAATCAGCTGTTCTCCTCTTTGGACTGAGGTCCTGTAACTCAAATGAAGACTAGAAACCAGGCTCTTCGGCCAGATTTCTATCCTTGCCAGCACAGCATTACTCTCTATGGCATATTTCTAAGATATTTGGGCAGCTTTAAACACAGACCAATTCCCTGGAAAGAATTTTCAGCAAGGTAACCAAATCACTCAGTGAAGCCTTTCATTAAGCTCATTTTAAAAAACAAAACCAGAAAGGACTACTTAAAAACTCTAAATACAGTTATAAAGCACTGACTTTAGGCACAGTTCAGCCAAAAGCTACATACACCCTTCGCTCCCCAAGTGATTAAAAATACCTGAATTACTAGAATACAGGCTTGAGCTTTCCAACAATTTTTAAAGTGTTACACTTTAAACACCGTGCCTACATATAATGAAACCAGTCCAGAACAGAGCATTGGCTGGCCTGTGTTCAGAAATACAACCATGGAAAAGGGGCAGCAAGCATGACCAAATGTAGGGAAACTATACTGGGCTGGATCCAGATAAAAAGACAAATGCAATGAAGGTAAGAGGTGCATTAATGATTCCTGGAATGGAAAGCACTGACTGGGTGCAATCAATCAGTATTTCTATGGGAAAACTGAAGGGCATCACAGAAAATCACCAAGGTGCTGCTTCAGGGGCTGCTTCCTCAAGCAACACTACACTGTGGGCAGTAACCTTAACACAGGTTCACAAAGGACCAGAAATATCCATAGAGGAAAAGCTCAGCTGAAGTCTATTAAACACATGGGGCAATTTCCAGTTCAGGAAGCACCTGGGCCTGTCACCAGTAGCAGTGGTGACAGCTCCTTCCCAAATGCCCGTCTCTGGTGCTTGCATCTGGGGCAAGGACTTCTAGATATAACCCTGTGGGCCACTACCAGACAGTTGGAAAATATCAAATAAAAGCTCTCTTTAAGCTTCTTCAACATCACCTCATTTTGTTTCCAAATAAAGTTGATGAGAAATATTTTAGCACCCACCCTCCACATATGTTCAGATAAACTGCAGTACAACTAAAAACCTCAAAGGCTTTTCAAAGCAAGCCATGAACTCCAACAAATCAGACCCACAGTTATCCTACATGGAATGAGGTGCCACTTGGTATGAAGTACCCACAGCTCCATGATGTAATACTGAAGGAAAGTGAATAGCCTTTCTTTATTTGAAGCAACATCAAATAAAGATGCTTTCTTTGAAGCAATCCCTTTTTCCAGGAACAAATCTGAAGATAGGCAAACACGCCATGAGTGAAGTTTTGACATGAACTCTCTCTGCCCTGCCTCTCAAATTATTCCAAGTCAATTCAAATATTCTTTTAAGCTCTTTCAACATGCTACACAACATCCTGCTCTTTTAAATATGTATTAATATTTAGGGGAAGAGAAAAAAAATCACAGCACAGTAAGTTTTGAAATTGTTCCAAGCATATACACCTTATTTACAAGTTTACACTGAAGTGCACTGGTGGCCAGTCAAACCTAGTAACTACAAGAATCTCCCACTGAGAAAGAATTTATCTGCTGGTTTTGCTGGGCACAAAGAAGCACTCAAATGAAATGCACTGATGTAACCAGCTGGCACCAAGAGCATCCTTCGAGATGCTCTTGTTTGAATTCAGAATTCGGTTAATACTTATTTCCAACCAAATACATTTGTAGTCAGAAGTAAATCTTTACATAGCACAGGCGCTTTTTAACCTCCTGACCTTCACCATCTGCAATTGAGTTTATATTTCAAGAAAACTTGCTGACATCTGCTTAAATACCAAACAAGGGCTGAATAGGCTCAGCTTGAGCTCAGTTTTACTGAGTGACTCTATCTGCAGTTGCTCTCTCTGCTGGGCAGATAGGCACATTTTTCAGACAAATTTGCAACATGTTTGCCTTTCAACGGGCATAACATTTTAAATGAAATTGTAGATTAATTAAATGTGAGCCAGTCCCATTCTTCTAACTTCATTTTGTGCAAGGGAAAACCTGCAGTGCATCACATAAATGCACCTCAGGAAGAAGTGTAATACAAAAAAACCAAAACAAACGAGTTTTCTTCTGGAGATACTTTTCTCATAGATTCACCAGATGAGCTCCAGAGAATTACCACCTCATAACTGTGTTTGTCATCCTTATTTCCTACTATATGGACACTTAACCTAAGAACAAGACTTAAAAACAGCCATCAAATCATCAATGTCTTACAAAACGTTGATAATTGTCAACAAAGGACTTCTTAATCATATGGTAAAGTGTTCAGCTTGGCATTATCACAGTTGGTTTGATACAGCATTCCTAGTCCAAACTGTAAATTTAATTACCAGATTAAAGATTTTTAATGTAATGTATTATTTTCCAGAAATTGGGTTTTGATGATTGCTATCGGTTCCTTCCAACTCAGGAAATTGTAAAATTCTATGGTTTCTTGCTGGCCTGTTGCAACTAATAACATATCTTTTAAACAATATTTCAGTGGCACACATGCACATACATACACATTATGGATATAAAATAATTGAGGTATGTAACTGTGTGTAAGTATGTATAAACACACTTGTGAAGCTCTGAGGTCTAGAACTTGCATGCCACTTTCAGCATTCTTTTATAGTCACAGATATTGACCTAGAAACTTAGAAATACATTCTAATGTCTACATTTCCCAAGGGACAAGCCCTTGACAGACACAAATCATGATATACTTGGTGATTTCAACAGACCCACCTGATTTGTACAAACTGAGGTGTGGACACTGCACTTCACTAGCTACAGATCATTAGCTGCAGCTGCTCATCATATTCTTTAAAACACAAAAATCCCATATATTAACTTTACTGTCATCATGGCTTGGGGGGGAAAATCCTAACAAACTCAAACACCCCCAAATATAAACAAAAAGAGCCATCAAACAAGAAGTGCAAAAAGTGGAACATTTTGCAGATATTTTGGAATATTCTGTTTTGGTTTTCTGGAAAAATTTAATCCCTTTTAACAGCACTATTTCTAAAAATATCTGTCTTGATAAGCTGATAATCTTACATAGCTGCTGCAAATACACAACAGCCTGGACTACACTAGTCTGGAATCAAAGAAAAATCTCTTTTCCAGCTACAGTTTCCTGAGGAGTAATTTGACATAACTACCATTAAAACACCTTCTTTGCATTCAAGAAGTGGTCACACCAACAAAAGCACACGCTTCTGTAAAAACAACACCCTAAATTTTGTGTGAGACAAGATTCTGATCCTGCCCATTCTACTCAGATGCAAGGTCCTGACCCTGCAAGATGCACTATCCAATTATTATGTCTGAATAACACAAAGCTCCATGGAAAACAACATGCTCTAACAAGCTGAACCTAGACAAACCCAAACAACAAAAACAAGGTGAGAGTCTTGATCTACAGAAGTATTTCATTTTAACAGTTACCTCTGGCTGTGATGGATTCTCTTATATGAAACCTTTTAAAGCAAGCTGGGAACCTTTATAAAAAACTATCTAGGTCAGGAACAAGTTAGGACCTGCGTAAAGCAGGAAATAATACTGACTATCATGATCCTTTGATGAAAAACCAACCAAAGAAATAATGCAAACAATGTATGACAGTGATGCAAGAGACCTCTTGCCAGTGTCAGGAACTGCTTTCTGAGCACTTAACAGCAACAAACTCCCTTACCTTGTTTACATCCAAATACTCTAACTTTGGCACTTCTGCTATCTCCTGCTCCTCACTGCTTCCTTCATCAATGTCACTGTCCTCATCCTGCGTGGAGTCTCTCTTCTGCTCCACAGAGGAAGGTTTGGTGCCCTTTCTGTCAGGTTCCATCTCTCCTGGGTTCCCAGCCATGCTGGGCTTCTTCTGCTCTGCCCCTTCTTCACTGGGGAATGTTTCCCCAGCCACACTACAAGAAGGACTGTCAATGCCACTGTCTCTGTTGGGGATTTTACCACTCCCATTCAGTTCTGCAGTTGAGTCTTTATTGCCAAGCTCTTCTTGGGGCTCTTTGCTCACAGTCATG
Source organism: Sinosuthora webbiana (assembly GCA_013397395.1). NCBI lineage: Eukaryota > Metazoa > Chordata > Aves > Passeriformes > Sylviidae > Sinosuthora > Sinosuthora webbiana. The sequence goes on from VXBN01006968.1 coordinate 316,128, forward strand.
GCAGTGCAGTCTTCATGGTTTTTGTTATCACCTATGCTCAGCTCTTTAATTTTCATTATGTCTGCGTTAGTTAGATCCATTCTGCACGGTACATTGGGCTCAGCTTCATCCAATTCACTTTTGTCATTTGTGGAAGAGCCACTGGAAGCCACTGTGTCACAGTCACACAAGCTCGTCTGCTTGGATGAGTCCAGGCCAGGTTCCATCTTAAGAGCTAAATTTAGCTGGTTTCTTTGAAGAATGTGTACAGGTTGCCTGTGGGGGGAGAGAAAGCACCACAGTCATATTAACACTCCAGTTTTACAAGTGGCCTGAAAGAGAGGGGTCTGATTGTTGTTTGATTCAAGTTGGGTTTTTTTGCACCCCACTGACAATGCCAGAAGGCAAGAGTGTGCATATTGCAATAATAATGATCACCCAACAACATCCAATGAAAAAACATGACCCCTACATTCTACTGAAATGGCACCACCAGAAGACTGGGCCTGTAGTGCTTTCCATATCACCTTGAAGGACACCCTGGTTTGAGAGTTTGGAGAACAAGGAATTGGCTTTAAAAAGAAGCAATTGGTTCTGGGCTCATTTTAGCAGGACCTCTCGTTCTTCAACAGAACCAAGTCTTTGTGGCAAGGTATTTTCTGCCAGAGAGTATGTACTGAAGCATGAGAAGGCACTACTTTTCCTTTTTGAAAGGCATTAGGTTCACCCAGGTGATAACACTCCAAGGCACAGTACGGTGCCTGTCTCCATCTCCCTTTTTGTGAAAGAAACCCCATCACTTAGCTCCATCAGGCAGATTTGTTCTGCAGGGAAAGATTTCATGTGTGTGTAAAATGAGCTGGGTTTACAGCAAAATACATATATTTTATCCAATTTTGTGTCTTTCAAATACAAAGTTTCATATACAAAGTTCATATACAAAGCTGCTGTTCTACATGACATTGTTTCACAGTACTCTATACCCTTCCCTGCCTCCAAGAAGCAAGATTTGATGTTTATTGTATCATAGACAGAAAACTCAATTATTTCATATCATAACAATCAAGTTCCCATGATGTAATTCCCACATCGAGCCAACCTACTGAAAGCACACTGCAGGCTACTTGCCTCTGTTAGAATCTTAGCAAATTCAGCAGGTCTTAAGCTCCTTAAGCATAACTGTGTTACAAAATAAAATTCACTGCTTTTATTAAAAAAGATACTTTGTCCTCAGTGAAGTTTTGCACTTCCAGAGTAGAAAACATCCCAAGAGCACTTTTCCATGTGATCATTACAGTTAATGTTTTCTACTATTATATTCTAAGTTTAAAATGCAGAAAAGGGAGAGGAGAGCAGATCTCACAAAGCCATATTTACCTAATACTTTCAAATTTCTCAATGAGCGTGTTGACTCCTGCTGATATTGGTATTTCTTCCTCTCCAGGTGCTAAGCTCCTTGATGACTTGGGGTCAGCTGGCAAAGGCCGAGATGGTGCAGGAGGAATTCTTTCCTGCCCAGGTTTGAGATGGACAGGCTTAGGAGGTACTAATGAAAGAGAAGGGAAAAAACAGGAGGATAAATCTCTTCTTTAGGATGAATTTCTTTATCCTAAACTGGGAACAAAATCCAGACCGAGACGTATGCATTCTTTATAAACAGCACAGGTGCGGTCCTGAAGTATTGCTTACAGCGAAGCAAGCTGCTAAAGAAAAATGACAGGCTTCTATTTTGTGTTTCTACTGCTGCTTTAGCCGTGCTAACAAACCCAGCAGCTTGCAGCACTGCACTGCTTCCTCATTACCAAACAGGATGCACAGCTTACGCTTCAGTTTGCAAGCTTGCTTGCCATCTCAATCACACTAATGAACTTCCCCTTCCATGACTTCTCAAAATTCTGACACCCCATTGAATCTCTTATATTGGGGAATAAAAGACAGAGAGATGAACCACATCCCAAAATAAACCATCAAAACCCAACCCCAGCATGAATTTCAGTGCCTTATGTTGGCTTGGTCTAAAATGCCACAGGCTGAACATAATGTCTTTTCTTTCTCTCATTCTCCCTCCCCCCTCTCTTCTGTGGCATAGTAGTCTTCAAAAATTTCCTTCCTCTTTTGGTTCTATGTTGAGTTGCATATGGTATAAATAAAACAAGTATTGTAAGAACACTCACATCCCGCTTCAGGACTCACAAGGAGGCCAAGGTACAAAGTTTAACACAGTATTTTTAAAAGATGGCATTAAAATGTGATGTCATTTAAAAAAAAATATTCAGATCCTCCACTGATTGTGGAGTAAACGGTTTATCATTCACAGGCAGTAATTCATGGCAACAGGTTCCCATGGTGTCGTGCTTTCATATAGGGAAAGCAACTCCCACAGGGAGAACTGACACTGGAAGGCAGGAAAACTGGCTGTGGGGTTGTTCCCAAGGCACACACTTCATCCTGAACTTAGTATCTTCTTGAGGCTTAGCTTCCTTTGTTCCAAACACGTCTCAAGCTCCATGCGTTTTGCATTCCCCAGTTCCCTTGAGGCAAGCACCCATTACATACATAAGTGTAATCAATTCTACAAAGCATGCGGTGGTGAGAGTAGGGCTCTTGGCAAACTGGCATTACAAAGAGACACCACGTGTCATTTCACTGATGAAGAAACATGAAAACAATTTATACTCTTTCAAGAAATTTCCTGCAGTCTTTTTTTGTAGAATTCAGGAGCCTGGGGAGAACAGAAGAACAGCTGGAGACCAGCTGGAACAAGCTTCTTCCTGGCTTCTCTTCCATCACACTTTAGGATTGCCACCTATTTAACTATTAGCTGGCAGCTCTGCAGAAGTACCACAGCCCACAGGTGATTGGTTTAGCCTCTATTTCATATTTTCAAAATACATTTGTTCCATTTAGGCATTTCCTGTTGCCATATATAGTTCTTACAATAAATGGAAAACAGACCAGGTTTTAACAATAAGATATTATTATACTTTAAATGCTTCTAAAAAAATCTATCAAAAATATAAACGATATTGTTAAATTCAACTTACACTTCACAGCTGCATGAGGTATAACAACAGGACAAGAAATAGAAAGTGACAAGTAAAGTAACTGGTTATTGCTGAATCAATTTCTTCTTGAAGGCTTCTCTAAGTGGTTATCTAACATTGGAAAACGAAGATAATAAAACCTTACCAGCTATACATTACAATGGAAAAGTAACTACTTTGCTGTGACTCAAATTGAAACAATAATTTTAAAATACTATACTTCCTGTGCAATAGAACCTTGTACAATTACTCCAAGGACAAAGCCACTTGCCTTGGGGTTTCTGTAGAGGATGCATTTTGGCCAGTGCAGTTTTGGTTTTGGGCTTCCGTCCAGCCTGATGGAGACATTGTGCTGAGCTGATGTGCTGCAGCTCCCCACATGCTTCCAACACGGGACTGGAGTCAATGTGACACTTGATTTGAAAAGGAGAACAAGGGCAACCTGAGGGAAGGAAGGAAAGAAGTCAGTATTTATTTTGTTCTATTGATCCTGAAGAAAAATTGTGCTACTTCTCAAAGTATATCACTCATCCAAGTTCCTGAGGAAGAGAAGGGGGAAAGGAGAGGGGTGAGCCATTCACTCACAAGTTATTACAACCAATATACCCAGCCTTAATAATCCTATTAAGCTGCCTGACTGATAAAGCAGGCAGAATTTCAGCAATCCTGTCCTTAATTAATTATTTACTTCTTTACCACAGACACACAAAAGAGCAAATATAAAAGTTAAAAACCATTTCAAAAGAATTTCTCCAAACAGAAATACAAGTGCTACAGCATATAATGTTATGTCACTTGATAAAATAAACTCTATGAGGATGATTCAGAAATATATTCCATGTGGTGGGAATGGTACAAGTGCCATTTCTTCAGATTTAATCACTCAAGTTGCATTTTATCCCTATTTATTACTCCTCCTTATATAAAACATTAACATGCCTGTAAAAGGCTCCAGTTTAGAAGATGCCATTAAGATTTGATCCAGTGGCAACACAGATGAAGAAGTGATAAATAATGATTGTTGGTCTTTAGTTTTACATTCTTGAGTCACTTCTGTGAAGACTCAGAAAACAAACCATCACAGACCCTGCAGTATTTGCTTTGGAGGTTTTTTTAGACTTGTGGCAAGCCTACCTAAAACCTTCACATCAGCTTTTCTAACCTTCTCTAGTCATGAGAAGGTTAAAAAAGAGTTTTAAAAGGAATGTGGTTTAAAGTTGCTGCGTACGAATATATAAACATATAGGGTTCTGGCAGTACTCAGAAATGAAAAACACATCAAATTTAGAAATCTGAACATAAATGCGCTAAAAAAGGGCAAAGAAAACATGACAAACATTCTTTCCCTGCTACTGTTTCGAAAGGGACTAGCTGAATTTACCAGAACCTCACCAGAGTGGAGGGCAGCCTGCATCACATAGAAAGGAGGATGCACCTAAAGGTGAAAACCCGTCTCTGCCTTTCTGTGATGTCTTCAACAACATGCTTTAGCTTCAAAAATGCAACCTACTTTCAGCCAGATTCTTATTAAAATCAAAAACCTGAAATGAAAAGCACTCCCATTCACATCAACTAAATTATCCTGGATTTATATTAATGGTATTAAATCAGGATGTGACCTTTTGAATAAAGCCCCTGGAGTCTGAGCCATGCAGACTGTAGATTTTGTTGTCAAAAATAGATTCAGATGGCACAAATCTACTTACTGATCTCTGCCACCCAAATATACAATCCCTGAGTTCCCCATGTATGTTGTTGCTGGTTGAAGCTTCATTAGCATTTCTACCACAAAAAATCTTCTTTTCAGCAGATTTGAGACCAGCTATTAAAACATCCTTCCAGCTAAAAACAGGAAATTATAAGTACTAGGTTCTATTCAAATATAATTTCATTTAGCAGAAAAAATGCAGTGAAAACAGAGGAGATTATTAGAGCAGATTAATAGATTACTGCAAACACACCATCACTGACAGAATTTATGCTGATGGCTTGGCTCTGGGTACCAAAAGCTCCCTGTGACACCAGCAGTGCTGCCACAGGCCAGCTTTTAAGGGGAAGGACGAGGACTTCTTCCTCATTAACAGTAGCTCAACACAGCCAGAAATTAAAACCATGCACAAGGGAAAAGCCTGAATTCAAGAAAATTAAAAGGGCAGTGTGCAGAAAACAGAGGCCAGTGTTTCAGCAGGTATTCACCAGCGTTACTGGAATACAATCTAGCACGGCTGTATTTTCTTAAAAATTGCTTCAGTGATCCAATTCTTCAGTGGACAAATCTCTGCAGCAACCACAGGTCTAGAAAATATAAGAAAACCCCTCCAACCCGTGCTGTGTTGCCTGATGACACAAGCATGGCACTGGTTTCAGCTCTGGCAAAGCACCAACATCCTGGTAGATCCAGACACGTCCACAGTGCCTCACAGCAGCTGGAGGAGGAGAGCCACAGCCTCTCCTGCCCTCAGGCACCACACCCCTAGGGGATCCCCAGCTGGACACCCTAAGCTGAGCCCAGCTACCCCATGCTGACTTGGGATTAAGTGCCAGTTACCCTAAGCATTACCCATTCTTCTTCAACCACTGCCACAAAAAAAAAGGACTACCCTGTTGGTGTCATTTTGTGAAGTTTCAAATGGAATTAAAACCCAATTCCTGTTTCTTTCCTCCTGGGATTCATTGCTGTGAGCCACCTTACTTTTTTTACTGAAAACAAAAGCTACTGGTTCTTTCATTGGTTTCAAATGTGTGGCACCACCAGACACCCCTTTTTTGTCAAGGCTAAAACCTCTTACTTACGGTACTGCAAATAGGGTGTTTTGACCCTTATTTTATACATTCACACATAAATTCTCGCTCTTATGCTGCTTTATTAACTCCAGCATTTTCCTCAAAACCATTTAAAGTTCACCTCCTCCTCCTGTCCATGGCCCAGCTGAGACTTTGGCGGGGGTGTAAGGCAGTATGTGCTGGGGCTGTACAGCCCTGCTGTAGAACCCAGCTCAGTGACACTGACAACCATCAGCTTACATTCTTCTGGCATTCCAAAACATCAAATTCAGCAAAAAGAGTGACAGCAAAGTTACTGCCATAAGCTTTCAGAAACAGATGCAATCAAGCAAACATTACGTTCCAAAGCAAGCAAGAATCTGGCATGGACTGCAATTCCCCACAAAGAGAGAGGCGTATCACTTACTTGTGCTTGAGCAGAGACTCACACATTTTCCTTACTTGCTTAAGCTGTAGGACAACCAAAGAGAAGAAGAACAGCTCCTGCTGCAGCTTTCATTTCATGGGTTAAATGCCATGTTCACAGGAACTGACCTCCCCCTGCTCACTTCCGACCACCACTGCGGTTGGTGAGTCAAAGCATATAAACGTGGCAAATGCCCATGGAGGAGCTGTGCTAAGCACAAGTCACAGGAGATTACTGCTGGGTTTGAGTTTCAAACCATCTGAAAGGCAATGCAAAGGATGTGGATGGTTTAGAAGCCTGAATCTTCTGAAACAGAAAAGAGAAAGCTAGATCGTGGAATCATAGATTCTCAGAATGGCTTGGAGTGGAAGGCACCTTAAACAAAAACCGGCTTGTTCCAAGCCCCTTCCACTGGACCAGGTTGCTCAGAGTCCCATCCAACCTGGTCTTGGACACTTCTGGGGGTGGAACAGCCAGACCTTCTCTGGGCAACCTGTGCCAGGACTTCACCAACCTCACAGAGAAGAATGTCTTCCTAACGTCCAACCTAAACCTAAGCTCTTTTAGTTCAAAGCCATTCCCCCTTGTTCTATCACTACATACCCTCATAAGTCGTCCCTCTCTAGCTCTTGTAAGCTTCCTTCATATCTTTATAGAGATTTTTGCTTAGATATAGTTTGATATTACTGCAAGAACAGTCAGTAACAGCAGTAACATGTCATGGAAACCAACAAAAACACAGTTCTCAGCATACAAACTCTCACTCTGCTTCACAGTCTGAGAAGGGAAATGAGGGACCACAAAAAGTGGCAATAATGAGGGACCACAAAAATAACAACAAATGCAATTCTACCAGCATGGGGTGGAGCTTGCTAAAAGATTTACATCAAATGTCGTCAAAACGTTCAAAGCTTCTTCTTCCCCATCCTGCTCTCCCATTAGAATCTCCATGGGAAATGATAAAGGATGAAGCAAAATCCAAAAGTTTTGAATGAATGCTGCATTTTAGGGCAGGCTCCATCTCTGAGGAGCCACAGAGGGGCTGCTGCTTTGGGTTCTTACCAAAACCACAATGCTGACAAACCCTGACAAATCGCTCAGTCTGAGCAGGGCTGCCAGAAATTTGGTATATTCAGTTCACCTCGTACCACCACAGAAATACAGATACAAAAATAGAGTTTTTCACAGAAAGAATCACATCACTAAAATTAACAAATTTGTGCATGTAAAGCACAAGAAGGACCAATAGTTTCCCTAGACCTATATTGCTGGTATTTGGGATTTGGTGTACTTTTATCCTGTTCTGACTAATTTTAACTGCCTTAGGTGAAGATGTTTTTTATCTAACAGATGTTTCATAGCATCTTGAGTTCACTACTGAACACCACTGCCATTGTATCTTCCATAAACCTGCATCAAAATACCCCACCTTTATTCCCATTAGATTCTCCTCAGGTACATTCCTGCAAGCTAATCCAAGTAAAGACTGTGCTTTACCAGCACTGGCACACACCTTACATCTCTCATCATCTGAACAACAGGCGTGTCCTGGAGAAAGGAGTTTTCAGCTCTGACTTCTCTTCTTCGTGAACAGGTTTTTACATAAAATGAGTAAAAACCTCTTTTACACACTCATTTGAGTGCAGTCCCTGTATCTGTCATTGCAATCTTGTTTTTCTTGCCCTGTCCAGAACAGCACCTAATCCAGGTGCGTATGAAAAGCTTTTCCAACACTCCTCTGCCTCTGGGACATTTCACACCTGATCCTTCAGCCAGGGATTTCTCCACAACTGCTTTGAAGAAACCATTACAGAATTTTAATGATTCATTTAATCTGGTATACTTTCATTTAAAGAATTAGCTCTTCAACAGACCCACATCAGCCCTTTCCTCACAACAACAAAGCACACTCCTTGTCCCCACTCAATGCTCCCCAGACAGGGTACTACAGCACAGTCCTCATTTTCTATCCAGCATGTAAATTTAAAAACTTCACACTCCAGCCCCACATTTGTCCAGCCAGAAACACTGCTGGCACTGTCAGTTCTGCAGGGATGCAGTGTCAGTACAGGCTTGCTGGCTCCCCACCATTGCAGGGGCAGCCTGGGCACCAGGGCCTTTCCCTCAGACACAGGTTACCTGGCAAACTGCTATTAAAAACTGGCTATAAAAATGATTCTTAAGTTTTTACTTTACATTAATACAATTACAATGGTCAGGAGATTTCTGAGTGACAGAAATGAGGAGCTTCAACACCTAATTCTTTATTGCAGCACTACTTAACACAGACTTAACCAGACATCTTCATGCTTCCCCAGTGACAAGGTAAAGAAAAGGCAATACAAAAAGAAAGTACAAGCATGTCTCAGAAATCCTGCTGCTGGAAAGTCATTACATACAACTTCACACTGGGGCAAGGAAAAAAAAAGAGACAAAAAATCAAGTAGGCACTCACTTCTACTTTTATGCGTTTTATGTTTCCCTGAGTATAGCTGGGCACCACATCCCCCCCAGGCAGCACAAAGCACGGAGACAGCACAAAGCAAGGATCCTTCCAAGGCCAGTCCAATATGCCCCATCATTTCCACCAAAGTGGCAATGATAACATCTCTTGAGATGTAATACAGGATCAACTCAACTTGCCACTAACAGAAAATCATTTAAAATCCTTTCCAGGACAAAAACCCAGAATCTATCATTATCTGTATGGAAGGTCATCTTTCCCTAGTAAAGAAAAGTGGTATTTCTCATTTTATTTTTATTTTGTAGCAGACTGCCAAGCAAATTCTGGCCAAAAATGAGTGAAGGGGAAAAACACATTAGCTGAATGGGAAGAAGGACAAGATTCTAACCCTGGCAATTCCAAGGGGGCCTGAGGAGTGGAGGCAACAACCAGAAAAGCCATACTGAGGACAGAATAAATTCACTCAAAAGGAAAATGAGAAAGAAAACAAAGTAAAGCACCACAGAATATATTCTCCAGGACTAACAACAGGCACAGTAAAGCCCCGAAACAAAAATATTTTTCTTTCCTGTATGAAACAGGATGTGGTACTGCAGTTAGCAAGCACTTACCTTCAGCTCCTGGGGTTATTGGTACAAAGTTAAAAAGAAAAAGGTCTTGTGTTTTTACTGACTGTGTTTTAATGGAGCCCTCTGAGGACACAGTGCCTGCTGCACAGCCCCAGCCACCCCTCAGCCACAGGAGTCAGCCCCAGATGACAGGGTTGTACTGAAACCTCTCTGTAAGAAGGCACTCAGCCCATCCAGCTGGCACTCCAGGGACAAGTCCAGCCTCACCATCTCCTGCAGAGAAGGAAGAGCTGTGGGAAAGCAGCTCCTGGCTGTGCATCACTGTTGTCAATGCACTGGATGGATGCAAGTCCCAAGAGTGGAAAACTCCATGTGTAATTATTTCTTTGCTAATAAACTTCTAAATGTTTATAATGTAAACTCTGCTGAAGCATAGATGAGGACTGACGGATTTTTGGGGGCTTGGGAGATTTTTTAAAGTAGTTATATATGTTCTCTCATGTGGTTTACTGCAAATATTATAATTTCTAGATCTGCGTCTGCAGTGCTGCTGAATGTGACAATGAACTACACAGTCAATGTCCTGAACCAATATCAATGTTGTGTGCTTCTCCACAGTATCACAGGATCACAGAATGGTTAAGATTGGAAAAGATCTCTAAGATCACCAGGTTGAACCATCAATCCCCCCACCACCTGCATGTTCACCACTAAACCATGTCCCCCAGGTGTCACCTCCACACATCTTTGAACATTTTTCAACACTTCCACTTTTTGAACACTCCACTACAGTCCTGGGAAGCCTGTGTAGGGCTTGACCACCTTTTCAGTGAGGAAATTTTCCCTAATATCCAACCTAAACCTCCCCAGGCACAACTTGAGGCTGTTGCATCTTGTCCGGTCACTTGCTACCTGGGAGAAGAGAGTGACACCCACCTAAGTGGCAACTCTCAAGTTCTTTCATGCTGTTCTGTGACAAACTCGTACCAAAGTTATTCTTTCTCATTTTGCTTGTATTTGTATCCCTTTGGAGAGCATCAGTCTGGCCTTAAGTTTCATCTCTCAGCTGACTTGGACACAGGTGCCCACCAGTAACTTTCACATTAGCATTTCTATCACACCTCAGAATTTGGGCCTATCTTTACACATCTGGTCCCAAACCTTGGCATTAGGATTTCAAGCCTCCAGTGACATTCCCACAAGGCACACAGGAAACAGATTTTCAGTTTGAAAAAACATGTTTTATTTCTCTGTCTGGGGCTGGAAACTGTTCACTGGTAAGCAAATTTCTCCATTTAGCCATAGTCTTCTCAATATTTACATTTGGCCTGCTCTTCATATTGATATAGAGAGAACAGACGTTAGGGGATACTGAACATCAAATACCCATAAATGGAAGGCAGTTACAAGCTTTTATGATCTAACAAAGTATAACAAAGAGGCTGTGAAAATCTTGTTCTTCTGGAGGAAGCATTTAGCCGACTTTTCCCCCCAAATGGCATGGTTTAATTAGGCTAAAATAATCACCACAGTAACTTTCTGTGACACAAGATCAAAGGTAGAAGAGAAAAATACCCTGAGACGATTCCATCTAGTAAGAAAAGCAGGTTAGATGACATAAAAAGACTGAGGCATAAAGAGTGACAAAGTAAAGGAGAAGGAGCCTGGGGTAGGTGTCAGCCAGCCTGACATTGCAGGAGACAAAAGGCCTGCCAGAACACTGCTCACAGCACACATCAGGAGATTCAGCCATCACACGGGGCTGTCAAATGCTGTTCCTCTAAAAGAGAAAGGGAGGCAAGAAGGGATGAGCAGCCAGACTCATTTCTTGGGTGCATACAAGTCTTGTCCTACTTTTGCGTGATGAAATGCAAAGCAACTTGTTTGACTTCAGCAGTAGATTTCAGGACTTAACTCCTGCATTGGCCAAGGTGCAGATGCCAAGGTCCATCAAAGTCCATCTTAAGCTGTTGCAAGTGACTGATTTAGAAGGGGAAAGGAGAATTGGTTTTCATTCATATATATCATTACAATTTACATGAAACCCAGAATTCATTAATTCATAAGACCGTGTTTTACTTTGCTTTGCTTTTTTGCAAAAGGATTCATTGAAGATAGAATATAATGGACCTTTCTCCCTAATTGTTTCCTGAGTTCAGGATTGAGTATTGGGCAAATAACATGCAGAGCAAAATTAAAGTAAGCACTTGAAAGAGACTAGAACTCTCTCTAAGGAAGTTTCAATTATATTTAGTTATATTAGAAGTGTTTCTCATCATAATTTTACCTTCATCTTTCTCATTCTAGCCAGGTGAGCAGAAGCAAGGGCATTTCTCTGACTCACAGGACAAGTCCCACTCACCACCACTGTGGGGTCCTTCAGCACAGCAGCAGCCATTTCAAAATATCTTTTCCTCCTCTTGCCTCTTCCCCATTCAAACTCACTATGCATCTCATGTTTCTGGTTATTAACTCACTTTAGCTCTGGCCTCCAGTTTTAGTCTGGCTGCATCCTCCACAACACAGGGATCTCACCCATGGACAACTTCTGGTCTCCCAGAAGGAAAGAGAAGGGAACACCCCATACACTGCTGATCCCTCTACAGTGTCCTCAGAGACCAGCCAAAGGCAGCTGAGCATGAGGTGCAGTGTGTAGCTGCAACTATAAAGGCATTTTCACCACGGATTTCCCAAGCTGAAGCTGTCATTTTGCCTGACAGCCTGAGAGCCCTCACTGATGTCAGATGTCTCTATCACCTCTAAGATGCACACACCGGATCACGATGAAAGGATGCAGGCAGAATTTTTATTCAGTATTCCTGAGACTTTCCTCTTAGATGAGCACAGTTTGCTTTCTTCTTTTTCCCCTGACAAGTAAAAGGTTTCTCGTGATGATGAAAGATTCCTAATTTATAATTATACTGACTGTGCAAATCAAAGAACTATTTCAGGCTAATAATACACCTGCAACTTCACATCTGTACTACTTTAACACAGGCATTGCAACACCAGAGCAATCCATTACTGTGAAAACCTAAAGAGAGTTATTCCACAAACAAATTAGTGCAGCCAAAGCCATCTCAATTTGCTCCTTTCAGGTTACCTGCAGCTGGGTGATTTACTGTCTTTGGGATTCTCTCCCAAGAACAAAGAGAAAGATGGCAGATCTCCAATTCCCAGAACTGGCAATTTGCTGGAAGAGGGGAGAAGAGAGAAAAGCATTACACTGCCCACCTTCCAGTGATTTAAAAGCCACAATGACAAGAAACAGCCCGATCAAGATCAAGTCCAGTGAGCAAATTCCTTCGTTCAAAGGAATTTGAAGGCTCATCCTATCAGCCTTCATTCAAAACCATGTCAAAAAATGCTTCAAGTGCTTCATTTCTTCTCTTACTAAAAGCTTATTAAATTGTTATTCCTAATGACAAACGCAGCATGCAAGGATTGTCTCTGCTCAGTTTGATGTGCCTGTGCATCTTCTTCATGCCACACACTGCAACGTGTAAGATCTCACTTAACCAGCAAGATGAGTAAAAATTACCCTCCATTTAAGATTTAATGACAACATAATTCATCTCCAACAGTGTTCCAACCAACTGGCTTCTCTTTATAATCCTGAATTGTTTCATTAGTTTCAGTAAACCAATAATTAGCCTTTGCTGATTTAAAAGTCTATTTAGGTACTAAATAAAAGTAGGTAAAACTGAGCTCAGGTTCTTTGCCACGTGAGTGATCTCTGTAGAGCAGGACTAGCTTTTCTGTGTGATCACAACGTGCTGTCACTCCATACTGCAGAAATTAAGAAAATTCAACTTCATTATTGAAAAGCACAGTGAGTATTTTTTCACTGTTTTGACAGCAGAGCTGCATATTTCAAAATCCAGAACAATTTCACAATAATCACTAGAAGAAAACATATTTCAGCTCCCAGAGTGACACCCTGCTTGAAGTTTAAAGCTTTGACAGAAAATGGCCAAGCCACAGAGCCTTTGAGGTTGGAAGGGGCTTGGGGAGATCACCCAGTCCAACCCCTCTGCTCAAAGCAAGACCACACAGAGCAGGCTGCTCAGGACCTGGTTTGACTAGTTCCAAGCATGGACACACATATTACAACATGACATTTATAATAATATTTTTGTCCCTTTTAAAACCAATGTGACAAAATAACAATGTAAATTATCAATCAATAATGTTCTCAAAAAAAATAAGCCCTTTATTGAGAAAAGGACGCAGAAAAAAATATTTCTGACTGATTATCTGAACATGGGCAGCAACTGGAGAGAAGCAGACAGGTCACTGTGGTGCCTCTGCTGTGGACTGGATGATCAAGTGCCACGTGGGCTCACAAAGGCACAGTCACAGTTTGGAAGAGCCTTTAAGAGCCTGGACAGCACTGAGAGGCTAAAAGCAAAAACATCCCTAGTGCCTCTCCCTTCTATCTCTCCTCCCAATAAAGCAATCCCACACACTGACTGCAAATCCAGCACAAAGAAAGCCTTGGAGGGGTCTAACCACAGTGAGTCTCTACTTTTTGGAGGCTTGGAGCAGCCTGTGATGTTGACCAAAGGTCCACATTACACTGCACTGGTTTCTCAGCTGACTAGAGAACACAATCTTCACCCTTCTCTGCAGCCTCAGGCTCTGCACCCTGCTCCTCCACAGACCTACACACCCAGGTTATCCCAGAGCCACTCCTCCAGCTCTGGGGGGGACACACAAACATATTCTGTACTTTGCAGATGGAGGAACCAGGAGCAAAGAGCATTCTTTCCCTTGCACAACCATCTCCTTAGCTTAGATCAACGCATCCTCAAACTGTGAGCCAGTCGCTAAGGTCCAATGTGAGAGCAAGAAAAAGAACCTGGGAAAAGTTAAAGGTATCCATGGGAACAATGCACAGATAAATAAAGTGGAAGAGACTGCAAACCACTGAACCAGCTCCAGTACTCTGGATCCCAGTCACGGGATAGCATAAAGCATCCTTTATTTCATCCTGACAAGCTCCAAAGAAAGTAACACCAGATCAAAGGCCTGTAATACAGAGTACAGAGAAAAACTGGAGTAAAAGGAATTAGGATTAGCTTTCCCAACAAAACTTCAGTTAATTCATTGTATCTGTAGCAGCTATTTCATCTCTCCTGTTATCTATAATTGCACTTTCACCCAATCCATAGCCACTACAATGTGAAAACCAAGGACATTCTGCAAGAACACAAGTTATCATTTGGGAGATCAGTTATAAATCACAAACAATAAAATCCTTGTGAATGACTGCTAAATCTTCATTCTAAAGAAGAAACAACACACTTCATCTCAAAATTGAATTACAACTCTGCCAGAAATTATTTTTAAAGATTTTTTTTTTAAAGAAATTGGAGGCTCAAGCTGAACAGAAACAGGCAACAATTTCAGAATCAGACCATTAACCCAAAATATGCATTCAAATTATTATTGTGAAAAGAGTATACATTCTCTTGGTTAGGTGATAGCTTTCAATTCTGAAGTAAATTTAGAGTGTGGTCTATCAGTACATAAAATATAACAGGCAACTAGCATTTTCCAATATACTTGCATAGCTAACATGGATAATTATTTACTATGTCACTTGCACAGGATGTCTGAATATTTGTGTTTTAATTATATTACATAAAACAGCACATGCTGCATGGCAGTCGCTGTTTCAGTAATTACTCGGTTCCATATAATTTCTGCATCATTATTCCATGTTATTCTTTCATTAATGGAAAAATATCCATGCATACAATGTATGCTTGTTGGCAAAGCTGCATTATTAAGAAAGGATGACTGGAGGGATTTAAAAATAAAAGCCACTACAGAAATTTAGATGCTATTAAGAAAAACGCAAAGAATTTTTGCTGTAGAAGAAAAACAGTCAAAGAAAAGATCATTATGAGATTATTTCAGATAATAAATTACTCTTGCAATGAATTTACAATTTTGAGCTCTTATAATAATTGACAGTAAAAGTCTAATTTAGTAATGACATCATAATCCTCTCAGTTGCTTAGAATGGGTTGTGGATAAATAATTTTTGTTTGGTTGGAGTTTTTTCAGATCTATTATGGCATATTGGCTTCAGAGAGCTTTAACTGCTGCCAAGATCACAAGGAGAGGAACAAGACACCTTCCAGAGCAATTATCTTTGCATGTAAAGGGAGGACCTGAGTTAGCACCCATCAATAAAAAACAAAACAGTAACGTTAACACATCTCCAAATTGCCTAGGACACTTCCTGCTTCCTTGACAGCACACTGGTGTCAGCAAACACCACTGAGCCCCCCATAGCCCTTCAGACCTGTCACAAAAATCACCAAGCACATGCATACACGAATTGTAATAAGGTCTGATTGTGCCCTGGCCACCCCGCTCCACTCTGGGAATGAGTGATACACACCAACTCATTGACTGTCACTGATCATGACACCGACTGGCTGCACTGTCCTTGGCCACACTCCCCTGTGGCACTGAGGTCAGCTTCTGCATACGATGGGCAGACCCCTCAAAACACTGTCATGATTGTCACCACACAAAGTTCCTGCTCAAAAGGCACCTTAAGCCATGTTATCATAGCTCATAAATAAATTGAGATATTTTGGAGATGCTTAGAGCTCACGTGTCCTCCCTCCATATCCAAATCTGGCACTGAAAAATACATGCAAAGTCTGCACCAGCCACGTCTCCCCACCTGCCCTGCTCCTGGGGGACAGCTCTCCTCAGAGAAGCCAAAGAGGATGGCTGCAGCTCTGGCAATTTCTACGTTAGGCCAAGTGCACCTCCTGTCCTGCACAGCCCAGCACACAGCCCTGTTGTGCCCTCACCCCAGTGGGGCCACCATGCCACTGTGCCCTGGGGCCACCTCTCTGCTGTGCTCCTGCCTCAGCCCTCAGCCTTCCTGCAGACACTCCACAGAGACCAGCCCTGAGCTCCAGTGTCCCTGGCTAAAGCCGTGCTCTCAGAATGGGAAAATGGCACTGTGGTAAAGGAAAAATCAGACCTGTCAAGCAAAATAATTGCTTCAAGGTGGTTTTTAATTAAAAAGCTCATTTGTACTAATGGTCAGGAAGAATCAGGTATTTTGTTCCCTGCAGGATGCACAGTCACAGAATCACAGAATGGTTTAGGCTGGAGACGACCTTGAAGACCACCTCGTTCCAACACCTGCCACAGCCAAGAAAACCTTCCACTAGACTAGGCTGGTCAGAGCCCCATCCAATCTGGCCTTGTGAAAAAACAACCAGAATAAAACCAGAAACAAATTGAAAATCCTAGGTAATCCCTCCAATTTTCTGGTCACAGATCCAAGAGTATTTCTTCTTTCTCACCGTGGTGCACCTTCTTTTCCTGCCCCGATACTTGAATGCAACTCCTACAGCATTCCCTAAAAGCTATCTACAAAAAACATTCTTGGACTGAGCAGATCCCTCTTCCTCTCCTCAGAGTAGCCAGTTTGGGATTCCTAGATGCACAAAAAGGCAACATCCCCTACTACAGGTATATGTTGAGACAGGCATAGAGCACAAGATGCACTCTACTGAGGACTACTACATTCATCTTCTACTAATCTTCCACAAGGGGACACATTTGATAATTTGATGTGACTGGGCTTAGTGTAACAAACATTAGGTTTGTCAACCTCCAGTTCCTCTTGCATTTAACACAAGCAGCTACCCAACACATGTTGTACCAATCTTACAATTCTGTACCTGTCGTTTAAAAACATTAAATAACATTTGAATGCCAGAGTGCATAGCCTGCACAAAACACAAGCAGTTTTCAGAATAAAAGACCCAACCAGGGATGTTCTCCAAATGCTTCAGTTCAGTGACCTCATCTGATAATGGAATTACAACAGCTACAGTTCCATCAAAGAATTCGTTCTAGCCATGAAAATGATACAAATTTCTTCATATCAAGTAAAATTCAATTTATCACACAGTCTAAACTATATTATATACTAGATTTCCTCCTTGTGTACAGTAAGATATGTTTTATTCCAAAACATTTTCAGAATCAAAAAAAAATAAAAGCTATATAAAAGTCATAAC
Organism: Sinosuthora webbiana; assembly: GCA_013397395.1. Taxonomy (NCBI): domain Eukaryota; kingdom Metazoa; phylum Chordata; class Aves; order Passeriformes; family Sylviidae; genus Sinosuthora; species Sinosuthora webbiana. Next base: position 333,440 of record VXBN01006968.1, read on the forward strand.
AATATATTGGCTTTTTGACTAAAGAACTTAAATTGTAATAAGATTTAAGAGCATAAAATTCCAATCCACTCAGCAATCTATTGGAAATACTCATGATAATGTTAAGTTAAAATTACTGGGTTTTGACATTTGAAAAAAAATATTTAAACAAATTGTTAAATTTGTTAAGATTGATTGTTTAATCACCTGAAAGTGCAAAGGCTTCAAGCAGTTTTGGTGTTCGAAAAGGATGCAAATAAGCCTTTGAAGAGTCACCACCATCTGGGCATGAGGGACAGCAGGCAGGAGTCACCTCTCTCCCCAGGGACATACACACACTGTGAGCTCAGCATTGTAATTCTTATGTAGATCACACCATGGATATTCAATGACATTTTACAGAGAGATAAGACTAGAAAGCCCTGTCCTTAGGAACCAAAGCCTTCTAGGGCAGGGCAAAACCTGTATACCCCACTCTTCAAACTGGAACTATCTGTGTCACTAAGAAGTGATTTATGGGTCAGAGCCCTGCAAAAAGTCAGTAAGACATTGAATTTTGTAACCATTTCCTCAGAAAAGACAACAAATGACCTGAAGATTAAAGGTAATCTTCCCAATATTGTGATTATTAGGAAGTCAGGTCTAACTAGTGCTGCAGGGCATGATGAAAGACACAAGTAATGGTTCTAGAAAGCCCATTTAGAGCCTCATTGAATGCCTCACCTCTTGGAAAGCAACAGCAATGCAGCTAAGAACATAAACACAACAGAAAGTACAGCTACAAAGTCAAAATCTGGTGCTACTACTTGACAGAAGATATTCCCCAGTCCATTATCAGTATGAACCCCCTGGCTGTCAGTAATGTTCTGTCTTTCTCCACTCTCAGTCCTTCATGACCTAAATATTCACTGAATAGTACTTCTGTGTATTTAACTCTTTGAGGGCCCAGTCTTGAAGCCCTTCATATTTTTTCCATCCAGGCTGGTCAGAAGAAACACAAGAGCACTGGGCAGCTCCTTAGGAAGGGAAACTTAAGACCTGGTAGGACCAGCACACGAGCACCACGAGCGTTCCACATTTTGTATCGAATGTCATTCTGCTTCTCATAGTGGTATTTCCAAAAATGAACATTTTAACAAACCAGACCCAACACCCAACAGCAGAAAGAAATGATAAATCCTGGGCTAAAGGACAGAATTTTAACACAGGTGCATGATACAGGTGGTGGGACTAAGGGTGTGCTTTTATACCACACATAACGTCCTCCCACTGCAAAAGTCTTCCTGCACTGCTCCCTCAACCACAGACATTACATTATTCTTACTTAGAAGGTTTTGACACAACTCAAAACTGATTGAGCTGATCCCATGCACAGGGCAGTGGTGTGAAGGCTGTGCTCAGGGTGAAAGCCAGCAAGACCACAGGCAGCAGAGAGAAGAACTGGGCTTGGAGGCATCTTCTACAGTGGTGCTGCGAGCAGGGCTGCTGCTGTAACAGGTCCTACACTCTGCAGAACCCCAGGGATAACATGGTTTACTGCAATGCAATTGGCCAGCAAACAAACATTTCATTTCAATTTTTATTACCTAATGGCATGGAAAAAATGTATCAAAACCTCTTGTTCTGCAACAGAATACTTTTTCATTGGGAGTCAGAAGTATTGAAAGTATTCCAACACTGATGCTGTTTATTCTTCTTAAAAGCAAAGTCACCTTCACAAGGAAAATAACTCCAGCTTGATCTTTCCACCTTCTCAGACCATGGGATTTTTGCCACTCATTTACTGAATATAACCCAAGTTAAACCAGTTTGCCTTTTGTAACCAAAGAGGTCAAGACCTTGAGCTTTTTCAGTAAAGTGTGTTTTCCAGACCTCTACAATTTTTGTGGCAAGGGTTTTTTATTGCCATATCAAATTTATATGGGAAATTAAACTTCAACTGATCCCATGCCTAAGTGAAAAGGCTCAGTTTTGGTTTCCTGTTGGAACTGGCATATGCAGAAACTTCTTTTTTTTTCTTTTTGGTGGGGGGGGGAGGGTGGAGCAAGGCAAAGAACAACAGCTCTACAAAAACCAAGATTCAATTTTAACACTGAATTGTGAATTTATCCACTATGACGAAGTCTTCCCTTTTTTGAAGGGGTGGTAAGCGGGACCCTGTTAGTTGGAAAGAATTTTTAAACTTTGGATGCAGTTCCTCATGGCAGTCTGTACACCCACACTCCCTATCTACCAGGAAGGGACAAGCAGCAGGATTACACTGCAAGCTGGTGCCAGTCTCTGACACACAGCAAAACAAAGTTGCTCCTAATAAAATACTGCCAATTAATTTAATCTTATTTTGTAGGACTGAAACCAAGACTTTTCCCACTTAGAAATGAATAAAATTAATAAGGAAAAAAAAAAAGTACAGATGCCTTGTTTTCAGGTGACTATCATTGAGCTCTTAGAGCACTACTGCTGAGAGCAGATGGAATAAAAAAGCATCATTTCCATCACCAGAACCTTTAAGTATCAAGACTGCTGCAGTGGAATCACCAGTGTCACTCTGCCCTATCCCCACTGCATTTTCACATGTTAGAAGGATTTCTTTTGGTGTTGATTTCCTCACAGCATCAAGCCTGGCTCCAACCCTAGAAATAAGAAGAGGTTTCTTTTGTTGTTTGTGGTTGGGGTTTTTTGGCAGGGAAAGGGTGGGTTTATGTTTGTTTTGTTTTGTACCTACTCCTAAATTCAGGAGTTTCAAGTTTTTGCCTCTAGCATTATGATATGTATCCTAACTGCAAGAATCTTGAAAGCAAGGTACGTAACCACAAGTGTCTGTATAACTAACTCCACCAGGCTCTTGCTCTTACTTGTTTTTCTCATAACGGATTTATCTCATTATTTGAGCCTCTGGCTTAAAAGAAATCTTTTCTCAGATACTTGAGATGAATTTCTGAAGGACTAAATTTTCTGCACATTTCTATATTCCAAATTATAACACCAGAAAACTTCAAGAAAAAGGGAAGAATTTGCTACATCACACAGACATGCAGTTTGTCAGAGATAATCCTAAACAGCTGCAGAAAATTAATTTTAAGTGCTACTTGAAAATTTAGCTCCAGTAGAAGACAGAACTCAGCATTTTTCCAAATTAAAAAAAGTAATTTGATTATCCATTTGGCATCAAGTAAGATGATATTAGATTAGATTAATGGGTGTCAAGAGGAAAATGTGTGGTTCTTCACATTCTCATATCTAGATGTAGTGTAATAATACCAGGTGAAAGTCACTGTCATGCTGTATTTACTTTTCAATTGCCTCAGTACTGAAACATACTCACAGCTCTGCCACAAGGGCAAATAAATCCATACATTCACAGACATACTTTCCCTCCAAGTTTAGATGAGCACAAGTGACAACTGCAACGATTTTTACTTTAATTTACCCAAATTACAGTGGGGGTCTTTTCCATCAAGAAATATGATGATAACTGAGAAGTATGTAATTACTCTCCTCTGCTGAGACTGAAACGTCACCTCCACAGAGCATCTAGTGCTACTCATTATTCCACCAAATTCACTATCAATTACATAGGTTGCTGCTACAGGTACAAAACAAACACCTCTCCAACCCTAGAAAACCTGCCAGGAGGAGTCAGAAAACAGCGCCAGGGAGAGATCTCCAGGTAAGATGTCTCCTCAAACTAAATACTCTTCTAGAAGATTCTTGAGCTGGACCACCTCAAAATATTAACCACAAAATAAGCACCTCTAATTCTGTGCCCGAGGCTGTGTCAGTAGACAGAAATCAAATGCTGCTCCTCCACAACTCCCCATGAAAGCCTCTTACTCACTGTGCTGCAGCTACTGCCTTCCCTGCACACCCTCTGTAACCTGGGGAATCTTTCATTCCCTTCTGAACAGTGCCAGGGCTTCAGGAGAGCTCAGAATGCCCTGTATGGTCCAACTGCTCACAGTCTGTGCCCACCACTCCAAAATTTCCAAGTGGGGAAATTTGAATGCCTCAGATGAAGAAAGAAACTGAACACAAACCTTACTCCCCTCGGGCAGCATGGCCTCACTACGTCCCAATAAGTGCAGAGGAACAGCCAGCAACACATCCAGCAAAACCCTCTTCCTCCCTGAGAGGTATACTCAGCACCCCTTAGCAAAGAAGGGTGGAAGAACTGTTTGTTTCTTGACCATGATCGGCCTTTTTTCTTGTTGTCCCTGAGCTGGCCCCTAACTCAAGGCACACCTGAACAAAGATTTTCTTACACCTCCACTTGGGCATAACTTTCAGGAATCTCCAGGCTCTGGGTGCCACACGGGAACGCCACAAGCACACAGGAATCCTCAGGACCACGGAAGAGGTTAGCAGAAGTTTTCAGATCTGCAACACCAAAATTGCCAGAAAGGCAGATTCTTAACTCCTGCTGGAGGTGCTCATGTCCTTGTTTAGACCCCACCTTAATTATACAGCAAACTGTACACATTGGACTGAGCTTAATCCAAAAAAGCCCTGCGTACATCATTTACTTAAAGAGGTGGATAGCATTAAAAGTCCTGTAGCAATAGGAGCTGTAAGATGCTCCCTCAAACACCTTAAGGAATGCCTAAATAACAAATATTTTAAAACAATTAAAGAGCAAAAAAAGCATGGAGGGGAAGTCTGATCCAGGTCCCCATGTTGTCATGGAGACTTCTCAGTCATTTATGTACTTCAGACAGGTTTAGAAAAAAGCTACATTTTCATCCCTCCCAACCAAATAATGTAAAAAAGGGGGAAAAATCCTGCCAGCTTGTCCCAAGCCAATCAAATGGCAACCAAACCCTTTGATCAGGCAGCACCTCTGAAATATTTTAACCAATACTTTCCCTGCACTGTGAATCAGGTACTCAGACAACATGGAAACAGACATCAAGAGAAAATTCAAAGTAATGATCCATCCAATCCCTTTATCATACAAGATTCTGACCACACTTGAACCAGACAGGTTTCTGCTTTCAGAATATGGAAAAAAAAAAATTATTTAAAACATCATTTCATTCACACCCCATTTGCAGACACTGTTTGCAAGCAATTGGTTTTCTCTTACCAAGTACTATGCGTTCCACATGCTGCTGTTATCACACAGAGCAATCAAACAGCCTTACCCGGCTCAAAAAGAATAAAATCCTCTCAACATTTTCACGCAAATGCTGCATAAATACGGGTTTTAAAAAGCATAAAATCAATACAGCTCATTATGGAGCCGTACGGAAAGAGCCAATGTTTTACTAGCAGCACTAAATCGCTCACACTCAGCAAGCACTGCCCGACACCGCCAAACCCCCCCACTTCCAGACCAGGAAAAGGCTAATGCATAACACAGTCGAGGAGCAGGCATCCAGTAAGATACCATTTTCTACAAGATACCTGAAAGAGCCCTACAGACGGCACAAGAAAGCGCTATTTGAACAGATCACAGCATGCACGCTTACCGGCAGCCCGCCAGCCCAGCCCGGCCACCATCTGCCCCTCGCCCGCCCACCTCCCGGCACTCGGAAATCACCGCGTTCGCCTCCACACGGACCATTCTGATGGCCCCCACCCTCCCCGCTAATCAATTAACGAAGCAAGACTGTTTTTTCCTTACTAAGCAATGTACGGACACTAGGTCACTTGAAGGTTGCCCGTTCCTTCCTGCTGCAGGGCCTCCCAAATAAAAATTGTCCAGCCAAATTCAGGCTTTTTCTTTTTTTTTATAATCATTCAAAGCTGTAGGAATACACTCAGCCCTTGACAATGCCGGCTTGCATGATGAAAGAGCAAAAGTAGTTTTGAGGCTGCAGAATGCCTTCTCCGGGTTACCATGGAAATAAATGTGGGAAGGGGAGGGGGCTTCGCTGATGGCAATTGCTGCAGCTCGGTGGAGATGTTCTAAAGCCAGACTGCGTGGGAGTGTAGTCCAGGAGAAGAAAATGTGTTTCACTATTACTACTATAGTTTTACCTGGACTTCCTTTCATTTGCACCAAATTTCACAGAGTTGAAAAGCATGAAACTTCCCTTAGATGCTGAGGGGACGCTGGTTGAAACAAGTGTTGTGTAAGATCCCTCCAATGAGGAGCTGAAGAAAATTTATTTACTTATTGGAATTTACACAGATGGGAATTAATGCTCAGTTGCAATTAAAACTTGGTTGACAAAGATGAACCTGTTGCACAGCTGAGACTGCAGCAAGGAAGACTAGTTTCAGGAAGGCTGGGTAAGGAGCATCACCTTATTATTAAAACACAGCGTAGCCGTTCTCTTACAAACAATTCTCACACATAAAGCAGATCACCCCAAGTGTCTTCTTGTCCCTTGTGGAACTGAGAAAAGTTCATCAACAAAAGCAGGATGGAGACAGTGACACACTGCTCTACAGTACCACCCATGAGATCCTGGCTCACACCACTGCCACTCTCCCTCTCCTTGGGTATTGTCAGGGTCCCCATGGAAAGTCAGCCAAAATAACCCATGGGATGTGGAAGCCTGGCACCAAAATCCCAGTGAGAACAGCCAATACAATTTCATCAAACTGATTATCTTTCATACAAATTTAATTAGTATTTTTAGGATATCATTAGTAGTATTTTTGGGATATTAAGAAAAATTCTTTCCTTGAAACTGAATGGTTAAACATTAGAACAGGCTAACCAGAGCAGTGGTGGAGTCACTGACTCGGGAAGTGTTCAGAAAATGAGCAGACACGGCGTTTGGTGACGTGGTTTAGTGGCCATCATAGGATTCAGTCAAAGGTTGGACCTGATGAGCTTGGAGGTCTTTTCCAACCTCAGAAAGAGGTAAGAGCTGCTCACTACAGTGACATTAACACAATGCTCCGACCAAAGTGCAATACTCACGTCCAACATTTGCCACAAAACAAAGCAACTTTCAGTCATCAGCCTACCACTGACTATTACCAATGTAATTTAATTTTGCACATCAAAAAATTCTCCAAACACTGTCTCTGAGCACACTGAAAAAGGTTTTTAACAATAGTTAATTAATAGAGAGCTCTATCTTGGCACAGTCCTTCTCCCTCCTCAGACTCTCTGTAGAGAACACCAAGAAGCCTGCACCAAGACAAAGACCACTTTGATTTGCAGGCACAGCAGCTAAAGGTGATGCACTCCAAAATCCACCATTTATTTACTTATCATTTCCAATGGGCTTGTTTAGAAAGTTAAGCCAAAAAGAGAGGAGGTAAGCAATTTGTGGACCATATAAAAGAACAGAGTAAAGCTGGGGTAGAGACACTGTGAGAACAATTACAAACCAGCTGGGCACAAGGCTGGGAAAAAACCTGTCAGGCTTTGGAGTTTCTTCTGAAAATCCCAGTGCTGGCTGCTCCGCAGCTGCTCCAGCCAGCCCCCATGCAGCTGCCTTCTCCCTAGAGCTGCCTCATCCCTCCAGTCCCATGTCAGAGAAAAGGAGACACCACCAAGGTCCCAGTGCCCCAAGAGAAGTGGCTGATATCTTCTACCCAAGTGGGACCAGAGGAGAACTGGTGGGAGAATTAACCTGGGCCAGGCCCCTTTCTGACTCCTCTCTCACTTGCAGCAATTTCTGCCCCAATCTGAATTGAAAGAAAAAAACGAAAACGTGTTTTTTGCAACACGTCACAGCAGTAAGATGAACTAGTACATTACATTTACATATATAAAATCCCTAGAAGACACACTGCTGGCCCAGGAGCTGAGAAACCCCTCCTGGACCTGAGGGAAAGTCCATCTCCCTGTGAAGCAGAGGGCAAACAGTCCAACACATATTTCCACCTGTGTTCCTCTTCAGCCAAATACGAGTTCAACATTTCTTTACAAGGCCACAAATCAAAAACCCTAATACAAATTAAACACAGATTTGATTTTATGATATGACAATAAAAATCAGTTTTGCTGATCACACGTGACCCAGATCACACAGTACAACCCTCCGTACTTTCCCCAGTTCCCACAGGTGGCCTCGCCATTATGTCTTTATAACCACCAACAGCAAAATCTCACTTCATACGCAAAGTCAAGGAAGAGCAGAATTAAATCTGCCAATGCAAACACAGCAAAGTGCTACAAAACACCAGCAGCTACACACAGGCAACGGGGTAGGACTAAAAGGGCTTAAAAATCCAAACAGCCAGAAACCAGAGCAACCCAAAACCGTGGAGCAGCTCTGCAGGGCTCACCTGCCATGGGCTTACCTGTTTCTAGCCCCATCCCCTCACAGCATGCCAGCTCTCCACTGTGCCCCCCTCCCAGCTCCAGCAGGCACCAACCAGTGCAGGACACGGCCAGTCTGGAGGAACTCATATGTCCACTGTCCAGCTGGCAGCTGCCATCCTGATGCTTCTGCCCACTTGTCTCCTCTCTAGGGACCAGTCTATCTGGCTAATAAATTTTGGAAAAACAAAAAGGAAAGAAAACAAAACACTGTATAGCTCCTTACCCTTTTTACTGAACACTCTGAAATGAGCCTGAGGAGTAAGAAGGGACAGAAAGCACAATGCATAAATCTCACTTGCTCAGGAAACCAGATTAGAAGCCACACCATCAACTACCAGAGAAGCTCAACAAGACCAGGGAGCAGCTCAGATTGATTATTCTTTTCTTTAACAGGCAGCTGCCAGGAAAAGACAAAGGTAAACAGTGAGGCTGAGCAGAAGACCAAGAAATTGCAGGGAGAGCAATATATTGATTATTAAAAGTGAAGAATATGTTTATTTCTATGTGTATATAAAAACTGTACATATTCAGGCATATCTGGAAAGGGCAGCCAGGAGATTTCTTTGAAGCCTCCCTGAAACCTCCCTGAACAAGCAAGAAAGCATCACTGTTTTAGACTTTCTAACAGCTAAATAGCAACAGACTGACCAGCCAACATTCCTGTGATTATGTGGGTAAAACCACTGGGCTCCAGGAGAGGAACATACACATCATACAAATCATACCTCATCTCCTAGTAACAAGGCAAGGTATCAGATGTGCAAAGCTGAGGGGAAAAACAGACTTTGGTCTTTTATTGCAAAAATATAAATGGAACAAAACTGACAAATGACTGGCTATTAATTATTACATGATCCTCCTGTAATCTTCTTGAAGCTTTTTATCAGAACTCTGCATGTGCAAAGAAATGAAGAGTTAATCTCATGGTTGGTGGTAGCTTTTAGATGACTGATAACCTCTTATTGGAAGAACAGATATAAAATTACCAAAAAAATGAAAACAAAAAGAAGACATTGTTAAGGACAAACTATCACTTCAAATCATGTACCCAGCAAAACAGGGAACAAGTTGATACCTATTATTTCTTTGCCCTATATTTTATGTTCTGACAACTACATTCATCTGCCAATGAAACAAAGGAAAAGTCAGTTTGCCTAACTGCAACACTGATATCTGATGCAGACACTTGTGCTGCTGTATATTCATAATATCAGTAGTTGCACGCACCAAAAATAAATTTCAAAAAACCCTAAGAAGATGCAATGAATCCCTCAAGCCAGTGGAGCAGGCAAAAGAGCCTTGTTTTTTTAATGGAGTAATATCTTTTGAATAACTAACAAAAATATGTACAATTACTGATGTGTCTGAGAGCTGCACAAGTGCATCATGATATCCAGTCCCCAAATAACACCACTAAAGGTGAAATGGTACACCAGCCCATGGAAAAGGAGATTCATAGAGTCCCATTACATCCAGGGACACTCTGTGGTTTGCAATAGGTGTTTTCACATTTTTGTCCTGTGCAGAGCTAACTGGTCAGGAAGCCAGAACACTCAGGGTACTTTTGTGAGCCATACAGGTTTGTCATATATTTCAACCCAGTCCAAGTCACCTGGAAGGAAACAGAAGTGATTTTTTGAAAGATGACTTTTCACAATTCTCCTGAAGTTTCAACATTTTAAACCCCATCTCTGCCAACACCCAGTATTTCCTTCTCATATAGCAGCAGAAAAATTCTTCATATGCACTAATAAGGCACATAGGTGCTACCCTACAGACCCTGGCTGCTTCAAAACATCAATTTAAAAAAGCTATATGAAACAATGTTCATTAATTATTATTTCCCTCTGCATTTGCAATCACTACAGGGGCATTGCAACTTTAAACCTAGATCATTCCAGTCTACTAGGAGATACCTTGAAGGCATTAAAACAGCAAGGGGGTTTTATCACTGTTCTCTTGCAAAAGAAACTTTTGAAAACCAAATAACTTTTGAGAAAATTGAAGTAGCTCTGCTGTCAATTATCTCTGCTTCCAAAATATATTCCTTTAAGAACTCATCATCTTCGCTCTTTTAGTCTTAAACAAACTAAACAGATTTCTTTCCCTTGTCATACAAATTTCTGAAACTTATTTTGGAAACTCTCCCCATTAAGACCTGCAGTAAAAATAGAGAAGTTTCAATCACTTGCATGGTTTAAATGGTGGCAAAAAAAAAAGGTTAAACACCCAAATAACTTCACCTAGTTAAACTGGGTAATTTTTCTACTAAAACAAACAAACAAACAGTACTCCTCAATAAAGCTAGATGAACGGGTCTTTAGAGACCCATTTGATCCAGCCATTTCATACCACATGTTCAATAAGTGTATTAAATTTCACTGTACTAATAATATGTTATAATTACTGTTACCATCATCAACAACAGACAGGCAGTGCTGTTAAAGGACAAACACTTCCGAATTTCATCCCCAGGCTGCGTGTGCCCAGAGTGTTTTGCTCTGGAACCACAGAGAACCAGGAGAAAACTCAGAACCAAGCCAGCATGAAGTGGGGAACAGGGGAAGCTGCAAGTTCCACTCAATGAAATCTATCAGAAACAAATATGAAAGGCATGAAGTGCCTTTTCCCACTTTCATTTTATTTTCATTGTCAGAAAGCGCTTTGAATGTAAATAGAACTTATTTGCATGAGGTCACTGACGGGAGCTGTGTATTTCTTCCAAAACACTGAGAAAAGAAGAACAAAACTAGAAAGCTGAAACCATAAACTATGACACGCACATTTATTCACAGTTGACTTTGCAAGTTCCAGTTTGGTTTTTATCAGGACAAAACCTCATGGTCTCATTTCCTTGAATTTCCAGTGAACTTCATTATTAAAATACAGGGTTTAAAATAGACCATGACTTCACCCAAAAAACAAAGGTAGTCTTTGTGCAAGGGGAACCACAGTTGTACAGTTGCCCTGAATGGTGCATAGCACCACACAGCTTTAGCAAGAGCACGAGCCAGGCCAATTCTTTTTAACTTTATACATGTAATTCCTAATCTTTAATATAGGTATATATGCATCCATACATTATATATGTACACATATACACCTTGACAAACACTCCCTTTAATAACTTCAACTTAAGGAGACATCCTTTGCTAGTGTTACAGTAATTGTTCATGATTAATTTTGTGTATCATCTCTTTAGGAAAAATATGAATATAAATCTATTGGCAGATAACCTCACTGGACAATTTTCCTCCCAGAATCCCTATCACTGCTCCCATGGCAGACAGTGCACAAGAGCAGCACACTGTGCTCAGGTCCGTGACGTTCTGAGGTTATCAGTGAGGAGAATAAATCTGCAATTAGATGAATACGTGTGTATGTACAATGTAGGTGACTTGCAGTCTGCCTTTCCTGGGATTTCACAGGTTTTTGGAAGCTCAGGGATGTGGAACACCAGGGCTTGCTCTTGGCGAGAGCACTTTGATAGCAGCTTGTTGGACCAGTGGCTGGTTCTAATTTTATTATTCCTACAAAGGCACCCAACAATCCCAAAGGAAAGCAGAGCCCATCAAGATAGGCACTGTACAAATACTTACTAAAAACAGGCTTTGTTCACAGTTCAAACAAAGAATGCTTGAAAATGAAAGAAAAATTGAAAAAAAAAAGGAAAGTGTTGCCAAGGTTTCACAGCAGGAACAGAACTGTAGCATGGACTCCTACCCAGCTCCTGGGACAGGGCTAACTCCCTTCAGCACCAGTTAGTGAGCTGGTAGTATTGTTTCAAACAAAAAGAAGTCAATGGGAGCCTTTGTTCTCCACCCCACAAAGTAAATAACTGAAGTACACATATTCTTGCTGCACACAACTCCTCCACATAGGAGAGGCAGGGGAATTCTTGTGGGAATCCCCTACTAAAACACTGGCAGAATATCACTGGCACTACAAAAAGCAAATCTGTACATTAGCCATAGCCCACTGCAAACAGAATGCACAATTCTGCAGGGAAAAAAACAACAACAAAAAACAAAACAAACAAACAAACAAAGAAGTGCACAGAGACTGACACCATGCAGAGAAGTTAGTATTGTAATAGCTTTTCATGCAAGAAGCTGTTAAAAAACCAGAGTATTATCCCATATGGATGCAGTTGCACTGAGCAGTAAGCATATTCGAAAGATATCAGGTTTAAATCAGTTCTTCCAAGCAAAACCTCAAGTTTTTCAAAGCAAGTAAATCCTCTTCATGGCACACTGAAACAGGGTCATCCCACTGCTGCCATACAAGGTTTAATAGATCAAAGATTTTTGTCTTCCACAAGTAGAAGAGCCTTGAATTGATTTTCACAAGCCCATTAAAAATTGTTTTTAAAGATACTTGTTAGCACATGGAAAGAGGCAGATGGGCTCATATTAGGATTTATATCAAAGAACAGAAACCATATTTCCATAGGGATCTATAATGTAAATATGGGATGTCCAAAACATCCCATCCAAATTCCATAATGCAGCCTTACACAAAAAAAAAGTGTAAGGTTTCATTGACTTAACATCTATTTTTATGACTAAAGGTGACAGAACCCTGCAATAGAATCACAGAATCATTAAGGCTGGAAAAGATCTGGAAGATCACCAAGTCCAACCTCCAAGCCAGCACCATCATGTTCACCATTAAACCATGTTCTCAAATGCCATGGCAAAAAAAAATTTAGGATGGTGACTCCACCACTGCCCTGGGCAGCCTGTCCAATGCTTCACTTTCAGCAAAGGAACTTTTCCCTAATAGCCAATCTAAACCTTCCCTGGTGGGGAAAAGGTCATTTCCTGTTGTCCTGTCCCCTGTCCCCTGGGAGCAGATCGTGACCCCCCCTCTGGCTGCCCCCTGCTCTCAGGGACTTGTGGAGAGAGACAAAGTGTCCCCTGAGCCTCCTTTCCTCCAGGCTGAGCCCCTTTCCTGGCTCCCTCGGCCACTCCTCGTGCTCCAGATCCTTCCCCAGCTCTATTCTCTTTCCTGGACACACTCCAGACCCTCAAGGTCTTTCTTATCATGAGGGGCCCAAAACTGAACCCAGAATCTGAAGCCCAGCCTCATCAGTGCCCAGCACACAGGAAAACCAGGAGATTTCCTCTCCAGGCTTCTTTTGGGTTCGGTGCAGCATCTCCTGCCGGAGCAGGCAGAATGCCACACTGCTTTCCTCTACTTAAACATCCAACTGGACCATCAGAGGTCTTCTTTCTCTTAGTTTCCAAATTAATTCAGAAACACCAAAAATGGTGTTAAACAAATTACTCTGCAAAAATTTGCACAGTAACAAAGAGCCTGTGATTATATCAGCAATTTTCACATGGACTATTGCTCTCCTTCTGATTCATGAAAAAAGCTTTAGCATTCAAAGCTTTATTCTGCAGCTTTTGTAATTAGCTGCACATATGCATGCTTTCATGAAAAACAAAGCAAAAGTCTTCTTGTTTAATTTTGCCTTTCAATTTATCCTTTGCTGTAAAGAAAAAGGTTACAATTCACTCAATTGCTCATTTCTCTACCAGGCCTAAGAAGTACAAATACCCTTGTTTCCTTGCCAGGAACAAGCAGCAGCACACTTGCTTGACATGGCAAATCCATGCATCTCGCTCCACACCAAAGGAAAACTTAAAGCTTTATAGACACAAATTTAAAAATAAAAAAAAGCCCTAACCAACAACATCCTATTAATTTCAGTATTGCACCAATCCAAAATTGGTGCCAGCACAAAGATCTGCAAAATTAAAATCAACTCAAGCCTGTAGTTTTTAGAGCCCTCATCTTGGATTTTGGAATGTGTTCAATCATAATTAACCGGGCTTAATAATAATCTTATTATACAAAAGGTGTTTTTCAAAACTCCCCAAAAATCCCAACGCACTTCATGAAGTAACATTTCCACATGAAACAATATATCAGTTACAGACATTCAAACACCTCCCAGCTGAGATTTTACCGGTTTTTGCTGAAGGGACCCAGACAAAGAACTACAAATCAAGAGAGTCAGTTCTTTGAATTTTGCCAGCTGCTATTTTGGGTGCTGAGCATGGCGCTGTGACCAGAGCCCGGCCTGAGTTGTTCTGGACCCAGAACTAGCTCAGTACCTGCAGAAGTAGGATTTACTTTTCTCCTTTGATTTTTCAAATAGCCATGAAACTGCACCCTGGGCTGAGGAACAAGGCACTCGTCTTGCACTAACTTGCCTATTTTATGGCACCCAGGGCTTCTGGTTTGATGTTGTTCTTTTAAGCACAGCCTCTCACACGGGTTTAAACGTTTGGCACAAGACAATCCAAAAAGCTCTTTGTTGTAGCTTGCTGCCAAGAGGTTTGGATTTGGGCTGGTTATCGTTTGTTCCCTCCATACTAATGACATCCTTTAGACAAACATTTGGCAACGCACTCTTGGCTCAAAACCCCCCACATTTTCTCAAGGAAACATCCTTCCATGTTGTTAAATGAATATGAAAAATGGGGATCTCTGTATGAAAAAGGTGGAAAACTACTGTACTGGTTATGAAACAAAGCAAAAGTTGGACTACAGGGAAAAAAGTAGGGCACAAGTGAAGATAGAAAAGGCAGAACAACACTTTCAAGAAATTCCCAAGTTTCCCACAGTGAGAAAACACGTGTAAATGGAGTCAAACAAACCACCCATGCCCTCAGTTAATGCCAACAGCACTAAAACAAAACCACCCCGTGACTGGTGTCCTGCTCCACTCTTCCCCGACCTGTAAAACACGATTTTCCACACAAGTAATTTCACGTTCATATTAAGGTAAATATTTTGTTGCCCTCGGAACATTGCAGTTTTCTGCCTGCCTTCAGGAGCTGTTCAGATCCTCTTTAATCCGAAAGAAAATAATTTTTATGCATCTTTTGCCCCCTTCAGTAGTACACCTTGAGACTACTCTGGATCTTTTTTTTTTTCTTCTTAATGAAACAAGTTGATTTTAAGACGGACAATTTTCTGGACACTTGTAGTAAACCTTGCACAGCGGACAGGATTGCTGGGACTCGTCCTGCAAACACACCACAACACAGTTCCTCCAGACTCCCACAGGCACCCAGGAACTGCATCTGAGGCAGCAATAATCTGCTGTCACTTATTAAGCTGAGCTTCAACAGATGTTTAAACAGGACTGAGGTTTATCATCAATAAATCTGTCATGCTCACTGAGCTTTGCCTCTAATTAGGGATGCATAACCCCCCCCCTTGTTCCATTTCAAATCTCTTTTGAACACAGTTTAAAAGCTCAGTTTTTCTCAGTTACTGCTTTATGGTTTTGGTCTAACTCTTTTATGGGGTTTTGAGACAAAACTGAAGTAGAACAAAAGAGTTGACCATGAACATTATATGAAAAGTTGTGGAAAAGAGCGAAAGTGAAAAATAAAGGATTTGGAGAACAGATGGTAAGGGGAGGGCAGCAAAGAACATGAAAAATGCATACCATGGCCTGTAAACTATTTCATCCCAGCTTGGAGGATTTGTAATTGCTGTCAATATTGTGGTAAAACCTGCAAAGGCACCAGGGCTTCACCACACAAATGGATATCAAAGCTACTCACCTTCTGATGAGTTTAACAGGGTAAGAAAACACCCTTCTGAGGGTCTTTGCTCCCACCAGTAATCTCTTATTAAATAAGAGTACAGAATCATGGAAGGGCCCTCAAGGCTCATCTCATCCCACCCCCTGCCATGGGCAGGGACACCTTCCACTGTTCCAGGTTGCTCCAAGCCCCGCCCAGACTGGCCTTGAACACTCCCAGGGATGGGAAGTATCATTTGTACACACACCTCTAATTTTACAAGCACCACATGAAAATACTTTGGAAATAAGCTGTTCTGAAGTTTTTTTCTGAATCAACATAGGAATACAGAATTTTTCATGCAGGACCACTTATATTTTCATCCTTAAGCATCAAGTGTCATCTGGTGGACTGACACAGAACTGCACCAAAGAACATCTCACAAAAAATTTTACTGGGGAGGAAAAAATAAATTAACTAAACAGAGACAATATTTACCAATGGCCTCAGAGATGCAAAAAAATAGAAGCCCAAACCTCTGCCAGGGGCAGGTATTTAGAAGATCAGCCATAAGATTCTTATAACACATCCAGCAATTTGGTGGACTTACCTCTTTGTGTTATACATATCCTAAGTGGAACAATGACAGCTATAACTGCTTACTACTCCCGAATCAGAAACACTCCAGGAATTGTTTATACTCCTCCCTTACAAGCCAAATCTAGTCTTTACCCAAACCTGACATAAGAGAAGGCAACTACACGTCCAGTCTATCCAGGAGAAAGTGAGAGCAGACTTCTCAGCAGGAATTTCTAACAGGCAGCACCCACGGAGAAAAGGTTTGTAAGAGACTGTTACTCTCTGCATCCCAACTCACAGTTGCCACTAATAAAGACCAATGCTACAAATGAAGAGCAGATCCATCTGGCTGCAAGGGAGACCATGTGTCTGTGCACTCTGGATCAAGCTGAAACCTTAAACGTTATCCCAAACACCACCAGGTCTTCATGCAAAGAGCTGTCTTGCTGGGAACACTCTCGCCTAGATCCAGTCCAAGCTTTTGGGCAGCCTTAAAGCTGAACCAAGTCCAACAGGGTTTTCCAGACAGCTCAAATAACCTGATTCTCTTTTTTTACAGACTCCAAATAAAGTCCTCAACCGACCAAGATGAAGTATGGAAGACACAAAAAAGCTCCAGGAGGTCAGAGGAAACAAAGCCAGTCCTCTTCTTGGCTTTCTCAACTGCTGTCAGAGGTCCAACTGAGCTGACAAAGACCAGAAAGCCTTACCTCAAAGCTCAATTCAGAGGTAGCTGATTCAGTCGAAGTGTAAGCACTGTATATTAACATCTAAAAGGTCAGTTGTTTCAATTGTACAGTGTAAGTCAGTACTTGAAACACGACAAGTTTCTGATTCTCCTGATTAGAAACCGTCAAGCAACCAAGTGCAAAACATGGTCTGCTTAACTGCAGAGAAAGCCAGAACACTAGAGCAGCACCTTACCTCTCAGTAACCTCCTAGTTCCATGCCCAGTTGTTTTGGGTGAAATCTAAAAATACTCCAGGTAGCTAAGAGGTTAATGCAGTCATTAAAATTAAAAAAAAAAAAAAAGTCCGTATACAGCAATATACCATGCATTTACCCCTGGTGCTTCAAGGTAAAGATACGATCTTGCTATTAGACCTAGAAGAATAAAAAGCTCCAAACTCTGCATATATAATAAGAGGAGCCCTCCTCCACAAACTGCAGGGCAGCAACGGTGCCAAAATTAAGTTGTGTTACAACTCAAGGCACCAGAATGTCTTACCACAGTGCCAAGTAAAGCCACTTCAGTGAGGAGTCTTCATGCCCCACTAGGGATTGCAAACCCCGTGTTTAGGAGCAGGGAAAGCAGCCGAGATTTACAAGAATCAGCAGGGCAGTACCTTGTGTTTCCTACAACACCCGCTTTTTGCAGCGAAGGAGATCTGTGGTCTTTTCTGAGGACTCAATCAAATGCTACTTTATCCAATACAAAAAGATGTAACTCCACCACAATACCAGCTTCTAGCTAAAGGAATCTTTTCCTGACATACATCCTACGGATTCCTTAAACGCTCATCTTTCTAGTTTTGCCTTTGGTGTTGGTGCCAAGACTGCTGGCTGCCAGCACAGTAGCAACTCAAGTTTGTGATGGGGGAGGGGGGCATTCCTGACAATATTAGCAATTAGGAGTTTCCTGTAACACCAGCAGAGCACTGGTGTCAGAAATACAGAAAATTATTTCCTTAGCTCAGACTTGATCAGCCACTCTAAGATGCCAAGACAGCCTCTGTCACCACTGTGACTGCCTGCAGGACCCCCAGAACTGCCGTAGAGCCAACAGTTTAGGCTGTTCCCCAAGGAATAACACCATTGCAAAGCTCCTTTCTTTGGCAGAACCCAAATTCCCCCCCTTTTCAGCATCCCATTTTTCCCCCGTCCTTATGTAACCACCTGAGCCACTGATCACAAAACACCTCATATTTACCTCAAGAAAGACAGATTCTTTTTTTTTTGACTGCTGCAATTTTTACTAATCCCCTAAAGTGAAAGAAATCTAGCCTTTCCAGATGGACCCATGTACTTCACAAGCTGAAGTACAAAAGGAACTTCTTCAATCAATTTCCACTGTAATAAACACATACCCTCTGACAAAGAGGAAAATGAAGGGGGAAAAAACAAAATTTTGTTCCTACTTTTATTTTCCCATCGGAACAGAGGGGTGTAACAGGCAGCAAACTTTTTTTTTTTTTCTGTCATTTCCTGCTCTTATGGACCAAAGTCTTTCATGCCACATAAACAATAAAACTCCTATCAAGCCTGGAAATAGAGAGTGGAAATGATAATGGAAAAACTATTTAGAATAGCCTGGGCTTTTTCCTAATGATATGACACGTTGAAGACAATCCTCAATTGTTAAGCATCCCAGATCTTAAACTAAGATTACTTTACAATCTGTATCCTCAAACACTTTTTAAAGATAATCTAAGGAGATTGTCCAACATTTGAATATGAAGAACACTCATAACATGACTTGTAGGAAACTCTACCTTTGGTTCACATCTCTGAGCGTACTTGGGACCTAAATCTGGGGAAAATAAATATCCATTTTCTTATAAAGCTGCATCTAACTGCAGGGGAATATACAGAACCCCCATGAACTCAGAAGAATTTTTTTTTTTCCCCTAAAGAGACACTGGTCAGTATTTTCCCTCTGCTGTACTGGGTCTGCTTAGTATTGCAGGCTGACTACAGCACTAAAAACTCAAGTATCAGTGCTTGTTTCTGAAATGTCATCCCAAAAAAAACATGCGTCCTTCTTCCAGCCAGGATGGAGCTAATTTTTACTGTAGAACCCAGAGATTATTCCATACCACTTCACATCATTTTCCGGGATGGAGGAAGGGGTCTCTTCCAGGTGGCACAGCATGGCATGGTCAGGCATTGTCAGGGGTCCCACGTGGTGATGAGCATGTCAATTGTTGGCCTCTTTCCTGTTCATTCTGTATTACTATTGCTGCCTTTACTGTTAATTTTCTTACCTCATTGCTGTTTTCAGTAAATTGATCTTCTTTCAACTCATGATCTTTTTCTGCTGTGCCTCCAAATCTCCCATCCAGCTGCCACAAGGGAGAGAACAAGTGGAGCATGGTTCAGAGAGTCTTGGTGTGAACACTGAGTTGGGGAGGACCATTCCCAAACCACGACACCATGAAACTAAGCACGATGCCAAAAGGCAGAAAACACGTCACATTTATAACATTCCTGGCTACGTGACATAAAACTGTGGTGTGCCCACATTTACAAACACTGCAAGCCAGTGGGTTAGCCCACCTGAACTCAGGTAATAATGCTGCTTTTCTAGTGGAAAATCCATCCAAGGGCCCAATAACATATAATGCAAACTAAAGCTGAGCTCATACTGCCAAGGATCTGATGTTTGCCTTCACTGGGTTGCAGCTATTCCAGCATGTATACAACACATGATGTTATTTTTGAAGGTCTTCTTAAAAACCAATCACGCACAAAAAAAACCTCAAACAAAATAACCAAATTCAACACAACAAACAAAAGAAAAATCCCAAACAACAACAACAAAAAAAATCAAACAAAACCAGCCACAACATCCCTCCTCCCACAAAAAAAACCAAACAAAAAACCACAAGTCCCCCCAATAAAACAAGAAAAACACCCTTAAAACAGTACTTGTAACAAAGATTTCAGTATCTTCCCAGCCAGAAGACCCTTAGCCATGCTGGCCAGACCTCAGCTGAGTTTACATGGACAGCCCCCAAAAGGCAAGAGCTGACTATCTGCAAGTTGCTTCAACAGAAGAGAGCTTAAGGAGTGCTCCAAATTTTGAGACTAGCACAGGGAAACTAATCAAATCTAAACACAAATAGCTCTTTTTACATGGTCAGTATGACAGAAGCTGAGGGAAAGAAGAAACTGGAGGTGTTTGCATTAACTTTCTGGAATAGTTAGTGCACTGGGATTGTATTCAGAAGCAGGTCTGCCTGATGGAGTGTGGATCTGTCAGCTCAGATCTAACATTTAGGAGACAATTGTCACCACAAAAACAGACTGGAAAGAAGGAAGTCATATTCCTGATTTCTCTCAAAAAGCAATTTGTTTAAAAAAAAAAAAAAAAAAAAAAAAACAACCCTACCCTACAAGACAAAACCCAAGCCAAAAAACACATTCGATTTAATATCAGTAATCAACTAAACCAGAAAATCTATTTAAATCAATTTTAGCCCTTGTATTCAGACTACACAGAGAACAGGTGCAATGGGTGGGATTGACAGAGAGCAGCAACGCTGACCTATCTAGGTCAGCTCCAAGTAAGAGACCAGAGATGTCAGTATCTTTAATGAATATGCTACATATTTCAGCCAGACAACAAAAACAAACACTGTCACTATCTAGCCTCTTCAAACATTTCTAAGCTATCTATAAACTGCTGTAGAAATCCACAGCGGAGCTACCAAATCCTGCATAAACCAGACTCTATCCTGACTGTCATTAAATAAACAACATAGAAAAAATACAGACTTCCAGTTTTTGTAGGTTTTTTTGTTTAAATGAACTAGTTCAAATCCTGCAATTGTGACATCTAGCTCTTAAAAATGCATTTAATGTATTCCAAAAGGAAAAGGGAAAAAAAATTGGACACTACAGTTTAACCAATATCAGCAAGTTGAAATGAAGACTCTATACCACATCTTGAATAGGCCAGCTGGGTGGAGGGAGTGGAGACTAATTCAGAGTAAGCAGAAGAGTCAGCTAAAGATGCAGCAACGTTTTCGTCACTGAAAACCAAACCCACTACAAGTCAGAGCCAAAGCAAGGAAGTGTAACAATCTACCTCCAGTTTCTGCAGATTCATAGAATTATAGAATCACATATGGTTTGCATTGGAAAGGACCTTAAAGATCACCACATTCCAATCCCCCTGCCTTGGGCAGGGACACTTTCCACCAGACCAGGTTGCTAACATAGAAAAGATGAACCGATAAATGCAGTCCTTATGAAGAAAAATCTTGCTAATTACATTTCTTTTATTCTGGACATTAACTACATATTCTTTCAGCAGACACATTTACACAAGACTATTATCCAGCTGTAACACCACTTAAAAATATATATATTTAAGAAACATCATTTTAAGCAGAACTCTGATTATAAATCCAACAGTAACTTGAATATTACCAGCATATTTCCAGTTCAGGCTCCCTTTTGGATAAAGCATTTTTCCAACAGATTCCCTTTCTCTGGGAAACTCTGAGCATACAATGTGGCTGATCAGCTCTAGTCCTTTACTGGTAACCCACTGACATTAGAAGACATCCAAGAAGCAATACCCAGGCAAAGCTCTGCCTACTCTGTTCAGATGAGGTTTGACCTTGCTCCAGCCTGTGTTAATCCCTGCAAGTGTGACCTCCCTCGAATATATCTATCTGGCAGCAGAACCATCAGGGGGAAAACTATAAAATTTCTTTGGGTTATGTCTTTTAACACCAAAGTTGCTGAAAAGCATACTCTGCTTCTAAGTGAAATAAATGACAGTAATCATCACTACATCAGACTGAAAAATAAGGATTTAGATTTGAAGGTCTGCCACAAGCCTTCTCAGCAAGGGCACACCGCTGCAATCCCCAGCATCAACTTTAAAAAAAATCCATAAACCATCGTCTGATTTTCATGTCTTAAAAAAATAAACAAACAAAACCAAAGTGGAAGTTACAGAATCACATTTGAACTACTTCCCCTTCTGTAACTGTTCTCCCTTTGAAAACTCTTACTAACATTTTGAAAAGAAAAAACAATTATATTTCATTAAAAACTATCTATTTTAAGGCCTTTACTGCAAATGATGATTCTGCAGTATTTTTAGAAACTAAGGCACATGTCATTTAAACATCTTTAATGCATTTCAAAAGATAGATCAATATATTGATTTACTAATCAAATGGAGATTAGATTAAGTCTCATATTATTTTCCCCACTACCTGGTGAAATAAAAAATCAGCTTTTAGTGCCAAGCACCTCCTCAGTAGGTGCCCAAAGGATTCCCTGTGGTATTACATGCTCAAAAGTCTCATTTAATACATACAATCGCTTCTTCCATCACAAGATAGAGGAATATAAATTCAGTGGGGGGTGGGGATTAAATTAATAAAATAAAAAATCAGGGAAACAGCAGCAAAGCATTATCATAACCCCACAAACACAATCTATCTAAACCTCAATGTTTTGGATATAAAACTAAAAGTTTTAGAGGGCTGAAAGTGATGCACAAAAATGGGCATTTTTGCAATCTGGTCTCCAGAAGGATCTGAAGATCAAGGCTAAGTTCAGCTCAAACAGCAGTAATTCAAGGTTTATTAATTTTTATTAGTCAGCCAAGCAGATGTCACAGCAGAAACATCTTGGGAAAAGATGTCATCAGGAATATCCTGGAGCTTCCACAGAACTGGAATATGTCAGAGGGAAGAGACCAAGAACAGTTGGGGAAAAGAAAAAGAGTGGTAGGGTGTTTTTTGTTGTTTTTTTTTTTTGGGGGGGGGGGGGGGGGTTTTTTTTTTTGTTTGTTTTTTTTTTTTTTTTTTTGTTGTTTTTTTGGTTTTTTTTTTTTTTTTTTCTGTTGTTGTTTATGGGGTTTTTTGTTGTGAGNATGTTGCTAAGCCACATCAGTAGTACTTGAGGATTCCTCGGGCATGGTGAGGTGGGACAAAGAGATGACCAGGACTCAACAGGAATTTGATGTTCATCCAATAAAGCTGATGGAACAGATGAGGAAACAGAAGACAAGATAATCCAATGTGTTTGGCAGATTTGCAAAGTCCTGTTAGCAGCCAATACCTTTGTGGTTGGGAGACCCAAGCAATGTAGGTGCAAAAGCAAATGTAGGGGAAATCAAACAGCCAAATTTAAAACCTGTGCTCTCACGGTTTGAGATTTTTAAGAGCATTTCACCAAGCCTCTCCCAGATTACAGGCACCACCTATGACTCCTGGGTTTCTGACCCTCCTTCAAAGAGAGGGGAAACCATCACCCTATAGAGGCTCTGCTGTCATCAAAAATCATTCAGCAAGATCCTGCCCAATTCTCCATGGTGAAACCTAATCCAAAATGAGGGAGGAGGGAAAAGGGAGCAATAAAACAGTGCACACTGTGCAGCTGGAGGCAACTCACCTGCGGGTTCCTTACAGCTTTGAATGAATCAGCTCAAACCCAAAATGCAACTCCTTGCAAGAGGAGTGAGGTGGAACATCCACCCTCGTGATACATTGTCAAGATAAACATTTTAACACTTCAAACATACAAGTAAAACTGTGGCACAACTCTGCATACGGTTTCTGAACAACTAGAAATTCTGTTGCCAACCATAAGAAAATTTCAATTTCCATGAATTCTGTGAGTTGGTGAACCCTCCAACTTTAAGACACAATGGAATTTTTAAACAATTGAGTGTAGGGGGAAGAAAAGAAATAATAAAACCACCTCTTGCTGCCAGCTATTCCATAACCATTTGCTACAAAGGTTTTCAGTCTGTGGCCAGAACCCCCAAGTAGATGGACAAGTAACACAACAGCTCTCCTATCCTCAAAATTTGCCTCGGCAGTTTCTTTGTCCTAAGAAGAGGATTAGGAGTTTTTAAAATAACTTTTGAGACTTGCATGGTCTGGGAAATACCAACAAAACACCAGACTATCCTTTCAAGTGAGTAAGAAAAGCATCTGCTCTGCATTCCAAGCAAAGCAACATTTTTGACTACATAACCAACAAGCCATAACTCCAATCAAAGACCCAGTTCCAACAACTCCACACAGTATGGATGAGACAGGATTTTTTTTAACTAATATTTTTATTTTACTATTTTGAGGAAATCTTACTCTCCCCTAGCTGTGAACACTTGCACTTCCACCAGTAAATTAGGAATGGCAAAACAAGGCCTATATTTGCATAAGATGAAAAAAATTTTAGGAAATGCATTTCTCAACCACGCAGCAATTAGAGGGGAACTTCTCCTCCCAATGTTGATATTTGGCTCTGCATTTCTACAGCCAAGAAACAGGCTGTAAGAATTTCAATAGCAATTAGTAAAACAGATCCAAGAGAGCTCAGCAGGCAGCACTGTTTGTTCCTCCATGGGAAACTTCACTCTGCATGAATGACTCCCACAGCCAGTGAGAACGACTCACAGAGGTGGAACACCTGGCCCCAACAGGAAATTGGAATAGCTGAGGTTTTCCTCCAGGCAAAATTCATCTACCCCCAGTCAGGGGCTTTGCAGATATTCAACAAAAAAGGAAAAAATGGGGGAAAAAATTTAAATAGAAACCCCATATATGTTACTTCAATACAAACCCCTAAGAGTCCCAAGATGCAGCTGTACACTACTGCAGTCTGGGGGTTAGGCCCTAATCACTGTCAGTTTTTGTAGGTTCAGCCCCAGCTCCAGTACCACCATGTCAAGCAACAACACAGTTTTACCTATGGGGGCACAATCCCCTTTTCCATCCAATTTAAGAGGGAATACACTGCCCAGCTTGCACTGGATTGTGTGTTCAGCTCTCCCATGCAGGTGCACACACCCCTGCTCTCCTGGCAGCTCACCAGCAGCAACACAGAGCTGCAGTGGGTTGACCCAAGGGCCAGACCACCACCAAATCCCTGGGGCTCCAAACACATCTCCAAAGGCGTGGCCAAGGTGGGCTTGTGTGAGGAAGCTCTATCCCCCACGGAGAGCCTCCATGAGGAACCTTGCATATTTCTCCCCCTAAGGGAGTGAGAACTGAGTACACTTTCATCCCCTGTCTTTCCCAGAAACACTGCAGCCAGCACCGGGCACGATGCTCGATTGTAAGAGCATAATCTAGGAAAAAAAACTAAGCCCTTGGGAAACTGAGATGTGGTAGTATTTTCATTCATTGTCTGCAGAGAGATCACTCCTTCCTTTACCATATTTATTCAGCTCTCTGTTGGTGTTACCCTGGAGAACTTTTTCCTTACTTCTGCAGTGCCCACAGGTTAATCTCCCAGAGCATTTTGTACAGGTTTCCTCTTTGACAAATTTCAGATTACTTGCCAATTTTGACTTTAAAACCCTCTTTCTTCAAAATCCCTTCCTACGCCCCTATCAATTTTTTTTGCACTGTACTCACTTCTTCCTTTTTTCTGTCTCAGTCTTCTATTCTACTACTTCATTCCCTTTAGTTTTCACACAAACATTTTTATTCAGCTTTTTAAAGCAGTGGGTGAGATTCAAATCACAAGCCCCCATCAAACACACAGGGCCAGTGGTAGAAAACACAATATCTCTGTAGTCCTCATTCTGAAAGTGACAGCCAAATCACACTTAGCAGGTGATTCATATCAAACATGGTAAACACACGTTTGGAGGTTTCTTTGGTCTTCCTTTCACAGTTCCTTGTCCCAGTGTTCGGTACATTAACTTTCACCCTGTTCCAGCCTCAAGGCCCAAAATGATTACTGTTGTAAGTATCTCATGAATGTAAATATTTGCTCAGGGTTAAGTTACCAAGAGAGAATTTCTGCTCAGAGCCTGCAAGCCCAACAAGAAAGAATAAAAAGAGGCCAAGAGTTTAAGAAAGCTAGAGCCCAGTGTTAAATTCCTTCATTATAGTCAGACACCTGCCTGTTTTTCAGAAGTCTAAAATACTGCCTGCTTTTCAGAAGTATGAAACAAAGAGGAGAAACCTCTGACATCCAAGTGATATTTAGATGTCACCCTGTCTTTCAAAACATACTGGGACTACTGGGTTCTTTGGACTTTTAAAGATTAGATTCCTTAATATCAAGACTGGTATCCTCAAAAGATCTCCATGCAGATTGCCATGATGCCATGTACAGATGTGCATGCTGCTTGCACACGCTGTATCCAAATGCTGCATCCCAAGGATAGAGGTTGGGCTTCCCATGACAGGCTGACATCTAACCAGTGTCAGCTTTGGACTCTGTGTTAGTGTTTTAGCCATTCACAGTAATTAACCAGCTCAGTGAGTACCAGAAATTAACCATAAAGGCACTACACTTTTAGCAGTGGTTCTGTGTACTTCAGCAGAGATTATTCAAAATGCTTGAAGAGAGAAAAATGGCAAACACCATGTGTAATTGATTCATTCAATAGCCCAGTATGAAAAGGCTCTCTCCTTGAATATTCCTTAAACAAAAGAATTTCTATGAAGCAGCATCCCGTTAGATGAACAAAGAAGAAATAAAGAACTAGAACAATCCTTCAGAAGGGGACATTTCAGGATTTTAAAAAACAATTAAAGTTATTGCTCATGGCCATGCTGAAGAAGTAATTGCTCATGGCCATCATTTCAGAGCTCCTCACCTCTAACAGCAATGGCCAGTGGTCTGCTCTGTCCCTGTTAGTACCTTGAAGGCTCTGTCATCCCAGAAGATGCATTTTTCCTATGACTAACAACAGATTGAAGACCATTAATTCTACATGACTATTCACAGCTCAATGACCGCTTCTGATCCAACCTCAAGAGTGCCCTCTGAACAACTATCAATACTTCCAGCACATTTAAATGTACTCTAGAGGCCTACAAAATTTTAAAATTCAGAGATTATTATTCTTGTCTTCAGTGACTCTAAGCTCTCTAGAAAGTCACCAGCATTTAAGACACCAAAGTTGGTAATACTTGACATATTTCTTCAAGACACAAAACATCCTTCTCAGGCTATTGGTGCCCTACACAAGTACAGAGAAGGACTGATAATGCCTCTTGGGGGTACCATGTGACAGTAAAGCCAGATTTACCAGCCCCACCACTAAAACACATTACATCATTCAGTCAGTACCAAGCTTCATAATAAAGGAGAAAAAAACCCATTTTAGCACTCCTGCAACTTTTTAATGCTGATGGTTAACTGTGAAAGAGCTGTTGGTTTTTAGAGTTCATAACCACAAAATAAATTATACTGAGAGGGAGAGAAGAAAGACTGAGGGACAAAAGTATAGTGCCCATATCTGAAAGGTTATTCTAACGGCCTGGCTTCAAGGTAGGAATTTCATCCCTTTGTTAATGGAGGGACTATAGATGAGGAGTTGATGAACTCACTTTTCTGAGCCCCTCAAGGATCCTGCAGGGAGTCCTGCATGACACGACTGAGATTCTGCTATGTCAACAACCTCCTCTTCTCAGCCTTCCACCTCAATTTTCACCTAGCCTTCTCACAGCAGTTAAATCATTGGCTTTCTGTCCCACACAAGGGCCTTAACCCCAGGCAAATAGCAAGGAAAGTGCAACCCAGAAAACAAGCAAGCAGGTCATACCAATAAACCCTTTCACAGAAAGACAAAAATAGCAACAGAAGTCAGTAAAACCAGAAGAAAAGGCAGGGGGAAGAGCATTTTGTGAGGTAGTGGTCAGGGACCACAGAGGCAATGTGCTTTAAATAATGCCACTTGAACTCAACAAGTTAACCCTGAGAAACCAGACCACAAGTGCAGGCCTCGGTATTTCTCATAGAAGGACCTGGTGAGCACTGCCAAAAAGGCAACAGCCACCAAGGGAGCAGAGATGAGCATGAGGCTGTCACTCCAGCTGGCACCAGCACATCTTCTCTGCACAGGCTGGCACAGCCCCCGCCTGGCGCCCAGGTAAAGCACTCGGTATTGTAGTGCTTTACCCCTGATTGTAGTACCAGGAACTCCTAACAACAGGCAGCACACATAGAATGAACAGTCACAAACCGTGAAATAAAACCCAAAGACCCATAAAACTTTAAGATACTGCAAAGTGTAAAATGCAAATCTAGTTATAATAACTGTTGCTTTTAGGAGCTGGCTGGGAATGGGAGCGGGGAGAGTAGAGGGAGGGGAAAAACAGTTCCCCTGCAAGCACTTTCCAGGGTACCTCACTATTGTTCCACCAACAAAGGCGTCTCAAATTTCACCACACATAACCTCCAAACCAGCCAGCGTTCCATGCTGTGACTTGACTGCCTCCCAAATGCTCCAGAGGATGCAACGCTGAGCTGCAGACATCTATTTTCAATTTCACATGGATTTTCACCATGGAGGTCTGGGGGCTGTGCTCGGGGGTGCCAGGCTCAGTTCTCAATGGCGGGTTCAAAGGGGTTGGCAGAGGACAAAAAAAAATAAAAAAAAGAGAGTCCTGAGAGCTGATGACAGGCATGCAGCATGGCTCCAGAGCTGTCACATCATGGAAAGGAGTTCAACGATACTCCCTCCTATTTTCCCTCTCCTCTCTCTCACTCATGTCCAAGTCCATCTTAGCTCAGGCTATGTCATGTACTCTGTTCTCACATCTGAGAAATATATGAAGTCATGTTATTTTTTACTTAAAAGGAACTTTCAGCTGGTTCAGAGAATTTGGAACAAGAAACATATTTTCAAAACAGTACCAATATTCATCATTATGTAAAAATCACAAGTCACTGTCCGTCTCTCAAGTGAAACATCAAATTTCACATTAAAATTTGATAATGCCAATACAAATGGATACCACAGTAGTTATTATTGCTTTTAATCTGCCACTGTTCACTCAACTCACATTAACATCTACACAATCAATGGCTCAGACGTCTAACACAACATCTGTATCCAGGGAGCTAGAAATATTCATTACTTAGGTTTTACCAGTCACCTCTTCTAGTTTTAAACTGAGTTTTCGGTAAATGAAAAAATTAAATTTAAAAATTAAAATGTTAATTTAAACAAAACAGCTTGAAGAAGAAAATTAATTTTACTCCAAAGCATTTCACAAGTTCATAGCTTTTGTAGAAACCAGTGCACAGTCAGAGGAATTAAAGCATTAATCACATCACTGCTGCGTGTACACTCCCTGCCCTTTCCATTCTCACACAGACCACTGGGTCACACTCACTGACCAAAGCAGGAACCATTATTGATCTCCAATAATCTTATCAAGATCCCTAAAAAAAAAAAAAAAGAGACCAGACAATCTGGGAAAAACCCCATGCATCCATAATTATTGATCTTCAGTCAGGAATGTTCAGTGTTCTTTGAGCTTACAGACACATGGGAAGACAAAGCTGTTTCCAAAACGTCCTGCAGAAGTTAGCTGTACGTTTTTCATTGAAAACCATTAGGAAATGGTTGGATTTTAGGTCGTATTTCAGAGGGCTGTGCTGCCCACATCACTCCATCTCACATGGCTTGTTTGAGAACAAAGCTTTCTCAAAACCAAACATACTGAACCTGATCAGGGAACTCAGAGTATAAAACCACTGGAATACTTTGGAAAGCCCAGCCACAAAAACTGCCTTGAAAACACTGCAGTGCAAACAGTGCACAAGCGAAAAATCATCACCTGGGATTCAGACTTCCCAAGTCTGTCACTCCTGGTGCCACAAGGTTTCAACATCCCACTTCCACCTAGATCTGCACACTCACCAAGAGGCAGAGGTCCTCTGGAAAGAGAAAGTCCTGGCTTCACTTTCAGCAAGAGTTTTAGATGTACATTGAAGTGCAAGAAGCTGCACCAAATGAGACTGGACAACAGCAATTCCAGCTCCGTTCAGGAACAATTCCAGACAGGACTACGTGCATCTTACCAAAGAGCATCAACCACACTCAAGAAAATAATAAACACACACATACAGAGGGTCAAGCAAGTGATCTTGCAATTATGTGTTGCTTGTATTGCAATCTATAAGCAACTGACATGAGAACCCTGGCTCCTTCACTGACAGAGCAGGAGGCTGCTGATGGGGGCATTTCAGCTACTGCAGGCTCCAAACCATGCGGGAGGACCAGCCTCTAAAAATTAATGTACTGAAGATTGGTACCCAAGGAGTTCAGGACATGCCAGAGGTCAGATTGCCTGACTATCCCTGGATCCAGAGCAGGTGGGGAACTTCAGCAGCTCTGCAACTCACCACAACCTTTCCTAGGTTGATCCAGCTTTCACCTACCCAAGAAGCAGGGCAGAAAATTTCCACTTTTTAAAAATAAGAATTTATTTCTTTAAAAGGAGTTCCTTCAAACTCAATATCATTTTTTTTATCATTTTTCTTTAGCATTGTTAAGATAAGAAGACACACGATATAAAGAACTGGGTCACAAGTGAACTAAATCAGGAACAACTCAGCTTGCTTATTTCAAGGGATAGTATAAACACATCTGCTAGATGGAGTATGAACTCTAAAACATCCTCCGAGTGTTGTGAAAAACAGCTTTCTATGAAAGATAAACTTCTAAAGAATGCAAGAATACTTCTATCAATGTACTGGCCACTATGCACAACCCCTTTCCATTCCACATGCTTCTCAACAAAACCAATCCTGGTCATTAACCGCTGCCAATAGTCTCTCCCGTTCCTTGGTGCCACTGCATATCAGGCACTGCAAGATTCTTTTATGTTGCAGAGCTATTTTCCTTTGTGTTAAAATTCCCTAAAGCTTGCAATGGAACGAAGGTAGTATACCGTATACCCCTTTAACATAGTTAAACCACTCTTAATATTTGGAATGGAAAATGTGACACAGGTACTGAGGTTTAAAAAACAGCTACGATCCCTGTGGCCAGTTTTCTAAACATGAATCTCACAAGGGGTTTTAGGGCTTTCCCCCCCTTCCTTCCTTCTTTTATGATTTTTTTCCTCACAAGAATGCTGGGTTTACAGAAACAGACAGCTAAACACAGCAGACCATTATGGTTCAGCGATTTCCAATTTGCAACTGGAAATGGTTCACGTTTAGAGTACTAACATTTCCAAAAGGTATTTAAAAAGGAGAGAGGGGAAAAAAAAAAACCTCAGCATTTCATAAGTGGATAAATATGGATTGGCAGGAAATAAATTTAATCTCCACAGTTAGTAGCAGTCTTACTGAAATGAATGTTTAACAGCACTGATTTTGTGTGGTTTTAGGAGAACTAAAATACATATTTACACAGCTCAGTGCTGCAGTTACTCAAACATGGATTCCCTGGCCATTGTGAGCCGTACAGGGACGCCGGGTGCCGGGTGTGTGTGCGGGGGCAGCTCGGGGTGAGCCCGCAGCTGGCGCTGGGGAGGCCGTGGGCAGCGCAGCCAGCGCCGCTGCGGGTCCAGCCTGGGGAGGGCGGGCCGGCCCCGCCGGCGATGGGTTTGCATCAGAACCGCGCCAGCCGCTCGCGGGGGCAGGGAACGAGAAAGACAAAAAAATCAATTAAAGAAAGAAAGTTAGCTGAGCGCGCCCCCGGGTCCGTGCGGGCTGCTCCGCTGGGCCCCCGCCTTCCCCCGGCAGAGCGGCCCGACCCCCGAGCTCCCCGCCGAGGGCGCGGGCGGAGCGGGGCCCTGGCGCCAGCAGAGCCGGCGGGACCGCGCGGGGCAGCGCCCGGCCGGCGAGCGGAGGGGAGGACAGGGCAGGGCAGGGCAGGGCAGGCAGGGCAGGGGGCCCGCACACCTGGAGCGGGGCCGGCCCGGGAA